>NW_011627088.1:298134-354529 GCF_000204515.1 Acromyrmex echinatior | reverse complement strand
GTTACCACGCGCGGCGGCTAGGTTGAAGCAAAAGTAGGGAATGTGGTGGGAGCTGGCAATTATTCAAGTAGAATTATAAAAACAAATAGAGTCGGCTTCTAGACACCGGGACTGCGGGGGTGGTCGACGAGAACAGGCACGAGGGTGTCGGCGCGGGTCTGATTCAGTGCCGGGTTACGCTGGGCTGGGCTACGTTGGTTCGTTCACATAAATATGAATGCGCTCGCGGCTCTCATTAAGTCTCTCTGCCTTCATTTATTTGCCTTCCCACCCTCATCGTTCATGATTCTTACTTCTCTTTCGGGGAACCATGCAACCAACAAGAGCTCCTCGTGTAAATTAAAACTTTTGGTTCTTGCACGAAGTCAAATCATTTAGGTCATAATAGAGTCTTTCAGTCGAATTTAATAAACAATTAAGTGGAGACTTTTAGTAGAAAGAAGATTAATCTCAGATTTTCAAAAGCCATTATGCTACCATAGAGATATGTTTCTGTGGAATCAATGAATTATATTCTTTCTAGTCAAGATTTCTTCGTCTCGTCATTTAATAATCTACCACAAAGTAATACTGTACGTCCATCATTAATCTTCCTTTAGATGCAATTCAAATCTATCTCTGTCTTAAATCTAGTGACTTCCCGCTTTCTCTCTCTCTCTCTCTCATCCTTTCTCCTTTCCTCTTTTCACCATTTTCCAAACTCTCCCGTCTAATTTGCCCATCCCAACGCTATCATTATTTCCGCCGAACGAGTGCCGGGTACTACTACTATAAATACTATAAACCGCGCTTCTATAAAACCGTCCGCAGATTCATGACTTCGGCTCTCGAGAGTATGGCCGCGATATAACAACCAGTGCAAACGAATCGCTGGTGACTATGATGACGGAGCCTCACATCACAACGCTATCAAAGTCACATTCGTCGGCTGCTCGTCGTCGACGCCGTCGTCCCGTTGTCATTCACGAGTAATGAGAGACGTTTCTGCCCGCCAACGACAGGGCTGTCTCACCCTCGAGGGACAACCAACGCTTCCACTATCCACTTTGAACGTTCGGTACATTACCGGATCTCCGAGTATTTTCGGCATTCTCGCCGCTGGTCGGGTCCTTTACTTTACGAGCGGGGGACCACGACGGCGTTCCTATTAAGGCGTGCGACGCAAACTCCCTCGTCGCTCTTCGCATGAACATATCGCATGATTATTATTTATGCCCCATCCGAAGCACTCGCCGGGTGTACGCGCGGCGCGACTCCATGCCATCAGCACCTTTCTCTCCCCGGTCGGGTCGGGTCCCACCAGATTCGACTCTCCTTTGGCGTCGCGCGTGTGAACGTCTTCCTTGCTTTCCACCTCTCTAGAGTAGGAGCGAGCGGTAATCCTTGCCGATAAATCAAGCGACGTAATCTCGCACCGCCAACAAATTTTGCGACGATTGAACGTTTCTCAGGAAGGAGGACATTCCGCGATATCTCTATGTTCGACGATATATTTCGCATCCGGGATTCTCGCGCGTAAAGTCGTCCTCTCTCCGTTCCTCGATAAAATGTACATTATGGATTTATCCTTCTATCGCAACGAAGGCAACATGCAGAAAAATATAAAACACGATACGTACGATATTTTAATGCATTCACGTTGACTGCCTTAAATATATTATTTTTTATCCAAGAACAGATTGCAATTTTATGTGGATAAACAAGTTTTATCGCTTTACGTTTCGCAACGTGTGCTGGTACAGCAAAGTATACATAACAGAATAAGATTTCCAATTCGAGTACGATATTTTTGCGTAACGGCGTAGATACGATTTGTAGACATTCTGTTACCTCGGAAAGTTACAAATATACTCTATATATACACGAAATTCTTACTTATAGATTACCTACATTTTGAATTGGGAAAAGACTTTGCGTTTCTTTCCTCTTTTCATGTTACCTTTCGAAAGGTTAAATAGACTCTTGTTCTACGCTAGGATACTTTGCAAAGTGTAAGAACTCTCCGCGGAATTAGAGAGAGAAATAAGAACGCAAAGCAGATAGGAAACAAAAAAAACGGTGCGAAATTTTCACGGCGGGCATTATTCGAAGAGAGATGGAGGAAGGGTACCAGGTCAGCGACAGAGGAAAAGAGAATGAGAATGAGAACATGCGAGAGAACGAGAATTAGAAAAAGAGAGAAAGCGAGAGTGAGTGAGCGAGAGAAAAAAACGTGAGGTTGGTGAGAAAGGACTTTTCAAAGGACCCTCGAGCTCAAACGTAGCTTTCATCGGCTTATTGTCCGCTAAACACTGGAGTCGCGCGTCCAGGTAATAAAAGGATTCCTCCCTCTCGCGAAAAAGTTGAATAAAATAGCAAAAAAAGAACTGCTCCTGGCCCAGCCGACAAAGGGTGCGCCTCCTCGCAACGGGGGAGGAGGAGGAGAAGGAGGAGGAGAAGGTTCGTGCTGGGAGACGAATCAAGAGAGAGACAGAGACACGAGCAGACGGATTCGCGACAGCGAGAAAAAAAGAACAGAGTAAAAGAGATAAAAGTACGCAGCAAGAAGAGAGAAAGAGATACGGAAGGAGCCGAACGAAATAAAACCTCGAGGGGGGTCGCCCTTGCTTTATCGGGCGGTTAATGAAAAATAGCGACACCCTCTCACCGAGTTCTATCTCCCGCTGCGCGTCGGATTGCTTGCTCTTTACGCTTCACCCCTTCAACCCCTCGTTTCCCGCCGCTGATCTCCGGCTTTCACTCTCGTCTTTGCGTCCTTTCTCTTACTCTCACTTACACTCTCCGTGCTTGATTCGCTACTGTTCTCCTCGCAAGATAGGTTTCGCGTGATTCCATTGCGCGCTCGTTGGAATTTCTGTCTGGATTTCACGCTGCGACACGTCATATTACAATGTCCCGCCGTGCCGCAAAAATAACCACCCTTACTCGGGACATAACATCTCATACCTCTCGCTTGCTTCCTTCCTTTCATTCTCAGCAGTAGGTTTGTGTTGTACTATATTTAAGTTAAATCTTTAATAAATTATAGTTTGAAATTATACTCAAATAATATCTCTTCTAGCTCTCTAAAATTTTTAGGGTAAATCTTAAGATTTCTTTTTCTCTTCTTGAAGATTAAAAATTGAGTTATTCTTTTTCAAGACTGGCATAATTTTCACTTTTCAGAGTGAGATATTACTTCAAAATATTTAGAAAGTAATCTGTAGTTCTATTAAAATTTAAGTTCTATTATGCAATAAGCACACGTTAAATAATATTAACTTGTAACTGGAATATATGAGTCTTAGTGTGAGACTCGGAGATTTTTTTCTAATGTTTAAATAGTGATGATATGAAATGATTTTATATTTCACAATGTTATTATTCACAATTTTAAACTTGAAAAATTCTTTAAAAAAAAATTAATAATAAAAATTTTAGTCAAACCTAAGAATATATTCTTTTAACGTCTAAAAATGTGTTTTTGTTACGATTAATACGTTTATATTAGAAATCACGAAAATCGCTGCTTGGTCTAATTTTTTGCGATGAAAGAAAACACGAGGAAGATAACAGAAAAATAAGTGTAATCAGAAATCACCGCTTGTAAGTGAGAATTGTTAGAGATCCCTGGTGGCCTATTTCAAGCTACTACTGTCTTTAGCCCCATCTCGAATCCCATGGGTCTCCTCAGCACTGACGAGTCTTTCGTCGTCTCGCATCTCAATGATTCTCTTTCTTTTCTCCTTATTCTTATTTTTTCTTACTCCACTAAACCGGCTCTCCGCTTTTCAAGAAGTCCAGAAACAATATCGTTACGGATCGCTCGTGACTTATTATTTTTCATGATATGACATTTCGCGATTTATCTTCCCGTAAT
Source organism: Acromyrmex echinatior (assembly GCF_000204515.1). The sequence goes on along the minus strand of NW_011627088.1, from coordinate 350,670 downwards.
AACATTTTGAGAACCGTGAAACGCCATTCAAACTGAGCACTGAACATAAAATCTATATTCTCAGTAAGAAAACTTGTTATTCCCTGCTCTTATCGATCTCCTCCTTTAGTCGAAAAATATATGCATCGCGTAAATTTCGAAAGATATCGGAATCCTCTTTTATTTTTCTATGGACAACACGTGATTACAGGAAAATGAATTTTGGTCCGTGTGTGTCCTTTCTCATAATTCTCACATGCAATTCATGAGAGAATCCACACATAAATCTTTTGTATTTTCTGCGTGATTAAGTGCTAGGTGATTTTTGTCAGACCCGTGCAAACCGGTTTCGGCCGGCAACAACCACGTCGTAAAGCAACTATTTGTTAGTAATTGCGGTACCATCCGGGCGTTCGAAGATATGCGTGACGTAAGCGCTTGGTTAACGTAATTAGGTATTCGTGCTCTCTTATTAATCCGATCTCAAACTGATGCTAGGGTCAACGTCAGGTTCAAACATTTCTCACATGCAAGAGCGAATTTCGTGCGAAGGCTTAAAAAAAAACCTACTTTACGTGCTGTGATGAATTTCGTGCAACTTTGGCGAGAAAAGGGTTGCGGCGGTGAAAAGTTTCAAAAAAATGAAAAGAGGAATAATGGGCGCTTACAAACGCGTTACAACGTGCGGACCGCGTCGTAATCGATGGTTTTCAAGTGGTTAGTAATGAGGGGCATACAGATCGAACGTGTCCGTGCAATTTGAATAAATACGCGAATGTCGAGATATCTCGCTTTAAGTTGCTTGCATGATCGCTGCTCGTACCTTCGACGCGAGGCAGCTTTGTAATTTGTGCACCTCTCAAATTTGTGTTTGCACTGGTGAAGGCTAAGTGGATTCAACCACTCGCGTGAAGAATAAAAAATATAACGATTGATGAACAATTAAAATTTCCTTCTTTCATCGAGAAATACTACAAAGTATTGAAATTATAGTGGTGTTTATAATCGCAAATACTGGATAATCTCTATTGTTGTATAATAACTATATGTAATAACTAAAATATTTATCTCACAATGATAATTGCAAATTATTAAATTTAATAATTTATATATAACACGTTAAATGTAATACAAAATTAAGTTAAATACAACATAAAAATAAATATTGAACGTTTTAATTTTTCAAATAATTCTTCTTTTCTAAATAGTTTTAATCTTAATTTTCTAGAGAAGCTATTTTTGACAAGTATAGTTAATAATCAAATACAAAAACAATTAATAACCAAAGTACAGGACTTTTAATTGATTAAAAATAGACAATAAGAAGAAATTGATACGATCATTGTTATTGTAACATTATCGGCAACGAACGGATGAACATTCACAAAAAGAAAAAAAATGAGAAGATTGCGCTCATACGCGGTTAACAGGCTGAATGTTTGAACTTTCTCGTTATTCTAAAGAAGGAAATAATGTTTAACAAATAATAATTAAAATAAGCAATAATTTCGTCTAAGAGAACTCCCCCGCCGATCGCTAACTTCATATTGCATTAATTTTGTCAGAAAATTAAAACGATGATGATGTGAGATAATGAATTCCAATCAGAAAGTCAATAAAATGTAGTACAAAATTTGAAAGAATAAATTAGATACGTGTGTCAAGAAATTAAAATTTTTTTATTTTAAATCAGTATCATCAGGTTGTATCTAATTTTAAGCAATATGTTGACTGCACATCTATTTCAATCTGAAGATGGCTAATGAAGAAACCGAAACATATAATACAATTTTTTAAATTCTTAATTTATACAATCAATTTATCATAATATATGTAGATCTTTAATATACTTTTTAATGATTTGCTGATTCTTACGTGCCCTTCACATCTTCTTACAATTAATAAGTTTTCACAAAAAAGTAAAAACTTCTGCCGATAAAATTAACAAGATTCTAATTGTGTGTTCTATTATTTGAAGATTTATATGATTACGTCCGACGAATCTGCTTATTATTTTTCAATAGCTATGGAAATACTTGGCTGCTATAATGATGCACTTGGCGGCAAGGTGCAGCAAAATGGAAATTCGAGCAGCAACAAATCGAGGAAACTACCATGAAGATAATGGACTTGCGAAGGGATGGGGTTGCGCCGTCGGGAAAATAAATCAGGTCGCAGGTCTCTGGTAGGGTTTAGGTGCGACGGAAGTAGGGTTCATGATCTATGGACACCTCGCTATTTCCGGCCAAAAATCTATTATATATTACACTTAGTAAGGCACAGCGACGCGTCTGAAAGTTACGAAAGCCCTAGCGTTCTCCCTTAGCCATGTCAGGCATAACTTTAATCGAGTTGTCTCGAAGTACGGCGTCCGTGACGGAAACACGTAAATCAGCAGCGAAAGTATTCGACCGCTGAATGCAATATGTGAAAAAAATAGCATCGCAGTAAAATGCGTGAAAGTTCGTATTCAGAAAAATAAACACTGCTCTGAGTAAGCGCATTATAAATAACATACAAATTTGAATGGATATGTGTATAGATTTTCTTACACAAGTACAACATTTTAATAATATAATTTATTAAAATTAATTATTATTAAATATCTTAATCCGAAAGCATCTCGATCAAAATAATTTCTAAATATAAGTTATGAATAAAGTCTTAAAAAGATTATCAAACGTAATATTCATTTAAGAAATGAGGAAAATTTTTTTCTTTTTTTAGAACACAACATATTTTATACATTTAATAACTTTACTCAAATATAAAGTAATTAATTATTAGGTGTTGGAATTAATTCGTAGCGTTTTTTAATGAAAGAATGTTATTTATTTCACATGAGCATTAAAAAATACATTAATGAAAGTACTTCCCATCACTTGTAAAACGCTACGAATTAATTCCAACACCTAATAGATATTTAAAACACATTATAAAAAATAAACAACGTGTATGTGTGCGCGTGCGCGCGTGTGTGTTCAAATTTATTAATTAATTAACTTGTGCTAATAACTTATCAATAACAATTATATGTTATTACGTACTTCATATTGCCATAAGAAATCGAAGTATAAAATTAACTAAATCATAGAAATCAAATTACCTGTGCTATGCAAATCAATCATAAATAATATAATAGATCAATTACTTGTATGTATAATTATCTGAAATCTAAAAACGCAAATTCTATGAACAATTCAGATAATTTATAACTCGGAAAATATTATAAAAATTATAACACAACAATTTCTTTGTATCAGATAACATCATACTTGATTATATACATAAAATCAAATTAATAATAAATATTTTTGCATTATAAGAATAAATACTGAATAAATAATTATTAATTTATTTTATTCCAAAATTATTTAAAATTCTTTCCTATCCTTTCATTTTTATGTTCGTAATATACATACATTAAAAAATATCTGAATATATTATTTTCATGCAAATAGTTTTCGTAATATATTTAATGACAAAAAGTATGGGAAGACAAATTTAATTTCAAAAATTTTAAAAGAAAAAATAGAAAAAATAAAATACTTTATTTAATTATTAATAATTATTAACATTACCGTATTCATAAATAAATAATTAATTAATTTTAATATAAAGATAAATATACACAATGTTTATAAATTTATACGATTAAAAGTTTTATTTCGCTTTTCATCATAAAAATATTATATGATGAAAATATATACTAAAGAAATTAAAAATTTTATATTCTAAAACTTCAATATTTTACTTGTTATTACTTTTATTGCCTTCTTTTTATTATTTTTCACTAATCTTTTAACCAAATTAGCTTAAAAAATAAATGAATTATAATATTTAATATTACAATTTGTCAAATAATGAAATTATTAATACAATATATTTTTATAATATTTTCGATTTTGCATATGTTCAAAAATTTATGTATACGTTCAATAAATCGACAGATAAAGTTACATATATACGTATATTCCAAGGCTGAATAATCTATTCATAACCCATCCATTTCGAGATAATGAATTTATGATATATGATATTTATCTCTATAATTATCATATTCTCTTATTCTCATATGTTCTCCATTCTCTTAATTAAAATATTAAATTATTATATAGATGATAATAATTATAAGTAATAAATTTACATATTAAGTAATTTAGGAAATAAATAATTCAGAATATTTTAATACTGCACACCCATTTGGAATCATTGGAAATTCATATCTTTATACACTAATATATAATCTCATCAGGATAATATATCCAACATACAACATTTTTATACAAATTTATCATCTCTAGATTAAAATAAAAAAATTAATACTTGCCAATGTGCAGTAACAAAGTTATAGTGCATGCAAAATTAGTCCTCAAAATACAAGCATAATTCAAATTAAAGCAGTGACCAAAATAGCAAATTCAAAATACAATTACTTCGCGTATTACACTTTTGTTCTTTAACTAGAAATTTAATAACAAATTATTTAAATTCAAAAAGATATTCTTAATTCTTTAATTTCAAAAAGATATATATATATATATATATAGATGTAAGTTTCAAAAAAACTAGAGATCTAATCCTGTTGTAAATAGCTCAAATTATGAATATCAATCAAACGTGTTAAAAAATACATCCAAACATATAAAAATTATAAATATATTTTCCAATATTTAAAAATACAAACATTATTTTGCCACAGATTTCAATTTTTAACGTTATACATAAAAAAAAGATTTCATATAAAAAATTGCGTTTCACCCATAAATAAACGTATAAAAATCATTATCGTGAGCATTTTTATGAATATAAATTCCAATAAAATTAAATTGAAATGTGCCAATCCTTGTTTTAAAAAAATAAGAAATATATATCATATATATGTACTTTATGGAAAATGTCGCATAGAATACAACCGTGATATGGAGGTAAATGAACACAGCCTAAGTCGACAAGTAACAAATGATAAGCAAGTAGTAAGTAACTTACCCCATGGTTGCTGCACTGTCGTCCGATGCCTCCGATGCCTCCGATGCCTCCTAAGCCTCCTTCCTCCTCCTCTCTTGCTCGTCCTCTGCACTTGCACAACGTTCACTCACGAACACAAGATACACTGCGATCGCGACTTACCGCGTCCATCGATTACCGGAGATTACAACGATCATGCGATACTTTGCATGGCATTTCCGATGTTAATCGTACACACGAGTCGCGACAGAATTACGGCGCAACGTAAAAAACAATCGGCGATGGAAGAACAACGCGAGAAACGTCTATGATCACGCACGCGAGAATTTTCTGTCGAACGTGATGTCGCTGGCGTTAGTAATGGCGGAATTTAAAACGCGGCCAACTTCACGCGCGACTCGTCGCGGTGCAGCTACACCCGCACTTTCGCGCACTGCCCGCATTTCCAATTTAGATCATATTTTACTCAAGTTACGGAACTGTTAGTATCTCACGTAATATAAGCGTAAGCGAATACGTGAGCTTTCGATTTGAAGATGAACGTCCGAAATATCAAAACACGATGTTGGTTAATTGTGTTTACGCGATGCTTCCGACCAGCCGCGCGAGATTGTCGATTGAATAAATCGCACAGAACACGCGGTCTAATGAATTATTAACATTCGAATACTGAATTTAAGTCACATAGAATAGAGAGAAATAGATAAAACTACTAAACTGGCTTTAATTATTTACTTATTATATGTGTCTCCACTCGATTCGGAATCGATACGGATCGGTTACGTGAATACTTTATTATTGGCATCGATAAATTGTACTGACGCTAATCAAATTAATGACTAAGGTCGGATTGATCAAAATATCAAGATATGAAACAATTAAACTTCAAGATTATATGCATTCAAACATGTAAATTTGTAAAATACTATTAATTAGCTACAATAGTCTTCGCGTACAATAGCCTTTAATTATTAAATCGATTCAATGATTTCGAATCCACGCTCGACACTCAAAAGTGGACTAATTCGACTTAAAACAATGAAAATTTCAAGAAATACGACGCGAAGTGTATTAAAGCCGAACATTATCGAAGAAAAAATTGTCACGTTTATAAATATCGCGATTAACTACAAATACAAATTCTTTACATATTTTATATGTTATCTTTATATATTATATTTTAGTTACTTTACAAGTGCTGTACATATCGCTCCGTCATCGTTTCAATTCTGACATTGCGTAATACATATGTTTAGATACATTTACGAGTCATAACGCATCCGACATATTCGCAAGTACTTCGAATGTGAAAGTTATAATTAATCGCGCGGGTTGGCAATTTCAAAAGAACGATCAGACATAATTCGAAGTGATATGCATGTTTGCTCGAATCTTTCCGCACGAATGATACGACGATTTCGATAGGCGACAGTTTTTGCAATACCATTTATCCAAATACGGAACATCAAGATTAGATTATCTTCTTCTTAACAACTACTTAAGAAAAGGATAATGTGACTTTAGCATTCACCGTATCTGAATTCACGTTTTGCAGAAACTCCCTAATAACAAGCGTCGGCCGAAAAAAATCGGTGCGAATATTCAGCGCCGCTTGCTAGCTAATTAAATTGTAGAAATGGAATATTCAATATTATTTCTCTCTACTTGGAGCGATATTACATATTTTTGATCGCTCACTAAATACCAAAGCTACAGTCGCTATCATTCGTGCAATTAGATTCAAAGAGGTAAGCAGCAATGTAAATGTACTTTCGTATGATTCGTTGCATTTTTTATATCTCTCTTCACAAGCACATAACAACATTTAGAGATCTCATTATAGTAAACCTATATAATTATGAGTCTGATTTTTAAGATCAATACTTCGTAGTATTTCGAAATATTTCAAAATAATTTTATATTTATTTTACATTTATATAACGTAGAGTTTTAATTCCATTTTATTCATCAGCGAAAACTATCACATTACCATCTAATGGAACAGAATAATGCACTTCACCGAAAAGTTAAAATGAAAATATGCAAAATAAAAATATCTTATAAGAAGTACGTTATTATATCATATTGCTTATGGAAAAGTCAGGGACGATTACGACAGTATAAGATATAAGGGAAGGAGATAGGATAATTTGATTTACTTCACGTAATTCAGCTAAGCCACTAATCAGATTCTGGTAATATGCTGATCTAGACGAGCTCTCATAATCTTCAGATAGGCGTCTTCTCGTTATATTTCATATATAACAGGATTTAGTATTAAAAATTTCTTATTTTATGCACCAAGAATTAAATATTATTGTTTACGCTTAATAATTATGGAATAGCCGAACATAGCTACTAGGAAAAGAAAGTGCATAAACGTTAAACGGCTTTTACGTTCGCTAAAAATTGCATGCCGCTTGGCGACATTATAATACCTCGAAAGGAAAGTCATTTCCAGCGACACAAAAGTTAATCGCGCCTTTGTTTCGCAATATTTGGCGACTCCATTGTAGGCGTTAGGCATAGTCGTACGCTATAAAATGCAACAAAATGAGCGTTTTCTTGAACGTGAAAATTTATTTTGATCGAGTAGGTGCGCGCAGCTTCATTATTTATTGCTCACAATACACGCCAGATCGCCCTTCCGCTTTCAATGAAACTTTTAATTAAAGTCTGTAAATTTACGTTCAGCCAGACGTGATTCTGTTAAAATATTATTTTGCAATTTCAGTGTTATCGATCAAATCGGCCCCACTGTAGAATAGATTTGTTACTAAATAGCATATGTATATGTAGTATGATAAGCGTTCGCACTTTCCGATTCGAGAATATTTCTGTGGAAACACGTTAAATTGCGTCACGTGAAGTGAAATAGCTTAAAATATTCGATATTAACGCGGCAGAGGCAAAGCGCGAAATTCTGCTTTCATAATGGATAGACGTATGAATGGGCGCGTAGAACCGTAAAAGCTACGTTTTTTTTTCATCGTACAACGTATAACGTTGTGTAGCCATCGCTTCAAAATCAACTTCAGCTTTTTTGTAAAATTCATAAAGGCTAAACGTCTTTTTAAAATCCCAACGGTATTATACGTGGAAAAGTATAGACAGAAATAAAACGTGAATAAATGCTATTTAGATTTGCTGTTCGCAACGGATAAGAGAAGATCCAAATTCTGTTCTTTTGTTCATTGCTATTTCGTACAATATCGGATATGCCAGTATAAAACTTCTGCTGGGATTCACCGAATAAAGTGTTACCGGGTTACAAATCTACGTTTAGTCGGAGTCGTTCACAGCAAATCATAGTTTGACGTTTTATTTCGACGCATCTCCCATCAGTAACAACGACGAACGATCGTACGCAGGAAGTGCACGACTTCTACCCGAAGAATGGCTGCGATGTGTGCTTTGAAACGCGGGTGAAGTCGCGCGGCAATACAAACAGTTGCCGATGGCACACCATTCGTTAAACGCACCAGCGAGAGAGGGATCGCTTTGCGGAAACGCTTCGTGCAGAAGCTCACTCGAAGTTTCGAGCGCTTATCGGTCCCTCAGATTCGACTCGTTGAGTTTCCTATCCAGGCGTGACGTGGAATCACCGCTTTCGAGGTAACGTATCAATTTTGGCCGAGCGCAGCAGGAAGGAAAGGAGGATAACTGTATGGAAGAGAAGAACGTCGCAGAAAGCGAAAGTGCGTTTCGACGTTGTCATTACCTGGAACGTGTCTCTTTCAAACACCATTCACATTTCTGTCAAATACCTTGCGATTCACTCGTGTCACTTTTCGATCTAATAGCTCACAAATAACAGCGTTTTCTTCTTATTTTTTGTGTTGAATAATCCTTGAATAACCTAATTTCTCGAATAATCTAAATTCGAATAATCCTAATAAACCTAATTTAGTGTAGTCTTATTAAATAGTGCAGCGTAACATACTACTTTATAATTTCACATGTTGATCTATCTGTCCATCTGTGCAAAAGAATTACTTCAAAAGCCCATTTTGTGGCCTTTAAATTACGAAAAAATCAAACTATCTGACTAGAATTTGTGTTCAGGTTAATCTTATATATTATAAAGAACTTAATTTGATTGACGTAAGGTAATCTTAAATGAGATACATCTAATAAGGTTCTCATCAGGTTTGAGTATGATTGACCTTTATAAAGATATATGTTATAAGATTTGGTTGACCTAAGATAATCCTGAATAAGGTATACCTATAAAGAAGATTTTCGTTAGGTTTGAGTATAATTGATCTCGTTTCTAATACGCAGCCATGCTACAAGATAGATGGGTTTCTCGTAGGAAGAAAACGTCCTGAAATTCTATAAGAAGGCATATGCAAATCAATTTGGATAATCTCCTAGAGATTATAAAAATAGAGAGATAGGGTAGAGATTATCCTTCAGAATGTGCCTTCTGAATCTCTGAAATAAATGTTTTTTTGCCTCTTTTGGGATGTGATGCTAAATTAATAACATTTGAATAATTCCCGATTTAGAAATCCAGTAATTTTAGCAGGTCCTAGCTAAGTTGACCTTATTTTATTGTCAGGTCCTGATAAGGATCTGATAAGGATCTGATGAAATTATCTGGATGAGGATCCGACTATTGTGCTACGTTACATGACTGATCAAGTCCTGATAAACTTATCTTATCAGGATAATGAAATAAGGTCAACCTGATTAGGACTTGCTAAAATCCTTGGATAAATTTCTGGTCGGGTATATGTCAAATGATAGGACATTAATCTAAAAAAATTTAAGTTGCATAGCAGTAATTTTGAAGAGAGTCAAAATAATTAAATTCCTAATATTTCCAATATTGTTTAAAACTATAGAACACAAAAACATTTAATACTTGCTTTATAATAATGAGGTCTTGACTAGAATTAATCTAAATGGCTTCTGACTCTGTCTTGATCTCATTATACTGTCATTGCTGCTGGCTTTTATATTTAGCCTCGAGATCTACATCACTGTGGACGCTTGCAGAAACGATTCACGCTGGATATCACATCCTGTCGCACAGTTAACATGAAAATATTGCAAATTGGTGCTGTCGCCCTTCGCGGTTTTATCGCAACGATAAGACCCCGATCTCAGTCGAGTATTCAGTATCTCAGCACGAAGAATGCAAGATGAACAGGTTACGTGGCCATTTTTGAACGGTCCTCATTATCCAGATAAGCCATCGTATTGCTCGCGTAAACGCTATCGGGTAATAACAATAAATTTCATTTTGAAAATGGAACGTTGGAACGCGAGCAGGTACGGTGAATCAATCGGTGTAGCTTATCGCGCAATATCTTCGCCATAAAGTATCAAATTGACACGCGAAATCTGTACTTTCATCTCGTTTCTATGATCAGCGAATTTGTTTAAAAGAGATTTGCAGAATTAGATAAGGCTGAATTTGTATAAAATAATTAAAGGGACACGTATATGTATCAAAGTTCTATTACGCTTCTGCGTCGATTGGATTTTTGACGATTGAAAAGCCGACATCGAAACGCCAATTTGTGGTCGTGGCGCAAACACAGACGGAAAACAAACAGGATAATATCGTTTGGCTTCAAAACGTTTCTGCCGACCTCAGCTGATTCGAGAATATTACAACCGGTGCTCAATGGGTGCCGCTACTGCGAGATTCAATTCACGTCCGATATAATTGTGAATTCAAGAATTTTCGTTAAATGTCGCGCGCGTATTCAGTTGGCGTTTCCGATCTCGACTTTCATATTACATGATACGTAAACTGATACTCTTGTTTGCAATAGAGACCGACATCAATATGCCGAAATCTGTTATTAGCGTTATCATATCAGGCCGTGTCAGCACGGTGATGCCAATCATCAAAATGTGAAATACGATATTTCAATTCCGGTCAAATTATCCGTGGAAACCCTATCCTTCTAAACCTCGTAATGCAATACTAAAAAAGTACGTAATTATATTCGTTATTGAAACGCCACAACGTAATGAAAATCATTCTTGATTATTCTATTATCATTTAATGGTGAAAAACAAGAATTGTGTTTCAGGCAAAATAAAAATATTAGAATGATGTTACTTATTAGAAATAAAATAATTTTAATTAAAAAAAAATTAAGACTAAGATTAGTTGCAATAGTCGAGGTTTAATAATTAGATATCTATTGATTTATGATATAAGGAATTCTGCTTTAAAATTAGCAGCAGAACATAAGTAAAAAGTTGTATATGAATACTTAATAATCGTGAAACGAGGAGAGCATGGAAAGCTGCGAGTTCGCCGACTATCGAGAAATTAGCAAAATTAGGTTCCTCTCGTTTCCCGAGGAAAACCAATTAGAGCCATTTGCAGATTTCCGGAGTTCCTAATTCGCGTGACCGCCAGTTGAAAACAACGCCGCCGGATGACACAATTTACTCCATTCTCGTGCTTCAATGTCGATTAGTGACCTGCTTGCCTATTACTGTAATATCACAATGAAAGCTAAAGAGAGTACTCATTCGCCGTGTGCGTATATTTTCTAACGATTGAAAATAGAGTCGCCGTGTTAGAATCACAAACTACATTTCCGTCGCTGTAGCATTTTTCTTTCGAAACTGAACAAGCTAGATTTCTGTTGGATTTAATCGCAAAGCTTTAGCTAATGTAATGAACTTGCTACACGATTATCTCCTCGGCTTAATGACCAGCTCGGCTGTTAAGGAACGACAGCAAGTGTCATGTCTTCTTTAGCCACGTAGATGTATCTCTTCGTAAAGGCTGTACATGCTCGCCAAGCTTTGCTATATTAACCGAAGAAATAATCAAAACTCTCGAAGCAGCTATTCGCACTGCACATAGACACATGAATTCACCGGCAACTCCAACTTTCCGGCCCGTAATTAGTTGCGAACTTATCAAAGCCCGATAAGTAATCCGGCCTAGGTATGTCGTTATTTATCGGCCTTCCCGTGGTAACGGAGAAGTGCAAAAGAACGATTTCACAGCGAAACTTCGAAACGACAAGATCAACCAAGCCCAACCAAAGATCACGCGCCAACGGTCGAAATATTAATGTTAACGCCTATTACAAAATCGGTAAAATAATTTACTCATTACGTTTTAATTTTTTCTTCGATGAATATTACACGATGCTTTATTATACGATTTACATTTTACTTCTTGAATTCGTTACGCACACAACTCAACTATATTTTAGGCCGGTATTCATAATCAGAGGTTATATTCAAGACCGTCTTTTACAATTTTAAGAAGTCACGAATCAGAGATCCTTATTAGCGTCTTAAGACATTACTTAAGACAGTCTTGAAATAAGAAACGGATTATGAATACCGCCCTTAGATATCTAATTAATATATCTGTAAATGTATAATATGATATTTCTATTTATATCCATTATTATATTTAGTCCAAATTGTTTTATAATTTCAAAAAATGTTTGCGTTTAATCTGTATTTCAAGAATGTATAACTTATTAATCTTTATTTGAATGTAAATCATCAAAGAGAGTAATAAAGATTGAGATATAACTCTGCATACACACCTTAGTTTTGAACGACATTACTATTTAGGCATCCTTACGTAATTAATCATCAATTCGCGTTCGTGAATATCTCATTTTCGTAAATTAATACGCGACAATCGGAGCGACTCACGCCACACACGTCCGTCTCACTGCGAAGTTGCCGAGCGAATACCAAAGTGATGACGTAGTCGACCACCGCGCCGCGCGACCCACCGCTTTTCGTCGCGCGACCCCTTCCCCTTCCCATGCTTTTCACCGAGCGCTGTTTACATTATACCAACTACTGCGTACGAAAAATATTAACGGTTCATTCAATTATACGTATTTAACGTGATTTTGTTGACGAATTTACGACTTAATTACGTAGTTCCACACCCTCGGAAATCAGGGAAAAGGAGGAATACTCGAGTGTGATCTTAATCCGAGCCTGCCAAGCAAGCAAATCGCAGGTGATCGCGTTCCAAGAAATTGCTGATCGATAGGCAAGGCGTGTTCGTTCCTTCGCGGTACTTCCGCACAACTTCCGTTGACGATTTCGAGACGGTGCTAGCTAGGCAAATTCACGTACGTAAGGAAAGTTATATTCCCGTGTATAAAATTCAAGCTTCGACTTGAGACGGCAGAAAAAGGTGAGTTTCCCAACCAACGATATTTCCTGGTCCTCCAGTGACACTCCAACTGCATCTAATGTGGCACGGATGTCTCACTTTTTCTTTTTCCATATCTGTTTTTCGCAATATCTTCGTTCTGTAAAGGTGCGAGAAGAATCTACTGCTGTTGCTGCTACTGCTGCTGCTGCTGCTATTTGGTTCGAATATATGGCACTTCTAATCGATAATCGAAGTTCTGTAAGTACCTACTGCGTCTCCATAGAGGTTATAGATATTGAGCATTCCCTGATCTTTTTTTAGCTTCTGTGCTCCATCGAACATACGACAGAAATGAACAAATCAACATCTTTTTCTTTAACTCTATCAGTATCTCTCTTCAATTCAATACTTTAAAGAAAGAGAGAGGGAGAGAAATACTTCAAGCTACCTCACTCTTTCTAAACCGACTGTGACAATTTTATAAGAATGTGCAATCTGTTCTTATTACATCTATGCGCTTATTATCAAGTAAATATCAACTAACAGTAACATTACAATGTTATAATTCCATACTGGACAATGTAAATGTAATGTGACATATATTGTACAATTACGTCAATTACATTATTAAATGTGAAATTATAACATTGATATTATATTATTATTGTTACTGTTTACTGAATACATTTTTAGCATCTTCATTTTGTTGGAAGTTTTTAAGAAGCGAGTAGAATTATTTGTCGTACACGGAGAGAATTATTTCTTAGTTTATCCTGAAAATATAATAATCATGGAATAATATTGTAATTTCGAAGAATTTTATATAAATCTCTCTCATTTATTAAGAAAACTACAACAAAATACAAAGTAAATTTGATTAATTTTACTAAAGTGCATGGTAAAAATCTTTAAAATATTATATTGTACCACAACTATATTTTGAGAGTAAATTTTAAGAGAAAATTCTCTCCATGTAACAAAGTATTTTAAAGATACGTATTTCAAAGAAAAATATATCCTCTAAGATAAAAATTAAAATAAAAAGATATTTCATCCTTCGTAGTCCAACATTTCATTGAATCTTCGCGATATCTATAAATTTATTTATTAATAGGAATATGATTGAAACCTACAAAATAGTTTCTCCCTGAGTGGAAAGAGAGGGAAAAGTTATGTTTCTAATTATTATTCTTATTAAATTCCGATCTTGATATGTTGCGAGCTTAATGATCTCATATTGGATCTTGAATTTATAATATGCAGTGGTTGCAATTTTATTCGCAGTTTGCACAGTTTTGCACTTTCTAGAGCACATGATTACGACAGCGGGCGCGATTAAACGAGGTAGATTAAAGCGAGGACAAACTATTCCGATGGATAGAAGCAAGTGCGAAAAAGGTTAACGTGGAGACGAGAGAGGTTTCGGAAGCCGACCGGATGTACGGAGCGCTGAATTGTTTTACAGTTTGCCTAACTATCTGAAGTATCCTATGGCCGTTAAGCTGCGCGGCCGCAAGGCAGAGAGAATCTGGTCCCGGTAGATGGAACGCGTTTTCCGCAGACAAGTATAGCTCGCGTCCGCAGCGAATTTCGATGGAGCACCGATTGTTTCGCACTTGATTATCCGGAAAACCGCAGTGCGGCCCGTCTGGTTCTACACCGGCGGCGCCATAACTCGTCCTGGCAATGTGCGCTGGAGCCAACTATTCGCATATTGGTTAATTTAACGTGTTGCTCTACTACCACTGAGCCAGGCAATCACCCCAGCGCTCTCGCGATTAATTATTTATTTTACCTCGCATCGGTTTATAGTGTTTTCCGAGACGTATCGGTACAAGAACGTTTCAAGTGCTGTGCTGCGGTTTCGTAATTCAATATACAATTTTCTACATTATTAGACGTCACATAATATAATTATTAGATATAATTATTAGATAGTTTTATGTTATTTTAAGACAGCGTTATAATTCTACTGCTCTTTTTTTTTGGATATTTATAGAAGAAAGAACAGCATTTGATCGTGCTTAAAATTTAAAAAGAATCAACGTTACGTAATGGATATAAGAATAATCCCGTTATACGATTTATTAAGAAAGTTTTTCTAAAACAAAAGTAAACTTCTTTCATGAAAAAAACATTTAATAAGTAAACGGCGAGTTATATTGGAATAAACGTGGACCGTGGTGAAAAATTAAAAGGCAAATAAAGTACGTATTTAGTCAGCTTGACGACGCTATTTCGAGAACTCTCCAAGCAACGGAGCTCGTCCCTGGGTATTCATCGCCCCGAGGGGCAACCATTCATTCGAGGCGTTCGATCCAGGACCGTCTCGGCAATCATTTTCAATTTATTCGGAGAAAGCTTGCGAAACCTAAAGCAAAGTGCCTCTTCCGACGCCTACACCCACAACTCGTCTTCCATCCGCCGTCCCCTCGCGGGCCTTTCTAAATTAAATCCACCATATCAGACACGTTTTATTTAATCAGAAGCTCAACTTGGGTGCCACCCGAGCTTGCTTGGATGCCACCGGCTCGTCTTAAGCGACTTTCAAAGCTATTGCCTGTTAACCGAAACGAAATCACAGTCGGAATAGGCGCAGACGGGATATTCGCAAAGGTTTAAGTCGATCTGGACGTATCGGATGCGTGGAACTGAAAAAAAAGGGGAAAAACAAATTTAACTTCCGGGAAATCAATTTCGCATATAATATTAACGTCTGCAATAATAATAATAATAATAATAATGTTAACCATAATAATGATAGTAGTAATAATAATAACAGAAATATTAATAGGTCGCATCGCTTCTGTATTAATTTGTGGAATAATTGTAAGTATCCAGTTTCAAAATTATAATGCCGCATTATAAGCCGATTTATCAATCATTAAAATCAATTTCATCCGCGGCTGTTAGCAAATAATTGTTCTGTAATTGAACGCTATGCTTAACCACATTTTATTAATAATTTAATGTATGACTAGAATAATACTATGATATATGTCGTATTTAATTTCTATTAATGTAAACGTATCATCACTTGCCTATCTTAAAATAGTTCAGTGAACGTATATACAAGCCACAATTAAGTAAGACCATAACCCGGCATTTTCGCGCGATATCACGAAACACCGAGGAGAGTGTAAATTGCGGAAGAGAAACAGATGCGGCCCCCGGGTTCTTAAGCCGCCGTTAATAAAGGTTACGATGGTGCGGGGGATGGGCGGGGGTGCGAGATGATTAAAAATAATCCCAGCTACTTCATCGCTCGCGGCTCGTTGACGAATGATCTTATTAAGAGATTAAATTTAAAAGAGCCACCTCGTTTCCTCATTTCCTAATATTAATACAGCTAGGGATTATGGCGCCCGCGGGGTTGTACACTTTTTATCGGGCCATAATGACGGTAAGTAACGAAGTTAAGTCGAGTCCGCCCTCTACAGTCTCTTTCACCGTCCGTTCTCTTTTCGCTACCCTTTCGCTCTGTCTCTATTTGATCTGTCTTACAGAGAAAGCAAAAAAAAAGAAGACAAAGACGGGAATGCCTTGTAAGAATATTTGGAGCCAAGTGATGGGCGTGGCTGTTTGGGGATTTCATTAACACGTCGATTACATTATTTTGTGATTTTTCTACCAGCTGGAGCAAAATTAGTGGCATGCGAAAGAGATGCCGGTTTGCTGGCGATGCTCCAAGGATCTCTCGCGAATGAAGGATCGCCTGGGATTAAATATCAAGAGGTTGCATATGAAAGAACCTGTCTCTTCCTGGTGAAACATTGTATATTGCGAGCGAACCACAGCAGTGCCGCTGCTTTAAGAAACCTCTCGGAATTCTCGGTAGCTCGACGAAATCTACGTCCTTGCTAATTAGAAGACTGACGAGCGACAGAAGACTGGGACTAAAAAGAGGAAGAGTGAGGAGTATAAATAGGGATGAGACGCAGAAAACAGAGGATGGTCGAGCGCGGGCTTTGCCTTCGTGAAAAGGGAACCGACCAAAGGAACAAAACTGAACAGTCTTTGAACCGACGTCGATAAGACGCCTGGCATCTACTTAAAGGCCAAGATTTGTATCTTGATATTTAATATTAAGTATATTCCTTTTGATATTCCTCGGCGACACTGCACTATCTTAACGGGTTACCCAGGGAAACGGTTACTCGTGGTTGATATACACAGAAAGAAGCAAAAAAACTATCTTCCACAAACGCTTTGATAAATTTACTATTTCATACGACTAATCGCATAATAGTTATAATATATCTCTCGTTTAATTATTAAAAAAAAAAAACAGTATAGATAATGTTAAAAATATATAGAATTATCTATTACGTCTATATAAAAAATATATTACATTGTTAAATCTATAGCATCAAATTTAATCTAATTTACCACTGCTAATTAATGTCAAATTTAATCTAATTAATAACCACTGTTCCTCAATATATCATTATTTTAGATTAAAACAATGGAATCAAATGGTTTAAAACAGTTCAAATTGGGTTCAAATATGATAAATTTAACAATGCACATTTCATAGATAGTTAAAGTGAGATTAAGAATTATGTGTGTACTACACGCATTTTTTAATTAAATTAAAAAATTGTTAAAAAAACTAGATATTTTTTCTATATGGTGCTTGAAAGTAGTATAAAAAATATTTTGACAGCGATTTAAAATGTGAATCAAAAATTATTTTAATAAGTATATAGACATGCTTTTAAAAAATATATATATAATTAAGATGAGAACATTTTTATTAAAGTTATAAAATTGTATTACAATATTAAGTATATATTAACTTTATTATGAACTGTTCGTATTTATTTTTATACGAAAAGTATAAAGTTTTCCAATTCCAATCACTTTTATTGCAGAGCCAATACATCTGATATATTCTTAAAATTTAATTACTTACTTTTATTACATGTACATTGTTGTTTTCAAGAGATATTCGCAAAAGATAACATCGTTACGATAATTTCTCTGGCTAGAGCACAAATTTTTCCCTTCACGTTTTATCTATTCGCGACGGTGGCCCGCAATGCCGGGGATGGATCGCTACAAAAGCTGAAAACAATCCGAGAAGGTGATTGATGAGCCAAATCTAATGGGATATATCCAGCGTAGCATCGCCGTTAAGATAAAAGAGAGTCTCGTTCTCTGCGTTCTTACGCATTGCGTTAGTCGGCAATAATTCAAAGAAGCAGCTCGTCTCGCATCCACCAAAGGGGTGTAACTATTCATCGCTAGAGTTTCTGCTTCATTACTTTGCGGAGGATACGAGGGCGAAGAGTATCACGGTCCCCATGATTTTACGTCGCCCGGAGGCGATAGGCGGCATTTTGTTGTCGGGCGTAACGCGCCAAATCGCCACGATACCGTTTTACACGGCTCTATCCCGGAACAGTTTCGACGTAATTTCATTTATATCGCGCTATGACGCGACGGCGATATATCGACGCGGTCTTCGAGTGGCGGAATAAAAGCTTGCTCGTAGCCACCCAGCTCCACTATAGAGATTCCCCTACAAAGTTTTATTATCGAGACGTTATACTTCGAGCGTAAACTAGCTTTCCTAGACAGGTGCCCACTATCGTAGTGCATCGTCGTAAACGATTGCTTGAACATGAACGAAAGATTTCGCGCGGATGAAAGCATTCCTAAATTTATAGGGATCATCTGCTTGATATTTGCGATAAAAGAATCCACCTGATAAATCTGTTAAACGATCCCTTTTCACAAAGGGGGAGTGTTAAAATTTTATTGTAACACTGTCTAGGTATAATATATTTTTGAAATGAAATTTTTTTAAATAAATTCTAATTTTTATTTTAAAAAATAAGCTTATTTTTATCAACAATTTAATTCACTATACTGTGCCTTTATTTTTAAACTTTTATTCAATTCTCATCAAAATTAAAAGAATTGTGATTCGGTTGAGAAATGCCTTTCTACAATTCTAAAAGTAAAACTTCTCTAGTTTCATAAATTTGTCTCTATAAAACGTTTATAATACGTCTATTATAAATGCGTATACGTCAAAGACAGCTAGAGAAACCCCTTAAAACGAACGTTTAATTACGCTTCGGAGTAATTGTCACCTCGCAGACGACATAATGGCGTTCCTCGTGTCAGTCGTAGCTGCACGTAAACTCGAATATTGCTCCGAATTATTGCCGATGCGGTTTCGCCGTGTCGGTTTGCATGAATAGCTCGGTGCGACCACAATTCTGAACAGGACGAACCCAACTATTAAAAACAAACGAACGTTTATTTATTTCGTCAATAAATTTCGAAGACGTGTATCAGTTATAGGGACAAACATACGCAGTTCCTTTTTATAGCCTATTTTAGTGAACGACTCAGTCGTCAGCGATTTCAGCGAGAGTACAATGGACGTCGTCTAGGTCTGTCGACATAGCAAACCAAAGATTCTCAAATAAAAATCTTGAACAATACAAAGTGTCTTATAAGACTGTAATGTGACAATGAATCGAAAATAAAAGACCTTACCAGTCAAGCTGGATCTTTATAAATACTAAAATAATTCTGTATGAATTGATATGCTACATATTCAGAAATTTTGAAATTTCAAGCTCGTATTTCGCACAAAAACATGCAATATACTCTTAACGTGTCGCTTTAAAAAATGATTATGCCACAGGATTCATATTATGCGAACGATTACGGGATACAAATCGCCCTTTACGTCTCATTACGTTCCGCTACGAATCAAGAAACGTTGGTCCTCGATCATGCCCAGCGAGAGGCACGGACGTTGTACGTCCGTCTCCGCCAATTCAAAGGCATCATGTGGAAGACGTGCAAGACGAGGCGTACACACACTGCTCGTATTTGCGTATCGACGTATCGCTAAACACGTTATTCATCTTCGTCAGATATATCCCGTCGTTGGAATCTTCCCCGCGGTGAGGTGAGGTCGACAGGCAACCATGAACGCGCCCCCGCGGTTATGATATATCGAGGGACATTAAGACGCGCGTGTGCGCGTGTAAGCGGGGGTGTACACGCACACGCGAGCGTCGCGGTGGCTATTGTGCCTGCCAGGCTCGTCAATCGACACGTCGGGGGTTATCTCCTCCGGATTCGGTCCTTATTACATTTTTTTTCTTTCTTTCTTTTTTTTTTTACGTCAACGTGAGAGAAATTAGCCTGGCGACAATGCCGGGCCAGGTATTACCCGCGTATCCGACCTTAAAGGCCATCCATCATCCTGGATGTACGCTTACCCCCGTAGTCTAATATTATCATAATGCCATTCGCACGTCCATTGTGCGACGCGATCAACGCTCGTGACGAAACGCCCGCGAGATTCGAGACCCTATCGTCGGCACGTCTGACAAATAATGTTCGCGCGCGTGAGAGGGCCATGATATTTTACACGCGACGGGCTTCCAGTTGAAAATCCGGTGCAGGCTTTACGGAACGTTCTCTGGTAAATCGATAAGCGAGTCTTATGTGATGGAATAAAATTGAATCTACGGGATCGAGTTTATCCTGGCGTCTACATCGAGAACGGCAGATAATCTCTTTCGCAACATTTACGCGACGTCCATGCATAACGAGGGTTCTTGTAAGGACGTTGCGGGAAGCATATGTTATTCTGAGAGTGCGTTAATGCTTTTATCGATACGATGCTTGTTATAAAAATCAGTCCGTATAATATAATAATTAAAGTGAAGTAAAAAGGAAAAAATGATTTTGCTGAGATGTCTAAAGATTTAGTTGGATAAAGATGTAAAAATTTTGTTGGGTCATCAAAATGATTGGGTTATATGATGTCCAAGTTAGTTGCCTGAACGTCAAAATTGTTTGTAATATTGCTTGACTTTCTTACGTAGGTAATTATTTTGTTGGCTTAACAAAATTATTTTCTGTATCTTGCAAAATTAAATACTTCAATAAAATTGTTTTGTAGTATAATCCTATTTAAAAAAATTCATCTTTACATGATAATAAATTTGTGTATTTTACATACGTTTTTCATGAATTGAATTTAATCGACTATATTTCAATTTTATTTTTTTATATATACTCTTTCATTCATTTGAGAGATCAGATGAGAGAAATAATTATTGTATATAAAATGGAAAAATATAAAATTGAAGCGCTACTAAATCTTGTTATCAATGCCGGTATATCATTTCCATTATACTTTAGAATTATGTCTTTCCGCTGTCTCATTTTAAAAAAGTAATAATGTATTATTTCGAGCGTCTCGCATTTTAGAAGCGATGGAATTGCCGCGAAATGGGCAATACAGCTCGCGTTACCGTGACGAAAGCACAACGTTTCGTTGCAGCGATCGTAATCAGACGGAAGAATATTGAATGGAATAAAATAGCTATCAACGCGAAACACCAGACGATTCGAGAGAAGCACAAACATATATCGCAGCGTCAGTCGGGTACACGCGAAATCGGAGCACCGCAAATTCCCAAATAAACGGAAGCCTCGGCGGAGAGCTTCTATCGGAACGCTCTTATTGAGAGAACAAGCGGTTGCCGCGGAACGAGGAGATTCAGAAGGAAAACAAGAGGAATACGCGGTATCAGGTTAGATGATACAAGAGGGATGGAAAGGGAGAATCGAGAGCCGAGAGGAATTATAAGGAATCTCGCATTTCTGCATCTGCAATGAGCCGTCTTGGAACCGCGGACGCGGGGACGAGTTGACGCCTTTCCCGTTCCCATTCCCATGGACCAGGCGCGCGGGAGCGTCAAGCATTGTCGATAGTTCCCGTCCGTCTCGCCGGAACTCCTCGCCCATCTTGGGAAGCTCGTCCCGACTGCGCCTTCAGTCCCGACCTTAGATATTAAAACTCTCCGTGGAACACGCGAATCCTACGTTCGCTTCGCACGAGGAGAGAAACGTACACGCAAGAAACGTACGTGCGCAATCCGGAGAGTCCGTTGCGAGGGAACGAACGAACTTCGGCTGTGTCACGTTCGATCACCCGAGTCAAGTGGCATAAATGATGATGCATGCGTCGTCAAATGACAGAATGCGTCCCGCTCCAATGGACGATCATGACAGTCTTCTTTCCTCCATTCTCTACTTGTACTCACGGTTTTGTACGCTCCGTGATTTCTTTGACCTCCCGCCACGACCTCCAATCTCGAAACGAACCACAGCAGGCCGCATCGTCGTCGATATGTCGCCGTTGATCGAAGAAGAGAATTCCTCGGGGATAAATCGTAGCTATAAATCGCGCGGAACGAATACAGAGTGGAGGCGGAGCAGGGTGATCGGGATGATGCTTCTTTTGGCAAGAGGTCGATGTACGAGAGGAATTTTGTGCTGTGTAATCGGTCGAACGATGTGCCATGTCACTAGATTGTCTCGTGAAAGAATGCCAAAATCCGGTGTTTTGTTTCTTAAATGGATTCCAAAAAATAGCATTTATTTTACTCATCGCGACAACTGGGAAACCAATTAGTTATCAGGTTCTTCGTAATATGATATAATACAATATAATATATAGGATATTTAATTCTAGATATCAAAAGACATAGATAGACAAAGTTCTTGTACTTATTATTATTTATTGTTTCCTATAGTAATTAGTATGACTAGCTTGAAGTTGTATAGATCTCAATGAGAAAGTTAGCCATCCTCAAATATGAAGAGAAACTAGAAGTTTAAAACGTCGCATATTTCACAAATTAATCAGCGAGAATCTAAATTCGAAACTTATTCGTAATTTTTGTTATAATAAACCATTATTACACTACATAATACATATACTAAAATAATGTAATTTATTAAAAAAGAAAGAATCGATGTGTTGAAGAAATTCACATAATTCTTAAATACAGAAAAATGTCAGTGCCTTTCTTTATTTGATTGTGCCATTCTATTCGTGATGAGAAAACGATAGAAACCTTATCAAACATCATGTTCGCAAGCATTAAGCAGACCAATAAAACGATGCTCCGATTTCACATCAACCAATATAGAGTAAACATTCAATGAAATTGAGAAGACCTCTGCGGGATAGAAACAATCGCTCGCTGAAATTGCTACGCGAGAGGAACGGCTATCGTTCGTTGTCGAAATCTCGAGACCGAGCATATACTATAAGCATACTTCCAGTGGACGGGTTAGGTAGCATAGGTTATCCGGTTGGTCCATTGGTCAGCAGGGGTTACTTGACCACCGGGTAGCTGCCGGACCGGCCTCAGTTGCTCGTGTAAAATAGTGGCTGGCCACGCTCCAACCTCATACGTTAGTTCCGTTCATACGTAACCTACCTGCCAGCTTGCCCGCCACCGCACTCTCGTCCCCGTCAGCATCCATCCACCGTCGCCGGTGGATGCACCATGTTCTATCTCGTATGTGCTAAGTTTCCTTCGCAAGATCGTGTCTCTCTCGTTCGTTTCCAGGCCTTCTCGTAGAATCGCAAGACTTCCACCTTTCCCTTCCTTATTCAGATCTTACTCTCGCTAGTTCTGGAAACCATCGTTCTTGTTTTCACATATCGTCGTGTGCACATGCGAAAACTTGGTTCTCGATAGGATCGACTCGCAATTTAGCGATGTATAAAGTCGGATCGAGAGTAGGCAAGTAAGGACAAATGATCACGAAAGATCATTTATAGCAAACTAGAAGAGACTTCTCTTTTGATGTATTAAAAAGAGAGGGAAGATTTTGATACTTTTGAGCTCGTTTATATATTTTCGTCGAGAAGAGAGATACCAAATCTATTGTCGATTCATTCATGCGTTATATTATATTATCTATAGAGCTTTGCAATCTTAGAACATATGTATATTCTAAGATTGCAATGCATTAAATGACGCTTAAAATGTGTAAATGTTCATCTAGAGTTAGGTTCTAAATAACCGTTTTCATGATAATTTGTAACTGACTTGGGATAATTTGATCACATTGCGACATTTAGGTTTATGTATCATATTATTTAAATCACTCATAAAACTTCATTATATGTTAAGTTAAACTTTCAATTAATTATTAATTTTTAGACAGATGTTTTCTTGTTCTGTGTGTGTGTGTGTGTGTGTGTGTGTGTGTGCTAAAAGTTATTCATTAATTATAAATATAACTCAGCATATTACAAAACTTGATTAACAATTTAAATAATATATGGTACATAGTACATAAATGTAATCAAATTATATCCTATAAGTCAATTATCACATTATCGTAAAAACAGATGTCTAAAATTTAGAAGATAGTAGTATTTTTAAATGTTGAAAAAATTATATCAAAATTTTTTCAGATATTTTAATCCCAAAAAAATCCTTTAAAAAACTCCCTGAGCAGTCCAAGTGAATTGTAAATCTGAATCGTAAATAGTTCATTACATACATTCAATAATCTGCAAAAGGTTTAATAATTAATAAATGCATAAAATAAATTACAAAAATTAAATCTCAAACATTTATACAACTTATTTTGGGATACAGGAAATAAAATGTTCCTTGTGTGCTTGTTGAAAAAATATGAAAAATGCGACATACGGAACGGTTTGTATTATCGTTTGCCTCTTTGAATCTAAGTGCAAAACGATAACGACTATAGCTTTGATAACTAGTGTATCGATCAAAAATGCATAGTGTCGCTATAAGTTTAGAGAGAAATAACACGTTGAATATTCTATTTCTATAACTTACTGACTAGCAAGCGGCGCTCAGCGCTCGTCACACATTTTTTTTCCGACTAGTGCGTGTTATTGTTTATAGTAACGGTAACGATCAGCGCATACCAAAGCCAAAGTCGTGAAGGCCAAAGGCCTATTATTCGTGAAGTGAGATTCAAGCAAGTAGGTCGGCACAGCGTGTTATTTTGCGTTGTCTTTCGAAATACGATCATTTCGAAATATGATTAATCCGCGCAATTATTTCTCACAAATTAATTATCACGTTTATTATTAGACTCCTGAACGCGTCGAGAAATCGATAATAAATGTATTTAGTTAGAGCTATTTGTGCGTGTGGAAATCAAAGTAACACAACGGAGGATGTACATAAGATATAAACTATTGTATTTGATCACGATATTGACGAAGATAATAATTTTTTCTTCGATAATATTCAGCTTCAAGTACACTTGGCATTGTAGTTTTCGAAATTTTTCTCAATTTAAATCGAATTTGTCCACTTTTAAATTGAGAACGCGGATTTGATGCTCAAGCCATTGGATCGATTTAAGTAATTAAAAATCACAGTGTATTGACTGTTTAATAATAACATTCTTATTTTATAAAATTCACATGTTTAAAATATGTCGCGCGTGTGATCTTGAAGATTGATTATTTCATATCTTGACATTTTGTATAATCCGCCAGACCAATATTTTACTTTCGTTAACTTGATTAGCGTCGTATCCGCATGAAGTCGACTCTATCCTCAGACAGTAGCGAAATTTCCATCAACGAAGCTACCATTGAAGAAGTTATGTACAACGAACATTTCACCTGCTTCAAACCTAGGCCTTGGTCTAACGAACCTCTCACGAGAGCCATTGTTAGTTTGCAGGCTCAGAAGCAATCATTATATAACCTAAACCAGAGTCTGCATTGGAAAAACATGGTTGAGTTACTCACTTGTAACGATCCTCCAGGATCCTTGCCAGGATGTCAATCACGTGGTTTTCCATTGTCATTCCGAAGGCAACTAAACCGCAGCATTACCTCGACTCGCGCTTTCCGGACTGTGATTTTAATCTTTTCCCGTTGCTCCACCACTCCTCTCCTAAATTATGCAGACTACTCTTCGTACTTCAAAAGCATTGACATTCATCCATATTCCATAACCGCGCTCTTTAAGTTGTGCGCGCGTCGATCCAACCTGACCTCTCTTTTTGGAGCTTGAAGATTCACCTTTACATTGCATCGTAACTAACTAGTTTATGGCTTGATCGCGACCGAGGTGGCTGCGCGTCCTAATCATAAAGAAAGAAGAAGAAGCGAAATTTCCACGGAATGTATCGCTACTCCGAGTCGGTGCGTGTAATAAGTAAATAATTAAATCTTTGATATCTTATTCTTTATAAACTCAATGTTATTTAGATTCAACAATCGGACGCTGAATTCATCAGAACGCGTATTCTGTGTAATTCATTTGTACGTTTAGCCAATGTCGTGTTTTAATATTACATTTCAAACGTTCATTCCTAAGTCAAAAGCTCAAATATCCGCTGCTCATGTTACGATGTGAGCTACTAATCGTTTCAAAATACGAATAACATACGATCTAAATTAGGAAAATGCGGGCGATGCGCAAAAGTGCGGGTGTAGCTGCACTGCGAAGTGCGACGTGTAGTGGCGCGTGAAGTTGGCCGCGTTTCGAATTCCGTTCACTTCATTACTGACGCCGTCGGCATTGCGTGCGACAGAAAGTTCTATACGCGCTTGTGTTCATACGTATTTTTGCGCCGTCAATAATTCTTAAAGTCAATCATTCTACATTAGTCGCATCGTAGACATCGTAAGTCACAAGCTTATTGCATCAGTCAATCCGATGCTTCAGTTTTAAAGTCGCATGATGATTACGACGCTTTCGACGCTACGATACGACCATATATATGTAGAATGGCTTTTACGTTGTGTCATAATTCTGTCTTGCGACTCGTGTGTACGATTAATGCATCGGGAGTGGCGGAGTGCCGTGCAAAGTATCGCGAAATCATCGTATCTCCGGTATTTAATGGGCGCAGGACATTGCGATCACAGTTAATCTTATATCCGCGAGTGACGTTGTGCAAGTGCTACAGAGGACGAATAAGAGAGGAGGGAGAGACTTGGGATGCATCGGGAGACGGCGGAGTAACCATGAAGTAAGTTACTTATCATTTTTGCTTATCATTTGTTACTGTCGACTTAATCATTTACCTCCATGTCATGGTTACATGATGTATTCCATCTGGCATTTTCTGTTAAGAACGAGATATACAATACATCTCTCATTTTTTTTATTTAAGACAAGGATATATTTCAATTTAATTTCGCCAAATTCATATTTGTATACCAGATGTTTACGATAATGATTTTTATACTTATTTTCGAGTAAAATGCGATTTTTTATTAAATCTTATTTTATAATTATTTTATATTTTATAAAATAAGATCTTTTTTACTTACAGTAAATGCAAAAATACATTTTGCATACTTGGAAATTAAAATCGCATCGATATTAAATCTTGACGTACTTTGAAAATATGTTTATATTTTTTAAATGTTGTATGTGTATTTTTGGCACATTTACATTCATAATTATTTGAGTTATTTATATATAAATTAGATCTCCATTTTCTTCAAAATTTATATCTGAAAAGAGCTTTCCAAAATTATATAATTCCTTTGTACCTGTTTAAAGGACTAATAAAAAAATGTAATACACAATAATTACAATTTGAAATATTTGCTATTTTAAAATTGATTCAATGAGAATGTATTTGTTTACTTTATAGATCAATTTTGCATGCAATTCCACTGCTGCATCGACAAGTATTAAAATAATTTTTTTCCTAATCTAACATGTTTAAATATTAAAATTATGTTCAAGTATAAGAAGATAAGATATCTTGGCGCAAATCAAGATGATTTTGATCGATGCGATTATTATTATATTCGTCCAATTTAATTTTCTCATTATAACTTATTATTCCTCTACTGCCAAGCTTCATTATTCCGTACCTTCCATTACTTCATATTGCTGAATTCGTCTCATTTAGGTTCACCGCGTCGATTAACGAGAGGTGAATTCGATTGGGCTAAAGTATGCATGCCATTTCGAAATTTGGGAAGTGAACGTAAACGCGCACGAACAATTTTTTGAATTCAACGATTTCGAAGTTCCTGGCGTTGCAGAGCATACTTCAACGCGCAAAGCGTTGTTCGCGAATCGTTCGTCGAGTAGTTTCGTTTACAGGCATTGAATGCTGCCCATAGTACGTGAATATAATGCGAGTAGAGTTACATGGTCATGCGGCTTCGTGGAAATGTTCTTTCGCGCGTTACAATGCAACGCGGTGATTGCACGAGTAATGTCGAATTTTCAAACGCACCGGTAACGTGTTTGCGCGTTCGAAATTGTCGATAATTTTGGCAAGAAAATCCAATCAAAATGACTAATTTATTTATTGATCTATGAGTAGCAATGAAGTAATTTGCAGTAGTTTTTTATTGGCTAGTTTTAATTGCTCAAATAAAAAAGCGAGTGTAATTTAAACGGTCTATAAAAAAACTTGCATACGCCAGTTTTTTTTATCGAAATAACAGAATACAGTTCTAATACTATCGTGATTTGAAATCAATATTCTTTAAGTTAATAATTTCGAATCTTTACTTTCATTCAAGTTATCAGTAAATTTAATCGTGGTAATTAATTCAACACGATTTGCACGTTTATTTCATTGGAAAACCGTCTTTGGTTTGCTTATATTGCGCCTGCTTTTTACAATCCCATTGTCGGAGTTATAAAGGGCACCCTTAGTAAACCGCTTTTTCGCGCAGATGGAGAAACTTTCGCGGAAGAAATGCAATCGAACGACCGACTGCAGGGGACACAGCCATTAGAATTCGTTCAGGAATACGATGCAGGGAACGATTCGCGTGGTATAGAGGCACTGACCGACCAACAAAGAGGCAAGTGCACTGTTCGTGACGTTTATCATATTTTATTGCCTTTGCCGGCAGACCCCATTGTGTGTTCGTCTGTTTTGTTTCCGGTTATAATTTGGTCAGTGCTTCTAACACTCCGCCTTTCTATTTATTGTCCTTGATCGACGTATCAATGAAATCGATGCATTATATCTTTTTTTTATTACTTGACATTAACATTAACGATAGTCGCTAAAATTAAAGGCCGTAGCACAGACTTGCATAACGCATAGTGCATAAAGAGAATCAACTCCCTTTCTTTCCATTTCACAGAAAAGAGGAACTTTGATTGGTTGAATCTTTTAGGCATTATGCATTATGCATAAAA
The DNA here is from genome assembly GCF_000204515.1 of Acromyrmex echinatior. Next base: position 321,630 of record NW_011627088.1, on the reverse strand, counting down.
ATCTGTACTACAGCACTAAAGGTGCCTTTATTATATTACAGTCTTCATCTATATTTTTCCCATCTTTGCAAATTTTGCGCGTCCGGCAACGAATGTCTGATCGTCAAATTTCGATCGTATTCTCAATACGTTAAAGCTTAATAATTAAATTTCATGCGTCAAAATCTATACAAATATTCCCACGATAAAACGCCGTCCCTTACGGCGAGAAAATTGCCGGACAAATTAACATGGAGCAAAGGTCTGACAACGCGGCATGGGAAAGCGGCATGTTGCAGCCGACAATGTATCAAAGAGCAGGTGAGGAACAAAGCTAGGAGAGAACCTTCACGAATGGCAAGGTGCGACCAAATGGAAAACAATCGCGTCGTTCCATTACCCACGCTAATAGCTGGTCAGTCCGTTTAACGCAGTGCTTAAACGATTTTCTTGCGACGCTTTGAAAAACGCCTACGAACCGTTCACAATGAAAAAAGGAAGGCGAAAAAAGGTCGTCTCTGTTTTGCATCTTAACGTAGCTCGCGCACGTGCGGCTTCTTTAAATTATTTTTAAATCAATTTGAGATTTCCAACGGCAAGATCCATCTTATTATCTGCATTATTACTTCACTATCGAGTTCTTTTCTTTCTTCAACACAGCTGATATAACTATTCTCCCGGTGAAAGCATAGCTTTCGAAGTTCACTCATATTTTTCTGTGTCCAATACGCTTTCGTGATATCGCCAGTAAACATTGCTGATACTGACGTATTGTACAGAAAATAATATTCGATTTAACCGACTCGTTAGCTGAGACTTGTTTATGAACATTTCATTCTCTGTTGTAGAAATTAAAATATAACAATTGCAATTTTTAATTTGCCAAACTTTACAAGAACTGTTGAGTAAACAAATATTGATTGATGATGATACTTAATAAATATACAGATAAATGTAGAAATATATGTCATAAAGAATATATTATCATAAATGAATAAATAATCATTATAATAATTATTTTGACCATTCATTCGTACGTATACAGCCAATTTTACGAGAAATAATATTATACTAAAAATTTTATTTTTATTTAATCCGTGATATAGTGGATAACAATAATTTATTCATGGAATCAAATCAACTTTCATAAGAACGCAACATGTAATTAATATTCATAAGTTAGATAACGCTGACAAAGCTTTAAATAAAGATATGCAAACAAATAATAAAACCCAGTTTCTGTATGCATCGCATGTTATGTGTGTGCAAGAGATATTACCAACCAAAAATAATTATCGTATATGTACATTCAGTACGTAAAAATACACTAAGGTTTTTGGAAGATACTATAATAAAGGATTCTTAGCAAATGAGACCTGACGATGTTACCTGATGATTTGATGATTTTGATAAAATACATATTCATCTAAATCTTAAAAAGAGATTTAAAGATTAAAGAGATTAAAGTATGATTTCGTCGTTGGCTATTTATCACTTTCTTATTTTACAATCAAAGTATATTTTCAAAATATTAATTGTTATTTACGTGGTTTCGGATAATTGAAGATGTTAGATTGAGTCACATAGTAAAAAAAATATTTTATATTTGTATTTTAAAATCGGTTCTTGTTAAAATTATTGTGTTGACTTCCTGACATATTCAAATTAATTTAACAGAATGTGATTGTGTTATTTTGTGTTACACTGTGTGAACGCTTTGTGTTAAATTGATTTTCAATATCCTTAGTTAAAATAAAGTTTATAAGTGAACAGTTAAATAATATATTTTAAAACATAAATTCTAAAAACAAGTAATTCTAAAAAGAAATAAATTAATAAAATGTGTTAATTTAACACATTATAAATGTTAATTTTATTAAAAAATTTATTAAAAATATGATTTCTCACACACATACAATTTGCTTACAAATTGTGTTAATGTTACATTTTTTTGTATTAATATTTTTTACATAATATTTATGTTACTTTTTAACATATTCATTTTGTGTTAAATTAGCATAAAAATTTAAATGTACTGTTTAGGATTATGAAATATGTTAACACAAATTTTCCAACTGTGATATATTCTATTTCTTTCCTCTTTCATTAACCCATCTCGAACTGTCAATAGATGATGTTATTTCTTACTTCGCTTATTTTCTTTTGATTTTCGTGATGGCTCTACGCGAACGGGAGAGAAAAGGTCAAGACGCGGATGATGACGGCGAGCGCATGCTGTTCGCGAAATAACGTTGGACAAAACGAGTGCGGGCGTAGAACCGGGCGAATGTTTTCCCGGTTTGATTAAAATCAGAAATGATTTATTCCCGGGCTGTGACCCCTTCTCTCCACACCGCTCACGCCGACTGCGTTCTCCGGCACTAGATTCCTATTTCCATCCAGGGATCCGATTCCGACCTCGATCCTCTCGTCCCGCGACTGAATCTATTACCTGCAGTTTCTAGATCACAGCTCGGCAATCCCCGTTCCACCACTTCCGCCCTCTCGCCTTCCATCCGTTTTCGATGCACCCATCGTCGAACCATGGGTCAGTCGTATTTACTGGCCGTTTCGGGCTCGGCTCGCTACCCCTCGCTACTAAACGACGAATCGTTTCTCCGCGCTTCTCGTTTTTCTCCTTCCGATCCTCCCTTTTTTACCCTTTTTCCGTTTCGATGCTCCGCGATTTCTCGTTTATACCTGTTGACAGGGCTCGTTCGCGATAACGAGCCCGTAGCACAGTTATAGATTTTTCCAATCAAGTTGCCCTAATGTCGGTTCGATGACGTCCGCATACATCGAATAGCTTCTCAAATAGTTGATAGCAGTTTATTGCTACCGCCTGACAATACACACGAACGGACACTATTTTCTTGCTTGCGAATTTATTTCGACTAGTCACAGCGACACTTGGCACTTGACACTTAAATCGTTCAATCTATAAAAATATATGTTCAATTAACGACCACCAGAAATTGCAGATTCTACAAACACTAACAATATTCGAATGCTAATTTAGCATTTTTTCTTTCCATTTTAAACTGTCCGAAATTTACTTTCCATCACGTCGCCGTGAGACTCGCGGAGAGACTTTAGAGTTCTACTACTTTAGAGTGCTAATCGGGATATTGTATATGCCAGAGAAGAAGTTGAAAGGATTAATCCACGATGCTTTAATAATAAGCGACTAAAGCGACAGGCCACTTGCGATGTTGCTCACGTTGCCCGAAGATTACTTCGAACTATCTCGCGCCACTATCGAAAGTTTCTCTGCTTTTGGTTTATGCAGCAGTGCACTCTATCATACGTTATCTCTGCTCTCGTCGTCTTCCCGGTAGGCGAGAGGCTTTTGGCTTCGCGCATGCCTTATTCAACGTTTCGTTGGATATTTATGGAATTTAAATGTTTTTAAATCGATACACCGAGCCAAGCCTTAACGCGCGACCTGCTGCTTCCACCCTTTACAACGTGGATAAGCGTCACTGTCTCTGATGCACTCGAGCGAATGCAAAGTATAAGAGAAAGTAATGAGCTAATAGCCAGTCCCACAATTGCCGTTATTAACACGAGCAGCCATCGGAGTTAAGAAGTCTTGAATAACTGAATCTAATGCCGCAGCTAAAACAAAGCACTCATCTATATTTCGCATCACAAGCGAAGTAACTAAAAGTGAGTTAGTCAAGGAGTAAACTGCTGAGGGCATTACGGTGTACAAATTTGGGGCATTACTGGGCATTATTTAAAAGAATTGTGTATTATAATAAGCGATATGAAGTTATGCATTACTAGGCCATTAATGGGCATTACTAAGGCATTATTAGGGCATTAATGGCCATTACTAGGGCATTACTAGGGTATTAGTGGGCTTTAATAGGGCATTAGTAGGTATTGGTGTACACAATTTTGGTCAGCGGTTTACCCCTTGTAGTTAATTGTATGATAAAATCATGCAAAAACTATTTAACATGATATTTTCAGATTCATTAGATTGTTAACCTATTTAAATGATAATTTAATACGAAAAAAAATTCCAGTGGTAATATAATCTAGAAGTGTTACACTAAAAGTATTCACTGAAAATATTCACAAAATTAATAGAAAGAAAAAGAAAGCTCTTGCATATTTGCATACGCCATATTTCGCGCACGGCATCTTTTTACAGAAAAATCCCAATCTTCGTGCCCTTTATGCAAACGACGTCTGTGCGAAACGCGCGTCTGCATAGTCCCCTTTGCCGCGAAATAAAGGATAGCTTCGACGTTTTCCATGGATAAGTCCTAGACTCCCTTGGTATCGTACTTCTGGCACTAATCACCGCAATTTCTTGTAACGTACATAGTCGACGAGAGTATTCTTTTTCATCGGGCTATTCTCTTGTGGGAACTCATGGAATTTCGCCTAATTAGCCGCGTTTGCGACGGCTTCCGGGATAACCGAGCGTTTTATATCACTTGCGCGGAGAAAAAAAGAGGAATACTTCCACCCTCTTGAAACAATGGTCCGCTTACGTATATGTTACCGCGAGTTACAAGTTCGTGTGCTTTAACAAGGTCCATGTTTAGACCGCTCGGTCAGAGTAAAGTACCGCATCCATCGAATCGTGCGACCATTAATTATTTTTACAAAATCGCCAAAGTATGTTCATTCTTCAAAAACAAGTTCGTTTGTGTCCGAGCAAAAAATATCGTTGCGCGTTTTCCAGTAAATTGTATAAAACATCAACGGTATTATAAATGGAATACAAACGATAATAGTATCTAAATTTGAACAATAAAAATACACTTTCAAATTCATTAAGCACAAAAAAAAATAATTATCATAAAATAATTATTAGCAGTTTTTTTTTATTAAGGTACCAAATGCGTTTTGCATAATTTGATGGTCTCTTTATTCTAAATCGCTGACTAATAACATTCGTATGATTATTATAAAAGATCATGATAAATTAGAATAGTGTTCAGCGGAACCTCGCGTGCCTCACTGTGGATTAAACAATCGTGTTAGCACCTGTTGATACGTTATCAAACTGATGCGATCTACGTCTGGACGTATCCGAAAAACAGTGATGGTTTTACACTCGTCAGGTTTGTTTTCTGAAGTTTCACGATGGATAGAGAATCGCTTGATTCGCGATGAAATCTATTTCCGGTACATTCACGTGCTCCAGGGAACTGACAATTTTACATTTTCCCGTAGCAATCAGAGGTCGGGGGTGCTTGCGACATTTGACCTTCGGCTTTTACATCCTTTCAACTATGCTGGCTCGTTCTCTCGGCGCGATTGTCGGTGATTTTGCGAACCCGATTGAGCGTCCATTCTTTCTCTTCCTCCACCCTACACCTCACTGAGATGTTCCATCCCTTTCGCCTGCCTGCTTTCAGCTTCCTTTCTTCGAATATACCGTTTCTTTTCAATAGATATTACGCCATCTTGGCTCTCGATCGCGAGAACTGAGAAATTCAGAGCAACAATCCATGAGATTTTTCTACTGGTTGCTTTCGTGCTTCCGCTACTCTAAACGAGCCCTTCCTCTCTAGCCTTTCTTATTTCTCCAGCTATTCTTTTTACTCATTTCCACACGGAAGACAGTAAACTACAACGAAACGACGCCAGTAAGGATTCTGCGTTCATGTGTCGTATGGAAAAAGGGAAATGACGGGAAATTATCTTCGAGATGAAGATAATACGGAAGATATATCAATAATCGAAAATATCCTTGCTGCCGTATAATCGATACAAAAACGAGGGTCGGGTATCCCTGGGGCGAAGTCTTATTCACGCTTGATTACGTACAGCTACTCTGGCACAGATATACGGTCCCATAAAAGTGCGCTGCTCCGACTCATTGGACAATTCATTAAACTGTCGCGTGTTAATACGGCTTGTCGTACATCGCTGTTTCAATTATTGAAGTCCCGACAATGATATAAATCTAAATCAGAAAGATTGAACGTTAGAAAAGAGTCAAAAATTAAATAGATTTTATCATTCATATAAATAATTTTCATGATATTAACGATAATATTAACTTATAAAATAAATAAATAATATTAATTTAAGCATTAATTAGCAAGATATTATATACAATATGTTACAAAAGATCGTTTAAAATATTATATCGTGATTACTTTGCTTCTTTTTTAAATACATTCAGAATTCCTTTCTTTCCTTTTTGAAGGGATAGTTTTTTTTTAAATATTATGCAATTACGCGAATTAGATTTGCATAATGGAAATTCATAGCGCGAATATTGTCGGCAATTGAACATCTACTAGGACCGATCGCACGCGATATTCCAGATTGTACCAATGGATCGATATAATGACCCGATAAATCCCCCTACGCGTCAACGCATTAGAGCATATCCATAATGCGCTTCGCGATCTATTGACTCGTGCACACATAATGGCCTATGAGCACAGTGCGTGCGGCGGAGGATACTCGCACGGATGCATTAATGCCTGAACGTCTTAGGATAATCTACATCAAGACCGTGCGGTGATGCAGCTGCAGCAGACGTCTGACCTGACTATTGTTTTCGTCTTAAGTGAGCCGCGATCAATAATTAATTGCTCCTTCCGGCGATAAACAGCCTGACCTGACGTTGTATTTCGTAACGCCTACATACGTACGTGGACGCGCAAGATATTACGAGCTTATTAGCTGTATCCGAGATGCAGATTATACGAGCAATAAAATTCAATAACGGGAGGTTGATATACCATCCTATATGTATCCACACATGTAAGCATTTCCGAAACGATGTACCTCTCTATATACATATATACACACATACATATACACTCGTGAATCATTTGTGACATATTAACTGAAATATTATTAGTTTGCAGAGTAATTCACATAAGAAATATACATAAGAAATATTTTTTTCTTATACAATAATAATAATCAGTAATAAATACAATCGAGTTTTGTATCACAAATTTTGTGCTGTGTACTTTATTAAAAAAATATTTTTCTTATGTAGTGATAACAACGCCCCAGTTTATAATTTTTTACAATATACCAAATAAACATCTAATGCTAATTGGTATTCACTTCGAAATTGTTTTAACAGGTATTCGTAATGTACTTTAAATTGATTCAGCTTTGTTTAAAGTTAATTAAAGGATTTTTTCGTTTTAAAGGTCAAAATTTGAGAAGATTACGTAACTTAAAATTATGTAAGATGAAAAAACATTTGTTGTAACCAATTTTTGATAACGTAAGGAAATATTTGGGTCCATTGGATTTGCGAATACCGATTAGAACTAAAAATAAATTAAAAATACCTATATAAATGCCTATCACTCGTGGTATCTAAGATTAAAGCGACGGATGGACATATCAATACTGACGTTACGATCTCTCACATGGCGAACGTTCCTAGATTAGTAATCACGAAGTCGAGCGGTAACAATCGAAACCAAGAAAATAGATTTGCGCTTATGGAGGAGCTCATTAATGGGGTGTCGATAAATTTACACCCCTTTGAATCAGCGACGCCATGCGCGTTCCTTGAATTACAGCTCCGAACTAATTATGATTCCATTCACTTTATTCGCAATACTAATTATCGAGGATAATGAAGAACGAATTAATTAATCAATAAACTCCCATCATCCCCGGCTCGCCTCCGGGTGGCGCGGTGTCCGTTGTTACCGCGAGCGACGCGCATCGGTCTCGAATGCGATCGACATCGGAGAATCCGGAGGGCAAGTTTTTCACACCCGAGTAATTTCAATCGTTCACGAACAGAGCGCCGGTTCCGGTGTACATACGCGACTTTTATTGCTAATACAATCCGGCAGGCTGATCGAGGAACATCGAGAATGGACCGGGGAAAGGGGGGAGGGAGGGTGAAGAAAAGCAGAAAAAGGATCAACGTCGGTCGTATATACGGACGATGGATGCAATACGCAACGAATTAAATCGAAAGGGCGACTGAGAACGGACGTTAAGGCAGAAGAACTATTCGTCACGAGAGGTGCACACGGTAAAATGTGCTTGTGGAATTGCAGAGGGGAAAGGGTACAAGGATATATTTGGGGATGCAATCGTAGTTTTATGCAACGATCGTTAATCAATCAGCGTCTACGGTGGACCACAAAGTCGATGCTGGTCCTCGCGACCGAAAGAGCGAGAGTGATACAGGAGAGAGGAAAGAGGGCTCAACGACGATAAATATCCTTTTTGTTAGCGTCCTCACGGCGTCCCGCTGGACGCTTGGCGGTCAGTTTCCAAGTAATGTGCACTGAGAAAAAATTTTCGTAGTAGTTCAGTTGGAAGAATTCTCCTTTTATATTTCATGCAAGTATTTTGTTTTCAAGATTTCTCTTATACATACAGAAAGAAGTGGAGGAAAATGCATATCGCAATAAATACATATATCGTGCGCGTTAATTATTAATATCCAGCTATAAACCGGATAAAAGCAAAGACTGTGATAATAACGCTATCAAAACGCAGGCAATGTTAATTTTATTTTTGTATTCATTCCATTTCCATATTCAATGCATTACAGTGCAGTCAGGCCAGCCCGCCTGATTCAACAAATGATTGCATTCCGCGTCAGAGCCAGACCTTTTCGATCTATCCCAAATTTCGCGCGAATAATTGCATTATCGTGTGGCATCCAATAGTGAGTAAAATGTACCATTTAATCGCTGTTGGATGCTAATTACACGCTTCGATCTCGAGCAATTTTGCGTACACTCGATACCAAGTTATCGAATATATTGTATAATGCGATAATATCTCCTCTAAGCACTTCTCGAATATTGTCTTCAAAAAACTTTCTTTAATCAATAACCGAAAAAGTACGAGGAAATAATCCCTACCGTTCTTTCTCTGAAGGGTGTTCATTATTGATACGACTTACCCTAATTCACGTCATCCCCGTGCCATCACCCTTAGTAACTTTCCGCTTTAATGACGACGTTAATAATAGCACCCAACACATGCCGAGAAACGTTCATCATTGATAGGAAAATGAATTAGTATACGAACTTGATTACTTACTTTCAGAAGCTTAAATCGTAATCATCAAACTGCTTACTCACCTGAAACAAGAAAAGATTGAAAGATTAATCGACTTACTACATGAAAGATAAAGTTTGTTTACTAGAAAATGATTTAAAAATGTAAAAAAGGAGACAGAATAAATGAGCATTCTACGTGTTATATCTTTCTCTTACTTGAAAAGTGACATAATTGGAAAAAATATTTTCGAGTTATTACCATGAATAAGTTAGGTAAAAACTACTTTATCAATCATCAAAAGTAAACTAACTTCAAAGTCTGTCTATCAAATATCACTTTTTGTTTTCAAAGAAATCATAATACTTTGTATAACAGTGACATATCTTGAATTGTTATTGTTTAAAATAAAACAGTCTTCTACAAAGAAATTTAGAGTTAAGACAGTTTTGGTAATGGAAGAAATTATTTAAAGAAGAAATTATTTTATTTTAAACTTAATCATTTTTTGCTAATCAAGATAAACATATTAGGTGTTGGAATTAATTCGTAGCGTTTTACAAGTGATGGGAAGTACTTTCATTAATGTATTTTTTAATGCTCATGTGAAATAAATAACATTCTTTCATTAAAAACGCTACGAATTAATTCCAACACCTAATAATATTTCAAGTTATATCACTTTTGATAAATTCTGAATTGGTTATAATTTTTAAGAATTCATCAAAAAAGATGACTTTTAATTGTTGAAATGAAAATGAGAAAAAATGACATGTTTCTAAAAATGTAATCTTTCTATCAATATTTGATTAGTTTCATGTACACATTTGACTACAAATTTTTACAAATCAGACACGTCGTTCACATAATCAATTTTCTTAAATTTAATTTAATTTAAATTTAACTTAAATTTCTTTTTTTTTTGTAAAGAACATATTTGACACCCAAATTACCACTTTATATCATTTCTTTATATCACTTTTTAGTTTCTACCCGTAATGTTTCTCAGCGATAACTGCAACATTTAATTTTCTTTCCAACGTGGTTATTATAATTTAATTCGAATTAGTCTAGCTGTATAAACGCGACAGCACGAAAAGCGGTGCTGGCACGATATTCTATCAACGCAGATTTAATAGTGTTGATATTAACTAAGCAAACGGCCGAATAGAGTCATATCAGTCCTGGACGCGTGTGTGACACGGGTATGTTGTGTATAGTCGTGCACGCGTTAAAGTTAGCATGGACGGAGCTTACAACGTATATATATAATATATTACTTGAAGGTGAAACGTTAAGTGGTCTATTATGCTCTGTAATTACAAATATTGTTAATGCTTCAAATAAATTAATTTGTCGAACAGAGAAGCGTTCGAAGATATTATATCGTGACACTTTGATTTTTCAAAGAAAGATAATAATATTGCGTAATAATATCTCATTATTATAATGTTGAATATAATAATATATACACGAAGAACGATTTTGGAAATATCTAAAAGTTTAGTTAGATTTAAAAATTAGTTTATTAGATAAAATATTTATGTAGAAAACTAAAGCATAAGCAATGCTGTAAAAAATTTTCTAATAACAATCAGTTTCAGCTGATTATACATAATTATTTTGATAATCCAACAAAGTTGTTTTCAGATTTGTATCTAGCTTTTAGATACTTCAGTAAAACCATTCTTCCCATAATAATTCATATTAATCGAGTTTAGATATAACTAAGATTTAGAATTTTAGATATAACTAATTGGATGCATTCTAAAATTAATAATAAAATAATCAATGTAATATTTGTGCAAAAAATATCTATATATGGCACGTATATTTATCAAAGAAAAGCAAAAAAATTTGTTTTTAGTATTTGAAATTATTCGAAAGCATTTTGCGTATCGCGTCAAATTCCAGATCTTTTTGTTTATTCCATTTGTTCAGCAGCATAAAAGATAAAGACATTTTATTGGCGACCGTTTCCTGTGAGACATGGAATTCACATCGAAAAACGAAATGCGGATCGGTTTTTTAACAGACTCGTTGCACTGAACGGGAAACAGCTCATTGACTTTCTTTCATTGCGTTATATGAAAGTGACTTTACGATATTCATATCCTTTTAAATCACGCTATGTCAATGGCAGAAAAGCGATGTCAAGATATGATTTAGCTGCAAGCCAATTTTTATGAAAAAACGGTAAATTTTCTTCGCTTTATTGAAAAATATGAGATATAGAATAAATCAAACGACAGAAAACGATGAAAATCAACAAGCAAGAAAATCGTATATGTGAATAGCATATTTTTTAAACACATATTTTATATAGATGCTCAATTTTATAATTACGTTTCGCTTAATTAAAACATGTATTATTTGTCATTTTTATAATAGCAATTACTTTATTAACAATTTTAAAAGCAAGCATACTGAATAAACAAAATTTCACTTATCTCTGATAAAAATAATCCATTCTAAGAATCGCAATTTTATCGTGATTATGGAAATGAATGTGCAATGCTACAATAATAAGGATAGGAGGTTTCAATTCAAGACGAGACAATTTCACTTTGTGTGCCTCTCTCAAATGTGAAATTGACGCGGTTTCAAGTCAGATAGAAAAAGAAAAGAGGATGATTTTACGATGCTCGTAAATCGTCAATGAATAATCTTGACGGGACGGCACTGGTTGCGCAGCAACGGTAGCCACGATTCAAAAATCGCAGGTAGAATGAAAGAACAGATCGATGAAAAGTAGATGGTAAATTTATTCATTTTATTTGGTGTGAGACAGCAATTAGCATATTCTTTCCCTTTACCTTTTCCATCTCGTTAAACCTGCCACATTATATAATAAATTGCAACGAAAGAACGTTCCATTGGTCGTTTGTTATTATATTATTTTTCTAATTTTTGTTATCCTTCACTTTATTATTCATCGATAAATTGAAAGTATCCCCTTCGTCGTGTCTTGAAAGACGTAGGGAGTGGAATGAAGAAGAAAGTAATTCCGTAATGGCAAATTTGTGTTTCCCTCTTTCTGATAGTTGCTGTAGCAGCTTTCACAAGGTCGATAATAACGATACGATTGGCCATCGTGCGCTTGGAAATATCCATTTAAATATTGCCACCGTTCGTTCCTTAAAATCCTATCCTTTCACTACGCGTATCGCCTCGCTTTAATAAGGTATTTTAATTGGTGGTTGTATATTACGTCTGATCCCCTTGTGCGTTCTTTGTTGCGACGCGATACGGACCTTTATTTTCCGTTCTTCTCCTGCGATAGAAGGACACAAGTCCTAAGGAAAAAAAAACAGAGCGTAGACACCGCCTTTAAACTACCTAACTGTAATGCTCGCTACCGTATACAACACCGAGAAAAGACACCGCTGGTCTCCTATGCCGTACCGGTGACCAAAGGTCAATCGGATACCAGTTGGGTTCTGTGTTTCGAGTGTCTCGCGCCCGATTAATTACACATTGGCCGAGATTTATCGGACCGGGGAAGAGGAGAAACCGCGACCAAGACGGTATACTGGTGATCATTCTTTGTCGCGGTAATTGCATGGTACTTGATTACTAATTGCTTTTGCTTACTGATTTGTTGTTAGATGACCGATCTGAGAATCGTCCCATCGATGAAAATATCAAGCTCACTCCACAGTGTGATAAACTGATACTGGCCTCATTAATAATAACAAGAATACTTACATTACTACAGAGAAAGGTTTCTTCGATTTAAAGAAATGTTTCTTTGTTATACAGTTAAAAAAGAATGTCTGATTTGTGAACATTATTTCTTTGAATGATTTAAACATCATTTGAACGTCATTTCTTGGATTTGAACATAATTTCTTTAAATCAACTAAATTTTATTTGATTTAAAAAAAAATATATTTAAATCAAAGAAATTTTTGACATTTACAAATCAAAGAAATTTTTTCTTTAACCGTATAGCAAAGAAACATTTCTTTAAATCAAAGAAATCTTTCTTTGGATGTATGATTTTACAGGATAAAAGTTGATTTTATTTTTAATTTATTATGAAATTATTTTTTATGAATAATTGTATTTATGTTTGTGTATATAATTGATAAGCAAACTAAAATAAAATTTTATCTTTCATAATAAAAATGCGCTTAATATGTGCATGATGTAAAGGAATAAAAATAGATCGATATCCATTCGTGTAATAATTTTTGTTTTGTGAGAAATTAATTCTTCGGGAAATTGATCACTGATACTTTTCGATATTACCATTGCGGCTGTCTCTTAATTAATATTGCCATTAACCAAATTAAATAATATATACATAGCTATTATTAAATTTACATACGTCGCGACGTGAAAGGATAAACTTGTCCATCGTCAATAACGTAATAAATGTATCACGCCGCGCGCGCGTTTCGCGCATCGGCCTAATTAATACTCTGGAAATTATAATTATTAACGGAAAATTCTATCTCGAAATATCAATGGGAATGACAGCGGTTCGTTTTGGTGACGAATTTTGCTCACCCCTCCATCACAGTTCTAATAAATAATGCAGGCTTTGAAAGTAATCCCCCCCCCCGGGGGGGGGGGGGGAAACTTTCCAAAATGAAGTTCGAAAGCCATGCTATAGGACTGTGGCTGCAGGGGCGCATATTTGAGTAGCCATTAACGGCTTTGGCTTGGTTGCTTGTCAGCCGATAAAAGTTTTCACCGTGTCTCTTTCCGATCGTCTATCGTTCTCTCTGTTCTCCTTCGTGTAAAAATATTTGATCCTAAAAACTTTGAGACAGATCTATCTTCGAACACTACAATCTCTTTATTGAAAAAATGATACTAATAATGAAGCTCACCTAAATTAATTGAAACTATGATTGTAATAAATAAAAGATATTTGTGAATTATGTACGTGTCCAACTCATAATTATAAAAAGTATATCAGTCACAAAGGTAGCAAGTAGCGTAAATAGTTTCTGTTACCCATGATCTCACGCAAGTCTGAGAAACGTCAACTTCTGAAGCGATATATTATCACAACCGTGTCCTTTCGGTAGTTCCATAGGGAATCGACTGAATATCAATAATTATGAAATATTGGCTGCCTGTCACATGCCAGCTTCTCTCGACCCTGCACCGCCGTTCCATTTCGATCCATCCTCCAGAGCTCGTCGGGAGGGGCGTAAACGCGTTAAATTATAACAAAGAGAAAAAGAGACGAAGGGCGAAATATAATAGAGGACAGCGGGTCGCGCGCTGTGCATTACCGATCAGCCAGCCCTTAATGGAATGTGACAGGTTTTAACACGCGACCACACCGCCTCCGTATCGCGGTATATGAATTTTCGCATACTGGATTTGTGCGGTAAACTGGCGAATGCTTTACCGGAGCTCGCAGAAAAAATACATGCACATATAACATGCACGGCCCGCATATCGTTACGCGCATCATGGACGAAAAATAATACTATTATTGTGGCTTCGCGCGCTCTCTCGCCGCAATATTAAAATAATACCGGACGATAATAGTACCGGAATATAAACCAAGCGGATATTGTCATTATTGTAAACGTCATCAATCTCTCTTTTGAAACGTCGCGAAATCCGTGCATGAGCATATCGTATTATCGTAATAATATTCCCGTGGAAAGGGAACTTTTCTATGGAAGACTTTCAATTTTGCCAGATGGTTAAAGCGCGATAGTTGTAAATCTGATTTTCACGTATATGAAAAAAAAATTCTCCGAGACTTTTACCATTGTTTGAGCTTCATGGATACCTACTCCGTATATCATAGTCTTCGGTTCCAGTGGTGATTATTCCATTTTCACGCAGAAATGAGAGCTTGATCGCAAATTGTATTAAACTTTCGCGATTAAAATTAGAATTTCTAGTGATTAAAATCTGGAACAGCCGTTTCTATTATATGTCTGTGCTTGCGTACAGCGAGTCCCGTATCTCGTCCTGGATTTAACCGGAACAGAACACGTTGTAACTGTCCTTGAATCAACTTTGATTATGACATGGATTAACAACTGCCAGCGATGCCCCTGAGCATTCTACCGAGTTTACTTAGATTACTATCTCGTACAATTTCTCCGTCGGATGCAAAGGATGCTCTTGAAATGTGCACGCACTTCGCTTTAATCTTCCTCAAAAAGTCACAAATTATATCTTGCATATTAAATTTTATTACGCGAAAATTCGCGAAGTGCCTCGCTTTGTCTTTAATATCAGCCGAGATGGAGCGGCACAAACAGGAGGAAGTAATAACGTCGGCACACTCGATATCAAGATCGAAGTACGAACTCAACGGACCGGGCTATCGGGCGCCTTCGTCGCGATCAATCTCCCGCTTAAAATCGCAAAAATAAACGGTCGTGCCCGCCCGTAGCGGGTAGGGTATTGGTTTTCGATTTTGTTTTTCCTTCAACATCAGGAATGCGTGCTGCCAAGTCAGGTAAATTGGCTGCAGCAAATTAACGGTCTTATCACGCTTGCGCATTTCTTTGAACGAAGTAATAATTTAAAACGTTTCGTTACGGAGAACATTACATCACCGTGAGAATTACAACGGAAATGGCATGCTGATCCAACACGCGATACTTAATACAAGTAAATTTAATTAAGCATTATATTCTCTCTCAATTTTTTAAAGCAATTCCATTCATCGGATCGAAAATAAAGTAGACTACTTTTTGATGGAAAAAGTGATAAAAGGTAACTTTTTAGATATTAAAATAGTAATAAAAATGATATTTTAAATTAAATTTTCAGAATAATTAAGGCAGTTAAAAAAAAATTGACTCTTATTTTCCCTGGTCCATCTTTGAATAATCTAAGATATAAAATTCTTTTCATAGCGTTGTTTGAAAGTTTATAATAAAGAAAAAAACAGGGGTTTGATCGATAGAATGCAAATACATCTTTGGTGCAGTTATATTAAATAAAATAAACATAATGTTTTTTATTAAAAATAGCAAAATAACTCAACGATCAAACAAAATAAAAATAGAAAATATTATTATTTACATATAAAGGAAAAGAATACATACATTCATCAGATGATAAAAAAATAGATAAAATTTTTTAAAATGCAACAAAAAAATAAAAACGTTTTCTTTGAAATGTACGAAAAATAATTCTAGTCATTAAAAGTCATGTTGCCTTTTAGTTTCATATCTATCTGGAAGCTAAAGGCAACAAAGTGAACAACAGTGACCCAGTAAGCAAAAACATTTTGGAATAATGCATTTGGAACATTTCAACAATAATGCTAGCAGCATTGTAACATTTCTACAATGTTGCTGAAATGTTCCAAAATCTTGTTTACTGGAGAGCGAGTAGCAATTGTCAGATGAAATAATAAAAATAGGACGTTTATGTTTTGCAAGTTCCACATTAGAAAAAAAATGAACAGTAACTTGTATTGAACATCAGTGATTTTTTAATTTAAGCGTCGACTCAAATTGCTTACTTATTTTTCACATACACCATATACACTGAAAGAAAAGACTGGTTGAACATGTCATTTTTAATTGATTGCAGCAGCAAATGTTTGATTGCGTTAGCCTATGGAAATTCTATACTGCAGGTAAGCTAACGCAAAAATTGGTTGATGCAGCCAGTTAAAAATGCTATACCATACTTTACCATTTAATTTGCTGCAGCTGCCTTTTTTTCAGTCATTTTAAAACACGTTTTTATTGACTTCAATCCAAGTATTATTCACAATTATAAAAAAATCACATTATATGCATTTTATAGAAGAAGGCTATCAACTGTTCAAAAAAGAATACTCAAGCATGACGTTGAAATCCTAGAATAGTGCATGAGCGATCAAATATTACGAATCGCGGAAGTCGTCCAATGTCCTAATGTGGCTAGACGATTGGTCGAATTGCGGTTCCACGCAGATCGGCGAAGCAGCTAGACACACATGCGGTCGTAGCCGACGGCAGAATGGAACAAGGGTGCGTACAAACCACTCACGAAGCCTCGTCTCTCATACCCCCTTTCGGACGTGCAACGTGCATACGGTCCAATGAATCATTTCCTCCTTCCGCCTTTCGTCGCCTTCGTCCTTCCTGCAACCGTATTACGTTCAAACCGGCACGCCATGCGGTCGCGCCGCGATGAAAGCCGTTCCGACCGACGGCGGTGATGCGAGCAAAACGAGCAAACGTGGTACGCGGTCACGAGAACCACGACAGTGGCAGATTAACGGGCTTGGACATCGTAAAAGTGCAATCACTATACTATTCCTGCTCCGTCATCTCGCACGTGAATTAATTTGGTGCATGTATCCGTTTGCGAGTCCCGCTGTGTCGTAGAAACTTTGTTAGGGTGAACGACGGAAACGTAATCGCATACGTATTTACTGTAATAAAGTGTATTTTTGCCTCAACTGCCGTACAAATAGCGCCGTACAAAAATCGATCTTATTGCTAGATGGGTGCTCCATCCAAGTAAGTTTCCATCGAGTATCGCTATCGATTTTCACTTCTCGTCGCGATTGAACTCCGCAGGGAAACTCTTGCAAGGGTCGCAAATTCTTCATTTTCAATTATAATTCTCAAATATTGAGCATAAGTGATATTTTATTTCTCGTAAAACTTCTCTTTGATTTCCAAACACACACCACAAGTCTTTCACGTATAATTTATGAGATGATATATTAAATGTAATTAAAATATTTTTCTTAAACTTTAAAGAGGAAACGACGATTACTTTGTGTTTGTTATTTTTTAAAAAATATTTTTACTTATTAGTGTCAGGCTATCAAGCATTTCTCTGCATCATATTTTCATTAATATTATCCTTTAAGTGCTGTCGACACGATTGGGCTGAGAGAGCAGAAGGGGCGGACAATTACGACGTACATTGCTCGAGAAGCTCGACGGTCTAATCTTCGCATTAACCACAGCCGCGGTAATGAGAAAACTAAACGTACGTTGACCCCTATTCACGCAGCATGTTAACACACGTGGTCGCCATAAAAGCAGAGTTACTTGGGACGCCGTGCATGCGAAATTAAGCTATCGTACGAGCAAAGCTTCATCCCAATGTTCCTTAAATATCTGTCATAAATTCGTATTACGCTATTGAAAAAAAAAAAAAAACCCCACAGATTTACGAAAAAAAGAGGTAACAAGTATAGTAAAGCAAACGGGACATTGCTGTCATACGTAGGCGACGTGGAAGAAACCGGAAAGCGAAGGCCAAAATGGATTTCAGCGGACGCATTGTGCGTGGCACGATGAAAGGAAAATCGCCAAGTGTATAACTGCATTTATTCCGCGCCGTTGTGTTCTACGCATGGCGGTAATCGACCGTGTCGGTCTCATTCTCGTGAAACGACGTTTCACCGTCGGATGTTGTACCAGCAGCGGCAAAAGCCATCATCCGGCATTGGTCCAACTCCTTCCTTCGCGAATGTCAAATATCATACGGTTAACTGTGCACCTTGTAAATCATTGGATATGAAATTGTGTTATTTAAAAAAAATTTTTGCTATTTTATGAAAAAGAGTGCACCATTTGACCGCAATATGAAATTAACTCATGAAATATGTCAATTACATTCGTTCTAGCGAATGTCGTTTGCAAAGACCTTTGTATGTTTGCAACACGATTTTATGTATAACGAAAATTAATTTTTTAGAAGACAAAAGAATAGATGGAAGTAAAAAGAAATCACGAAATTTTTATACTAAATTTCCGACTACTATATAGAATGCAAAGTAAAAAATAATGCTTTTTACGCTTTCACAAACACTATATAAAAGAAATATAATTATTATAAAATGAAATGCAAAAATAAAAGGAATTTTATCATTAAAATGAATTGCGAACATAACATTATATAATTAATTAATACATAACATTATATAGTAATATTGATTAAAAGTGACAATGGCAAAGTACGATTAACAATAGCACTAGCTTCATTGATTTCAATCAAATATTAACGTGACATGCTTCGTTAACCTCATAATTTTCTAATCTACCCCGATTGTAATGCAGACGATCCTAAGTATATTATAGAATAATTTAGTTGCCTCCTACGGCCTGTAATAAGCCGCGTACCTCAATACGTAGGTATGCAGACGCGAGCATGTAGTCGTACTACTCAAGAGATATTCCTCGTGAGAACGAGAATATTACAGCGAACACGACGGGAATTTCGTTCAAGATTACGTCTTCGATTAATTGACCTCTGCTAACGAAGGGATTAATATCCGATAAGACAGTATACAGGAACTATCTCTTTGGACGGAGCTCCTCACGATGAAACCTCGACAGATCGCTGAGCGAGACACCGAAAGACCAATTAATTCGCGTTTCGCGGGGAGGTCGATTACTCCTATAAAGACTTTAGGGGCGGGAAAAGCCGACCGTCCTACCCTAATTGGCCAATTTTCGCCGCTTAACATCCAATTTATTACTATCTTCCAGATCTCTCGGAGACGTCGGAGGCAGCGAGAGAGGAGCAAGGCGAAAACCTCTTTCGAGGGTATAATCCGATCATTAAGTCGATAGGTTGTGATGTGGATGAAGAGAGCGGTAGGTAGTTCGGCCATGGATAAGATGGGGAGATGGAGGAAGAGGCTGCTAATTAAAATTATTTGGTGGGTAATCCATCCCCCTTCCTCCTGTCAACCACGGCCAAAGATTTTTGATACTTGTTTCACGAAAGTTACCATCATCTGCATAATTAATTTATTTTACAAATACTTGTTTCGTTCTCTTACTTCAAAAATTAACATTGCTCAAAAAATTAAATTTTTTTACAAAAGGAGAAAAATTATTTTTCAATTTAACAGAAATTTATTGACCAATTAAATGATATCGGCAAAAAGAATATACTCTTAGAAATATGATCGAATGTTATTTTTATTTATTTTTGTTTCACAATAAAAAGTCCCTTTTTGTGATTCTAGATATTCTATAAAATTAAAATAAATCCGGAATAAATGATAATCAAACTTCGATCACTAAAATTGTCTTAACTCTAAAAATTCTTTGAAGAAGATTTTTCTTTTTATTTATAAAAACGATACGTCTCAAAAATGTGTTTTGTAGAAAGTATTAAAATGTCTTTGAAAACTTTAAAAATGACACAAATATTGTTGACAGACAGACTATACAGTTAAATAAATTTACTTTTGATAATTGATAAAGTAATTTTTACATTTGACTTATTCATAGAAATAACTGAAAAATCATATTTTTAAAATCATTTTTGAAGTAAAGGAACAATACCATCTAATACATTGTAATATTAGAAATATTTTGATGTTACATTAAGGCAATGTTATGTTTATCGACTACGAAACTAAAATAACTATAGATCAAAGATAATTATTCCTATTTTATTGTAATCAATTTGAACGATTTAACGCGCAGCAAAATTTCACGCAAGCAAAGCTGCTGTTATTAATTAACAATTAAAAGCGTATCAAATATTATTAACAGAGACGATTTACTATTAATAGAGTTGGAAAGATACGATAACAACTGTGAGATACTTGTATAATGAGAGGCAGATGGCAACTAACGAGCACACTAATCCCGACCCAATCCTCTCTAAATGTCGCACGGTGTAGAAAGTTTGATGCTTTCGACGGGGTTTACATGCTCGATATTTAGCAGCGATGATAGGGTGATCGTTCTTCTATGCAAAAGCTCGGATAATCTTCCTAATTGGAGTCGGATTATAACAGTCCTTTTATAGTAGAATTAGTAATTGCGCATGGGCGTGTAAATTTATACAAAAAAAAGGTATCTATAAAATCTATTTCCATCTCCTACATTTCTGACACGCTTTAAAATCATGAAAAACCATAAAATATATATTTGATCATTTTGAGGAGCTACTTGCAATTAGTGCAGTCCTTTGAAATGATCGAACATGTATTTCGCGGTTTTTCATAATTTTAAACCGTTTCCGAAATGTAAGAAATAGGGATTGATTTTGTAGACTCTGTATAACGTACTACGCAAACTTATTCGCATATATACATTGAACTGTTACCACTTCCAACATTCGTAATTAAACGAGTACAACATTACAAAAAACAATAGAAGGAAAGAATAATCGTTACCACGGATATCTATTTTATGGTCTTGTTACGGCAAACTGGACTTACACAAATATTAATATTCAATTTATCGGTGAACCGTAACATAAACGCTTAAAAAGATATCGACAGGTAATGATAACATCGTTGATATCTTCGTCAAATATTATTACATCAATTGTAAGCGTACGATAAAGTAATGCCATCAGACGTGCAACGTACGATCGTTGTGTTACCTAAAAAAACAATTTACGTTATCACTCAGCAAATTTGATTCGTGCAACGTCTCGCTACTCGCATCGTCGAAAATATCGTCAATACAATCTGTCGATTGTGCGTCGATGTGCCGTTTGTATTTTCATCACAAGATAATTCTAACAAGTACGTGCGAACGCGACGGGCACGACGTAGCTGATCTCGAAGATATTACCGTATGGATCGGTAAAGGAATTGGATTTCGCGTAATGCCTGGACACCAGGGAGAGCCCTGACGGTAGAGTGAGATAGTTGATGAGACAGGACGGAAGGAAGCAAGGGAACGAAGTTGACCTAATCCAATTCGATGCGAGTTCTCGCCCACTTGATATCGCATAACAAGGGTTGGATGGCGGAACAATTTGAATACGGAATAAGATTATCGTTAGGGTAATTAATTAATGCAATCCAAGTATCCAGGTATTTGCTGAAGGCGTGCCGTCGTAAGGATTATTTCGGGCTTACAAATTAGTGGTGGAAATGCAACTGTCCTAATATAATGCAATAAATATAATTTCCAGATTAATTAAGAAAACGTGTACTTAATTCTAGAATGATATCGTTATTAAGTGATTACAGTATTGCTATTGATAAATATTACGTAATTAATATCTGTTTCCTAATTATACTCTTAATTAATGTAACACATGTTTTCAGGCACTTTTAATGACAAAATATTTATAATGTCTTTTATAAGCGCAAGTAACCTAATAATTAACGTAAGGAAGAATCAAAGAAGAAGCGCACTATCAAATTAAATATAGATGATAGAGTATATACATTCTATTATAAATTCTTTAGAGTGGATTCTCACTCTAAAGAATAAAAATTGAGCTAATCTTGAAAAAAAGTGGCACAATTTTCAATCTTTAAGAGTGGCATTTCACTCTTCAGAGTGAGATTTACTGTCAAAGTTTTTAGAGAGTCACACACGAAAAGAATCTGAGGAATTCATTATAAAACGTTTTTACTACATACTCGTGTGCAGAGAAAATTGTTTTAAAAAAATTTAAAAAGAGCATGAGAGACAATCATTTATCATCAAAACCAAGTCAATCTTCATGTAAAATTATGCCATTATGTCGATGGCGCGCCATTTTTTTCGATGAAATCCAATTTACCGAGGGTGGTGGGTTATAATTCATCTTACGCGACAGTGGCCGTTGTCTCAATTTCTCAAAACAGCAACATCCATCTTCGCGGCGAGGAACTCCTTGTTCGCGCTACGTGTATTCACCTTGCGTGACTAACTCCACCGCTGCGGTCCAACATAATCGCTCTGGAAGTCGTGAGTAATGTGCAAACTTCCATTAAGTCATTGCGTCATAAGGGTCCCGAGTTCTACGTTGAGAAGTAACAAGGAATAACGTCATCGTCGAGGTACCAGGAGAAAAAGTTTCTCTTTCCGATATTTCCTTAATATCGTACGTTTATGCGTCGGAAATTTACTGGAAACTCACATCATCGAAACTTATAATGTGCAAGCAATAATTTTGACCAAACTCAACTTCGATTGTGCAGGAAAGCTTAATAGAGCAACGTTCGATAAAATTACAGTGAACTTTTGTATTGCCTTATCTTTCATGTATATGTGAGTGGTATCACAATGTTTATCTTAAACGAATTGCGCCAAGGCTATTATAATGTGCTACAACGTGCAACTTGAATGTGCAGTCAGTCACGCGAGACAATTTCACCTATTTGCTCTGTTCATCGACTTGACGCACTCTATTTAATGTACAAACGTTATATAGTTACCACGCGAGAAGTATCACATGATTACTAACTCATTGCAATCATTCGGATCTTTAAAGAATTTCATCACAGACTATTCTGATTATTTTAAAATATTCGATGCTATATATATCAGTCTTATGAAGGTATTATATCAGATATATATCAGATATTATATCAGATATTATATAGATAAGTGACGCGGTTAAGAGAAGTCAAGATGGAATATATATTAACACGAGTGCGTGTACATCCAACCGTGAATAACATTAAATTTCCTTTATGAAGATTCTGAGTTCTATCCGTACTCGCAGTTAATAACGTAGTGTCATCGCATTTTACCGTACACGAGCAAGAGGAGGTAAGCATGCTTGTACGGGGAAACTTTCCGCTCAGGCGAACGTGCAACAATGATGCAGTCAGTCACGCGGCGGAAGCGGCTGTCATATACACGTCGCTGATGCATCGTCGTTGCGACGCTC
>NW_011627088.1:238286-298113 GCF_000204515.1 Acromyrmex echinatior | reverse complement strand
ATCTGCAACGTGAATATCACGAGCATCGCGGGTGCGCCCGTACCATATTGTTTCTCAAGGCGCTCTCACCGCGAGAAACCGCAGCCTTATCTTCGGGCCTAATCCCCGCGGTTCAGGCAACCCCCTCATTATCCTTACATTTATTACCCGCCGACTTAAGGACTTTGCGATGCGATCGACACGCGCGGAGAAACGCAGAAAAACTGGGTAGTATCTGCGCGCCGCCGGCACTGCCACTTGGCTTGTTAACATTCTTCACGCTGTAGGCGCGGGTCGCGTCCTTCGGAAGGGCCCCGTAGGGCCCCGTTCACCACGTTGTCGCTGCTACGATTACCTTCGAACGCGAGCCGATGGGAACGAGGCTGCAACACGCGAAGACGAAAAAGCGATTCCGTACAGTACCGTATAGATCGCATATCCGGTTATACATTTTCTCGTCCGTAGCATGAAGACTCAAGACTTATCGCGAATGGGAAATTTATGTTCGCGGTATATTCAGTCGGAGGTGGGCGCATCAAATATGCAATATGGGTAAAAGATATCTATTTTTATAAATAACGTCGGATGTGGCAGGAACATTATTTAGTGTTACAAAGTCTTCTTCCCTTCGTTGTAATGACTGTCTAAAGTCAATTTTTAATGCCGTGTTGCAAAGTAATGTACTCACGCGACTTCTGTCACCGATAAAAGATGATACCGGCGATTCTCTCTGCTATAATACAATAGAAGGATACTATCATAAAGAAAAATGCATTTGCTTTACACTGTAACGTACAACATTTTTTTATTCGATGAAATCTGGCGAATCGTCTCGCTACTTAAGCACGATTTGTTATTTTCTTTTACATTTTGGGTAGCAAGCTGTGTTCTTTGCATGTCAGTTGCGATTAGCGGCAGAACGAAAAATCGATCATTCCACGATCGGACAATTCGCTAGAGGCGCGGCGGAAACATCATACCTGCACGGGTGAGCAACCATGCAGAGAGCTCTCCGTAACGCGGCACTTGTTCGTCCATAAAACCAATCGTTATTGACAATAACGACCCATTAAAACACCGAAACGCACGGCCGATCGGCCCGTCGTGTCGAGCCTCGCGATCGCGTCGACGGACCGCAACGAATCTGTAATGCGCACGGCGTTATCGGTGCACCGACACCGAGATGAACTAAAAACTCACCTATCAATTCTCTCTTTTTTTTTTCTCCCCTTCGGTTGCCCGCAACGAACGACGCGCGACGCCAACTCGTTCGACACGCGAGCGATTTAATTATTTTAAGGGCAAGCGAGTGCATTTAACTTGCCGCATGTACGCGATCAGCCGCGCAAGCACATGCGTCGCGAGCGTCAAAGCGGAACATCGCACCTGATAAAAAAAAAGCCGCGATTCGTTTCCTACGTTTTTTAAATCCTCGCGTACGAGAGGCAGCTCGTGGGGGCGGAAAGGCTGCAACGAGCGCTACAATTTCATTTCGTTAAGCTGGATTCGCGGCGGCAACGATTTTCCATTTTCCGCCTTGGCTTTTTCGTGAATGCTAGCGTAAATTTGTTCTACGATAATTTTCATAAATTCATTTGGTTTAGACTTGACGTGAGATAAAAAAAGGTAATCAAATTATCTGAGAGATCTCCTCGATATCTTGTGTATTAATAATATATATGTGTAATAACGCATTTACAAAATTGTCCAGCTGCGACATTATTGATCTACCGACACATCGGTGGCCGAGAAAGTGCGATTTTTATGCATGCTATTTCATTTGCATTCATAATTCGACTGGATCTATATTTATGTAAAAACTGTAGGAAACGTATCAGTGGCTTTTTTGTCACGTAAAATGCAGAAAAATGTAGAAAAATGTCAAAAGTTAATGGCAACGTGAGCTTGACTCAGATCCACCGATTATACCAGTTGCATTTGTAATCAGTGGCTAACAACGGCCGACTTAATCGCGTCGCGATAACTTTTATTGGCACCTTCGTGCGATAAACACCAATCGATCGAGCGTTGGTATCGTGCCAGACAGGTGCACGCCGAGGGAGCCATGCGACGCAACGTGGCCCCTGCGTGGTTTACGAGCGTCGTTACACGTCATGCCGTCTAATCACAACTTCCGCGATATTAAGTGTATAGGTTCAGCTAGCCTATTTCCGCTGCTGCCACCATAATTTCTCAAATGGTATAACAGCCAGTACGTCGCTAAAAGGGCAATAAAATCGCCACTACATTATTCTAACGCCGTTGTGATGTGCACGCACGAGAATATAGGGATCTTTTTTTCGTAAAGGGTGTTTTTTTAAGCCCGATAGAACTTGAAAGTATAATATAACGTACTATAATACAATATTATGTAAAAATTAATATAAGAATTAATATAAGAAGCGTACTGACACAAGTTGTAAGTAAGCATATTTCTTCATCAAAATTAACATTTATTACAATTATGTAATTAACACATTTGAATAAATTTAACATATGTAATATGTTAAATTAACAATATGTTAAATTAATACATTTTATTCATTTATCTTAGAATTTACGTTTTAAAAAACATCATTTTTATATTATTTGTTCATTTATTCATAAATTAGGTTATTTTAACACAAAGGAATGTTGAATATCAATTTACACAAAATATTCAAATAACACAATCGCATTATGTTAAATTAATACTCGGATATATTCGAGTATCAATTTAGTATACTAAAAATTACAAGAACACACTTGAGTGGATCGTTTCTAACAGAAAAGAATGCTTTTTTACTATGTACACATTAGTGTTCTTTCATAATTTAATTTAATCCTTAGTTTACGTATCTACCGCGATAGAGATCGACCTTTCTATTCTTAACTCATAGTTCGATACATTTGCCCTCCTTCATAAATGTATTTGCTAAGACTATGCTTCATCATGCCTTGAAGTAAATATAAATTCGATCATTCTGGCTCCGCCGCTCGAGGCATAACTTTGTACGCGAGCCAGCCCGAATATCCGATATTATCGAATTATCAACGCTCTCGTTTATAGCTCAAAATACCAATTTCATGCCCTTAACGCTTCAAACCCAGTACGGATAATTCGTGGTCCCAATGCACCTGCCCTGCCGATAATAATAACTTTTTACTCATTCTTCTGCTTGTAAGCGCCCGATACCATCATTGAAAAAGACGTTCATATCGTTAATATCTATCCTGCATGGCAAACGAACGAACATGCACGTTATGCAAAATAATTAACTCATATTATCGGATTATCTGAGCTCGCAATCGAAATAGGAATTAGTTCACAATGTTCGTTTCGTTCATATTCGTGCATATGCTGCAAGTTAGCATTTGCCGCTTTTAACGCACTTATGAATACTATTAATGTCTTCATTCACATTCATATTCGTTCTCGCAGGAATTATTCTATGCTGTATGTAGTTTATACACTCTGTAGATTTTTTTTCTATTTATTTTCTATTTCTGTAAACTTATCCAATAATTTGACTAATATAACGAAAGCGTTCATTCGTATCATATCAATTCTATCAAATAAATTCAGAAAGGATTCGTTTATTATTTTTATGCTACATACATTGCGTTATTTCCCTATACAATAATTTTATTTCTTATTTTTGCATTCCTTAAAAAAGAAGGGAATATCTTTCAAATCATGCATTTCTCCCACGGCAGAAGTCATGTAATATCTTTAAATGAATGTTCTGTTGGATGTTATAAATTTCGCCAATACGTTTCAAGTTCGGACGCCGCGTGTCTATCGTGCAAAACGAAGGTAAATTTGTGTATTGCACGCGAAGGATCGTGATATCCGGTTGCCGAAAACGAGACACGCAGACCAGAAACGGGAGCTGTAACAGGGAAGCGCCGCTTGCCGTGCATCGATACGTCATACGTGCGTGAGTAGCCTCATCGAAGAGCCCTGAGGGACGGCCGGCTGAAGGCTGAAATCGAATATGAAGCGCGAGGGCTAAGCCAACCTAAGGAAGCAAACGGTAGTCGTGTATAATGTGGTACGGAAAGGCTTCATCTTTCTTTCCTCGCCGCTAGAGGCGAGGCTGCATTACGCGCATCTCGTCGAGACGAATTTGTGAATTCTTCCTTTTTTTGTCTTTAAGTTGCGCCGAAATTTAATCGCATCAGGTTTAGTCGATATTGTCATTTGTAATAATCATTCGATAGCACTTGAATACTTACATACATCGAACGACCTGTACTTGAATTGTGCAATTGTGTATGTGCAATCGAGTCTGAACATAATCATATTCGTAATTTTAATTTTTTATTTACACGGATGGCCTGCTAAATGTACGGAATAAATTGATGAGGCGCAAGATATTCAGTATGCGTAGAGTACAAGCAAATAATACATACTGCTATCGTACACACGTACAAGCATGTTACGATCGATCAGTAAATGAACTATCGGAAATATCCGTTACGTTTTCGTCGAGCTGGAGCTTGTACGTGTTTGTTTAATTAAAATTATGCAAGTATGATGTGTAATTTATGGAAATTTGCGTAGCATATATGGGATGTTCCGTCACTTGGGCGCCATTTGTGGACTCGGTATAAAATTAATGAGGCGAAATACGCGAGCACACTTTTCCGATATCGTTCTGTTTTCATATTGAATAACTATTTCATAAGATCTCTGCGTGAAATAATTGTAATGAATGTTTAAGCTAATATTAAAATCGCATAAAACCAGAAAACGTTTTATGAGAAATTGTAGGAAATTAGGGGAATATTTGCGAAATTTCGGACTTGATAATGTATCGATATTATCTCGTTTAAATGAAACTGAAATGCTATTGAGTTATTCTTAATTTTATTGAATTGCTTGCATTAAGTTACTCAACATAGTAAATTGTAATCAATAGGAGAAATGAAAGTAACGTATAATTACTTTTTTTTTATAATGAACTAGTAACGGTATTCTTTTCTTTTTTTGGTTTTCAAAAAATATGAAAAAATTTAGAGTTTTTTTTCAACATCTTTATTAAATTACTACATAATTTTTTAAAATGATATCTTAGGAAGGGAAACGAGACTCCGTTCTCTTTTACTTTTGGAGAAATTTCGCTTGTGCCAAAAATAATAATAAACAGAGGATTAATTTTTAAAACTTTCATGTTATTTTTTGTTTTTTTTAAATTTCAAAAAGGTACTAGACAAGTATTTTTATAAAATGCCAAGATAAAAGACGCGATTATCCATTAATCAGTCCAATGTCTATTTCCAATGTAGATTAACTTTAATCTCGGTTTAATTTACTTTTCATCCCTTTCTTATTCTTAGAACTAGAAAAAAGATAAACAGTAAGTTAAACCAAAATTAAAGTCAATCTACATTTATACAGAAACGAATACAAGAAAGATAAAGTTCACTTAAAACATTGAAGATCATCACCACGATATGTCCTTTTATATGTGAATTTGATGTAGTGATATAAAGTTCTGCTTTCATACGTTTCCGGGAATTTTAACGCATTTACTTTCAGTTATCTTTTCGGCTTTCAGATATTTTGTTCTGCTGTGCAGATACTCTCATAATATAAAAATAATAAAAATTTTCAATCGTAACACTTAGTGAACGTAATAAAACAAAAATACCGGGTTCGCGTTTCAATCTACCGCAATCTTTAGACGGTTAAAGGAAAGGCAATCGAATAGATATCTTCTCTTCAATAGCGACCAATCACGACTGGTGTTCAAATCACGAGGCTATCATTATGTTTGATCCATGACTAAAGGGTTCTACTTTTTCTTTCCGCCAGCTAGTTTCATATGGCTCATAAGGATAGGTAGAGACGAGTAAGAAATACATATACGGGAAAGAAGCCAGTCTTCACTTAAGATAGACTTGTGTGCCTGAAGAAGTAGTTCCACCTTCTCTCCCTTCAATCCTTCACTTTCGCAATGCACGACGCGATGCAGGCCTCTGCATACTGCCGCGATTGCCACCCAGTCATCCAGCCAGTCTACCACCCCGCCCGTCTAGACACTCTCTACTCTACTGCACCCTCTGAGCTCGCATTCTCTTCTAGCCCCTGCTGCACCTCTCGCACTACACCATCAACCCTTTGACGTTGCACCGCGCTACTCCTGAAAGTATTAGTAAATACATGCACGATGAGGTTGTATTCTACAGAATGTGTGAGTGTACAAGCAGCATGTATATACATACATACACGCACACACACATATATGCACATATTACGTATGTTCCGCCTCGCAGCAGCCAACAAGAGTGCACACACATCAGGCGTCGTCGCATCACGCATCGTAAGTCGCACGTACGAGCGCGGTAGAAAGCGAGATGGTGAGACGAGGGGACGGAGATCCCTTCAGTAAGGATTCCGTTTGCGAGGAGAGGGTCAAAGTCACCCTTCTTCCGTTCCCTTCGGCCCCAACAGGCCACGCCTTCCCGACCTACCGTCACAATATCCTCCTTCACAACCGATTTCTCCACCCTGTCGCCGTGACACTTGGAACGTCGCGTCTCCGCCAATAGTCGATAGTAATTTAATAGGTACTTCTACATTTTACACCTGATTTTCTTCCCTTACCCTTCGCTAATCCATTTTAATTATGTAACATTGAAGAGTATTTTTCTTTCATTGTAAAATTCTAATTTATCCTTATGGCAGATCAACTGTCGTAATTCTAACATAAAAAGCGAAATACCATATTTTTCATCGATCAAAAAATGAAGCTTGTAATGGATACATTAAATAATAAAATGCAATTAGTATTCTCGACAATAACATCCGTAATTTTAAATAAACACTATTTGATGGTATTAATAGAGAATATCATTGCAATAAAATCTTGATAGAGTATAATTGCCACGAATAAAAAATATATAATTTAAAACTGAAAAGTTAATGCTCAAATTGATGAAAATCATAAATGTATGAGTAGTAATCCTTATGATATAATGGAAATGTTACGCGCGCGCGTTTAGATTATTACATATTCTCTACTAGAATACTCTGACAATACTTCTCTCAAGTACGAGCTACGTGTTTGAAATATAACTTGCACAATTCGATTCGTTTCTTTTGATACTTTAGATGAAAACCAAAAGTGCACGAGTTTCTCTATAGAATACTTGAAAAATTTAAACCGCTGCCGTCTATAAATCTTCCTTAAAGATATTGATTTTTGAACAGAAATACATTCTTATTCTATAACTATATTTATATAGATTGATACTCTTTTCTCTCTCTCTCTCTCTCTCTCTCTCTCTCTCTCTCTCTCTCTCTCTCTCTCTCTCTCTTTCTCATTATTTTCATGAAGAATAAACGTACTTTATTCAGTTCTAGTTAAATACAACAATATTAATATTTAATCAAATTAAAATGATTAACATAACATAAGTTAATATCAAGATGTAAATTTAGAAACAATTATCTAAAACAATTATCTAAAAAAATAATTATTTAAAATTGCAGTCATTTATTTCATAGCACATATTAGTTTCATTTAATCAAGCAGAAGTGACAATAGCTTTTCACTAAAAGGTATAATAGATTTTGCTCAAGTATGGATGAAGACAATGTCGTCACTCGAGAAGGCTGATGGATAGACGAACGTCATGCAGAGTTTGAGGCGTCGGACGTCTATTTGAAAACTGTCGTTAAGGGGTAGTAAGTCCGTAAGGATGTAACTAGTGGGAGGCAAAAGGGTGGAACAACGCTGCCTGTCGGGGACTGCGTCATTATTGAAGGAAGTTCTGCTTCGCCTCGCTGCCTTATGATCCCGATCCCTGTCTCTCAACCCCTCTTTCTTCATTCACTGTCACTCTTCCGCCGCCTCTCGTCAAAACAAACGCCTCCGCTACCAGTTTCTCGACTCGCGCTACCTTAAGTATATCCCGCGTCGTACACTACGGGTACCTGCGCGAACTTGCTGCCTTCCTGTCGTGCCAGCACTCCAGACAGGATTCATCATGCATGGCTGCAACCCCTACATTGTTAACTCGGCGTAGTAGGCAGCGCGATGCAAGTCGCGCACATAACCGTACTTACATTCATGTACGTAAAGACGGATGCGTGCGTACGTAGTACGCGCGTAATTAAAATTGTTTGTGCTATCAAAAATGACAGTGCGTTTAAAACAGATATTGTGTGATTAAATATCTTACGTGATCAAATTTTTCATATGATATATATGATTAATGTCCATTTCTACCAATGCAATTTGATTTTAATTTCGGTTTAATTTACACTTTTTTTCTGTTCTAAAAATCAGAAAAACTAAACCGATAAAAATTAAACCGAGATTAAAGTTAATCTACATGGGTAGAAATGAACATTAGTTTATGCCGAAGATTTCATATTTTTATGACGAATAATATTATGCGAAACATAAAAAAATTTATTGGAATGTGACTGAATATTTTTCAAAATTATGAATATTCATCGTTATGTATATCATTCGTTATGAAACACATTACGTTATTATTAAATTATCAAAAACTTTGTAACATTGTTGCTGTTTCTTTAATTATATATATTCTCAAATTATATACACGTTTCTAGCTATTCCGTAGACAGTGAATCTTTTACCATTGTTTCAGTGAATTTCAGACAATCCTTAATTAAAGCTCATTGTGTCCGACTGGTACCATTATCGTGTACTTATTAAGAGCATTATTAAGACAGTAATAGAAATTTTGTATTCCATCTTGTAAATAGGCACCAAATATAATTCGGCAAGAAAATAAACGGCAATTTAATTCAGCAACGTAATGAAATATCAACTAATGTATATTTCAGGTTCATTTAAAGAAGTTACGAGGAGTAATGAATTCTTTTCTTTGAATTTAGTCTCATGAGGTGTGCGTCAATTTGTATGTGTGTGGTGATACCCTAATGTCTTCATCGAATCAAAGCAAATCATCGAAGAAAGAAAATTAGCTCTAACCGACTAGGTTTCGTTTGTTTTAGTCCATCCGTATTACCTTACCCTCATTCACTCTATCTCGCAAAACGTTCTTCCGCAGTTCCTCTTCCCTTTTTATCTCTTTCAAGCGCTTCGCTGGTCCACCGATTTTCCCTCTTTCATCCTCTACCCCCTCAGTCCACGGGCAATCGTTACTATCCTATTGCAATCTCTCTTGCACGCGCCAGCATTTTTTCGGAAACTATCTCGCTCCCGCTCGGACGGGGCAATCGTCCAAATGCTGATGCGGCCAGAGCTCAGAGATCGCCTCGGCTATCCTCGCCAGGTACGTACGTATCTCTGTTACATTTGCAATTGGAAACCTTATTCCGCCGATGAAATTAATCGTTCACATCGGCTTCTTCGAAACACATTTGATTTTTCGCGTGTCGATACTTTTCGTCAGTTATGTTTTGTTAAAAAAATCATAGTCTCTCTCTCGAGAGAGAGAGAACCGACTGACATTTTTATTTTGAAAATGAACGTAAGAAGGTAAATTTCATATGTATATAATAAGATTAAAAAAATTTTTAGCTATTCTTGCAGACAGCAATATTTTATATTGTACGCACTATGTTACAAATTTCATTCGTAAAAAAATTTATATGAAATTACTTCTGCACATATTCGACATATAACAAAATATCGGTGATGATAATTAAACTAATCCCGTATTTTATTAGTCAACGTTGGTTCCTACACGTAGCTGATTTAAGTTTAATAAATTAGAGCGGGATAAATTACTCTGTTCCCTCTCTTTGTACGTCGGCGATATTACGGTGCATGGCTTACATTGTGATTTTAAAATGCTGTCGTCCCGCCGGTATGTCTAATTAAGTTCGCAGATAATGAATTTTTCTGGATAACGTAGCTTGCTCGCACACAGAGAAAAAAAACGCGGTCGCTCGTTCGTTTCTCTCTTAATAAGTCGACTCGATCGTTCTCGTGCGAGTATGAGCGTGCTCCCGCTAACTAGCGTCGTACTGCGCATAGCGACGTTAATATCATGTGAACGGGATGTTAAATTATGGTAATGAAACGTTTCGAAAACTTACGACAGTGTTAAATAGCGGTAAGGTCGGAGAGCCAAATTTCCATTTGCCCAGTGACGAATGGTGATTACAATCGTTTCCGCCCCTGCAGAATCCATTATAGACTTGTTCTATCGTCGGATCTGTCTCACTCTCGAAGAGCACAGATTATAATTAGACGGACATAGTAAATTCCAACGGGCAGCGGAGCATCCGCCAACGGACCCTCATCTAATCGCCGGAAATAGTTATGGTAGTAACGTTCTCATAGATATTCCTCCAGTCGGCGAAAAATATTCACGGTTCGAAAAGAATTACGTACTCGACATACGATTCGGCGAATATCTATTCAATTTACGAGATATTAGATTCAGAGATTCAAGAAGATATTCAGTATTATTATATAATACAACTATTGAAGTAAATAAAATGATACCATATCGTTCAATAGGTTTTTTTAAGTCTTAATTTTTTTTATAAGTTGTTTTTTTTAATTTTGCAAATTTAATTTTTTAGAACTCAAATAGTATTTGCCAATATATAAATACATTAATTAATGTATATTTAAATATTACTATATAATTATTAGAGTAAATAAAATATGATATTATTGAATAGATTTTTCAAATCTGCATATCTTATGAATTATTTTTTCAAAATTTTGCAAATTTATTTTCTTCAAATTTCAAAAAGTATCAGTGCTGCTAGACATGTTAAATATCAAAGGAGCAATGGTAGCACAAATTCTTGAATTAGAAATAACATTTTGTTATTTTTAACATATGTGTCAAAATGTAAATCAATTTATTTCTATGATTAGTTTAAAATAAACAATATCTATATCAAAGTATTATCACTTAGTAAATAATAAACTAAACTTGAGTCAAATATTACAAATTTAATACATTTTATTCAGTTAAACTGTTTAATTCCATTGTTTTAATTAAATTAACGACATATTGAGTAAGAACAATAACGAAATGATTAAAAATAAAAAAAAAATGCAATATAATGTGACATTGTGAATATAACTGTATAAGTATATGAATACAATTAAAACTCAAAGATGAACGGTTAGAAGTACTTTCAGCATTGTCGTCGATATCGGAGGAATCAATTGTACGGTTCTATCGATTTTCCATTCCATGAGTGTTCCAAGACTGTGCAATGCATTCACAATTTAGGTACCTACATCAGCCCATTTCATCAACGATCCTGTACGTATTAAAATCGAAAGAGGGCAGATATATGGTTTCATCAATTTTCCAAAGCGTTCCGAAATTGTGGAATGCGTTGCATTTACGGTCCTCGAATGACGATACACTTTTAGCGCATCTGAAACCATTAAATCGCGCGGTACTCGTGGACGACTGTCGGCCACGATAATGACACAGGAAGTTTCCTTGGCTGACGCGCGTGTTTTACATACCCTGACGGTGGCTTTCAAATTACGCAGCCACTTAAACCACCACGGAAATTTATCGCCCATGGCGAATCGCGTGTAAAGCTGTATACAGGAGCATCGAGTTTGCCAAGTCTTCGAAAACGATGCTGGAGAACAACGATCCCAGCTATCGTTTGTCCGGCTAACGTTTACATACACCCTGTGAATTACCTAATCTGTTTTATAGAGCGCCGCGGCGGCGCGACGATAAGTACGCCAGACGCTAGATCTTTCTCTATGAGTTATAGCTAAGCGTGCGTAAAACGTTATCGCGGTCGTAATTAGAGCGTCGCCTCGACCGTGTAGTGGAATCACGGTAAATCAGCGAGACAGGCAAGGCAGCCTTTACTCGTTCGTAATAGCCGCGTGTGCGCACATCGGACTTACCGTGGGGCGTACCAGCTTGATAATTACGCTGTGCTCCCATAGCGCGTTGTTAACGAATTATTTCTCGACGTGATAAAAGCTGAAGATACGTTGTTGGTACCGGCCGCCGGTCACAGCGTTGAGCGTCGTCGAATGCATTGTGCGAACTCGTTACAGCTCGATTCTTTTTATTTACGCGTTACTGCGCGCAATTCGGCTTTTTTTCCCATAACCGCGAAACTGTGAATATACATTTTTTTTTTTGACACGAAAACGTCAATTTGAGGACATGAGGGTTTTAATTTTATATGCAGCGTGTGTCCGAAATGTCAAATTGCATTTCTAAATTTAACGTGTGCGCAGGAAAGCGAATGGTTGATTTTGATGATTCCTAGTTGCAAAGTTTCAAAAACGTACAGCTTTAATTTACTAAATAAAATTGCTTCGTGCTGTTTAAATCGCCACGCGAATAACATTTATACTACAAACGAAAGAGGCAGGACGCAAGTTCAGTGAAACTTTGTTGAAATTTCCGTGGAAAATTCTAACTAGATAATAACGATTACACAACATCGCAAACGGGAAGAGAAACTTAAAAGTTTGCCGTATTAACTTTATTCGCAACCGAGCTAGTGAAAAACTTCGTGCGGCAGCGAATTAAGTCCGATGAATACGGAAACATTTTAGCACTACTATTATCAAGCGGGATTGATGTTTATATTAAAATTGTATCTTTCTTCTGAGAAGACATTTAATCTTTAAACCGTAATCGGTTCGTGAAGCTGTGTGCACATCCAATATACACTTACATCTTTTTTAATAATAATTTTCTCTTTAATAAATAATATTTTTTTCGTTATATAATTTATTACGTTTTCTTTCAGAGAGTTAAAAATTAAGGTAAAAGGATTTTATAATCAATAACTGGAATAATTGTCGTGAATAATATCGAAATAGAGATTCTCTGTTGAATTGTACATTGAAAAAGAGCCTGGTAATGGCTACCAAATGTTTAATGAAATAATGCAAATTAAATGTTTGGTTAATGTAACAAAAAATAATAAAATTTTATTAAAAATTATTTTTGATTATATTGAACAAACGCTAAATTGCTATTATTTCATTGGACATTTAACTATTGTCAAGCAGCTATTATCAAATTTTTTTTACAGTGTAAAATTGTCTTTTAGACAGTAAAAAATCTAAATTTCATTTGAAAAGTTAATTATATAATGATACACATGGCGTAGATTGTCCTATATAACATTTCACAGAGGAAATCCAAATTGCTTCTCATTTTCTTATATGTTATGCGTTTTAAATGTTATCATTCCAATAAGTTGTATATGTATCTACATGTGAAAAAAATTTTGCAATTGTTAGATATCTTCATTTTAAACTTACTTTTTCTATCAATTTCATCTGCTTGAGCTTAATTTAGGCAAGTAGCTAAAAGTATATTACTTTATATTATCTGCTTTCGCAAAATTATATAATCATTAGAAACTTTGTTCATTATAATCCTATTGTCTTGTTTTCGTCGGTCACGATGAAACAGGAAGATTAATATACCATCTTGTTAATTTTATGAATCTTTTTACGACTGTAAGACATTTTTTTGCAAGAAATGTAGGAATATATATATATATATATAGGGAGAAAATTTAAATATTTTCTATATAAGAGAAAATCTTTGAATTCTTCTTCTTTCTTTTTAACATATCGATATATAAATGAGGGAAAACTTCATAGGAAAAGTGAGAAAAGTTTCGTAGAAAAAATAATAAAAGCAAAGTAATAAAAGCAAATGTTGAAATATATGTGATACTTTTATATTTACTTCATCTGAACATTTCTTATGCGTATCACAGTTTATAAATCCGCGTTACGGTTGCGTTGAGTGAATTCTTTCTGTGTGAAGTTATTTTAAATTCATCCCGTAAGAAACATGTACGTGTTTAACAAAAAAGCATGCAACTCGTGCGTTCTCATCACGTTCTCTTCTCCAACTATGCTTCGTAGTTTTGATGACGTGCATTCACCACGCGCATTTCTGCTTTATCTTCATTTCTGTCTAATTTTCAGCCGACTTTTACATTTTACTATTTTATCCGAGGAATGTCGCGCCGGTTCCTCGGCTCTAGTTTTCAAGATTTGGCTAATGTACTTCTCGTAATACACTGTGCTTGCGTAATACGTACACTGAGAAAAATATCTCCGCGACGAATAGGAGCACTTACATAGGTATATTACATTTTAGAATTAAATTCCAAGGACTCTAAGAACTCACGAATTTTTCAGTCAGTAAATTATACTGCAATTTTTCTTTAACGAAAAGTTACTACAGAGATATAACGAAGAGTCAAAACATATATAAATTATGGAAAGAATTAAGAAAAGAATAAAGTGCATAATAAAAATTGTATATGTAAACAGAAAGAAAATCTCAAAAAATCTCAAGAAAGAAAATAAAATATTTAATAATACGAATGATAAAAAGGTGAACAAAAAATTAGTTAAAAATTTAATCCATATCAATATTTAAATGATAACGTAATAAATATGGAATATACGTGGTTAAATATATGAGCTCTTAGCGGGATAAATTTAGCATTTACTCGAGTAGCTGCGATGTTTATGTTTAAAGTGAAATACGATACGGCACCGAAACAGACAGCAGCAGCTTGCACCTCCTTCGTTTCCAGCATGCGATTCGTCGTCACGGCTCGCAATTCCAAAAAGCTTCCGCCCAGGTAGTCCACTCCTGTGCGAAAAATTTCGTGGGCTTCATCCTCATTCCTGTCTTATTTCCTCAGTTTTCACGCTCCAGATTTTCACTCGACTTCTTCCGTTCGCAACGCTTCGGTAATTTCTGCTACCTTCCTCTATTTGCGCATCATACGCGAGAATATTTTACTCTCTTAGTGCGATATCTATATATCATAAATTAAGGCGTCCTCATCAAAAGCATGTATTGTGTCACGCTAACACTATTTTCGTAGAATTAATTATGATACAACCGCGTTAAGTTTTTGTTTTTCTCGAAAATTGTAATTTCCTGCGTAGAATCAGAAGCGTTGTATCGATCTTGCCGTAATATTACGAACGTGTGTTGTTACGTGAGCGGGAGAATCCGCGTCTGGGTACTGAAAATATGCATGTGCACCGAGAAAGAAATTGAGATGTGTCTTCCATCTTCTTCCACAGCAACTCCCATTTCGAGTAATATCCTAGTTTCCGGAAACTTTCACATGTATACGCGCGTAGATAACCCACCTTCGTGCGAGAAATTTGTGATCTATCTCAATTTCTCTCTTACATGGTGGCTTTTTGTCGCGGGTATACCTATTCCGCATCCTGTTTCCGTGCCACAATTGCTTGTGTGCATAAATATGTTTCTATCTTAAAAGCATATTCGAATTTGAACTTTGCAATATACATTTTAAATGCGAATTCAACATTCAAGAATGGAATTCAAGAATATCTTTAAAGGAGGTATACATTAATCTTGGGTATTACGCGCGAATATCTTTTTAAATCCTTGTATTATGCAGAATAAGATTGCAACAATGAAATTAACAAGGCACTTGTGAAAATGCATAGAATAGTCACAGGAATTTGGCATGTGAGAATTCGACACTAGAAAAATCCTGCAGCATTCTCAATCCATAAGAAGTAAACGCCCAAGATTATGATATCGTACAATGTACAGCTCTTCTATCGCATTCCTCCTCATTGTGTTATACAATCCAGGAACATTTACACGCGCATATACACACATCTCTGTATGCATACAGAATTTGCGCCGTTTCCGTGGCGGAGCGAGAAATTGGCGCGCTATCCTATCCCTTTCCCGGATCGCACGCTCGGTGTTCCTCACAATTCCACTTTGACCCCTCTCTCCACGCTAATTCCATCCAGTGTTATGCACGTGTAGTGTCTGCAAGGGAGAATTTAGTGGCATGACGCGTTGCACTAGCTTGGCGCGGGTGCGACCGAGTTTCACGGAATTTTTACTGAACGATTTGTGCCGTGCGATTCGCGCCATTGCCTACGAAAATTATGCGCTGACACGAGCCACTCGTTTCCAGAAAGTCAATCGAGCATACCGACAGGAAGAGATCGGAGCATTCGGATTTTCTTATTATAATATTAAATCAGACGTGAGATATGATTTATACTAAAACTGATTTAAATGCTAATCAAATTCATCTGGTGTGAATATATACCAAGTGAATTAAAATTAATCCCTTTCAATAATGTATAATTTTATAAAATTTATTAAAATATAAGAATTGAACATACACACATTGTTAGATGTCAAAGCAGCAATCTAATTCTTTGAGTTAAATAACATTTTGATACCTTTAATTTCCGTACATGTTAAAATATGAATTAATCCATTTCTGTGATTTCAAAATAATCGACGTTCATATTGACGTACTTGATTAATACTTAATAAATTATAAAATTTGAGTCAAATTCAATTATATATTTTCTTAAGGTAAATTATTTAATTCCATTATTTTAATTAAATTAATAACATATTGAATGGGAACAGCGATAACCTATAGAAATCATTATTTGACAACTCAAATAGGATATAATTTGACATTATGAATTCAATAGTATAGGTATAGACAGGTATAAGTTTATTCTCATTTCCAGAGAAATATCATCATGACATTTATCCATTCTTAGTCAGAATTATTCTTGTATTTCTCTCTCATGAAAAAAAAATTCTTTAGCATTATCTATAATGCTATTTTCTTTATTCATATCATACCATATTTTTATATATGAATTTCGAGTTTAAGACAGTACAAGGATGTCATCGTTGGAATGCGATCTGTGTTGAGGTTCGTTCAGTCTTCCAGGAGAAAGAGTCGACGACGGATACCGGGCAGGATGAAACTCACTCGTACCATTTTCCGCATCGTAGGCAGGGAAAATACCTCTCTGCCACTCTAGCCCAGTCCCCGTGCGCCTAATCTCTAAGTGGCGTCATTTATCTGAAGAGACGAAACTTGCAGATACGTACAAACTCGCGCGTGCGCGTTCAGGATATGTTTCTGTGCAAAAAGGTGGCAGGAAGGGATATACGAGAGACATAGGTGAAGTGGGTACCTAGTCTCGTCAACGTAGAGAGATCGCAGTCTCCCAGAGGATCTGGAAGACGAAAAATATACGTTTTCTGTATAAAGTGCCCCAGAGAGCTGAATAGACTTTTCGTAATTTTGAGGAAATATATATTTAAATTATTAGCGTTCTATCCCAAAGGAGAAAAAGAAATAAATATATAACTTTTTTTTTTAATTTTTACCGTAAAAATACATTTGTAGTATCTGTATCACGAGTGTTTGTTTTAATAATTTCATGAGAACGAAAATAAAACATTCAAACACGACATGTTACGCGTGAGCATAATCGTGGCTGCATAAAAATTTTATACTTCAAACTTTTAAAAAAATCAGCTTATAGAGATTAACTTGGAAATTCATTAAAAAAGTATCACGATGGAAGACGACGATCAGCTAAATGACCGCTTCGACAAGCTTAATTCGTTGAAAGTGCCACCGGTACGATAGTGAAAAAGGAAGAAGTGAGAAAAGTAGGAGCTGATCTTAATGGCGGTAACGTCATCCTGTCGCCCGGGAACCGTGTATGGCTCGTTGAAGAGCAAAGCCTCTTCGGCCTCCCTGAAATCCTTGGTAGCGCACTGAAGGAGATGGCGAAGTAACCTGAGGCGTTATCCGAACGTTACCTAACCACGGCTGGCGATCCAAAGCGAAATTCTATCCGCTCCTCTGTTAAGAAATTCTCGCTTCTTCTTCCTTCCCTTCCTCTTCTTCCTCGCTGTTTGGAAAGGAAGAACGGAAAGAACGACGGCAGAATGAGCTCCTCCGTCTACCAGATGAACGAAGAAAAGGGATGCGGAAGGAGAGAGAGGGAGGAGAACTTCTCTGACTATATTGTGCCAGGCCTTAAAACTATAGAGGTGAGCCGGTTGCGCAGGGAGAGGAGAACCGCCAGGGAGGAGAGGACCGCCAGATATTCACGCGTCATAAAGCAGTGGAACAACCTCTTCAGCGGAGTTCCTTGCTCCGAAAGAGCGCCGTACCCGTGCAAAGTATATCGTAATGGCCATCAGGAAGTATGAGAGCGAAAAATGCATTTCGACAATTCGTGATCTTAAGAACTACCATGTCTGATTTATTCACGATTTTCGAACTTCATACAATCGTACACAAACAGTCAGAAGCGTTAATGCAGCGCAATCATACTGCTAATTCATAATGTTGCTATTTAATTTATATAATATTTTAATTAATTTTATAAAAATTTACAAGAGCAAAAAGAGCAAGTTCGACATTGATTAACTTTATATGTTTTTCATATAAATTTACTTTAGTTAAGAATTATATAATCCCCTGTAAAAAGTGACGAATTAAAAATTTATACTTTCTGTATAAAAATAAATGTTATATACATATTAAACAGTTCAAGATTAATATGTATATATGTAACAATGTAATTTTATAGTTAAAATAACAATTTTTTTTATTTTATTTTAATTATTTTTTTAAAAATATTTTTTAAAAATATCTACTTATTGAAATAATTTTTGAACCAGGTTCTAAATTGTCGCTAAACCTTTTGTATTATTTTCAAGCATAGAAAAATTCGTAATGTTTTTATATTTCATTTTGTTAAAAAATGTTTGTATGTTATACATTCATAAGAAATTTTTTCATAAGATGTTGCCACAATGGATATAATTTATTAATATTTAAATTGAATATTTTTATTTATTACCATTTATAATTAATTTTTATAATTATGTAAGTAAAAGACTCTTTAATGTTAGTCCGATTCTCTTCAACTATTTACATGTATAAATATCGTTTTATCGATTGATTTATTTTCTCTTTACGGACAAATCAATGCAAGTGACTCGTCTGCATTATGCAGACACACCACCTTCTTTCCTACCTCTTCTCGTTTGTTTTACTCAAATCTCTATTCTCTCCCTCGCTATCTTTGACTTCAACTGCTCATACAAACAATGCCATCTGGGCATCGTATCAGGATGGTTGAATATGGGATATGGAGAATGTGCGTATGGGGTGCGCGACGAGGTAAAGGAGACTCGTGTTACCAGGTTGTTATGGCGTGTTCCTACAACAACCATCGCGTTATCAGATTGAAGTAGTGTTCCCGAGGGGTTTGAAACATCACGAAAAGCCCATCTCGTACATTTCGAGGTCGAGGCAGATTCAGACGAAGAGGTGTAGTCGCGAATAAGAAAAATTAAATGAACGCCAGTCATGCTGAGGCATGTTCTGCAAACATATATACGATCGCATACGCACGAAGTAGACGAAAGTAATTAACAAGCGCCAATCAAATAAAATCGTTCAAATTTTCAACGCTTAACTCACACGGTACGGTGTGTCTCTTTTTTTCCCGCGTGTATTTTTTTTTTTCTTTTTTATAAATATCCACGTACTGTCGTTACACGTGTTTCCCGAAATTTATTGCCGCGCAAATAAACCCCACCCGCGTTCTCACCAATCCAATCTCGTTAGCGTCTGTCGCGTTACGGACAAACGACGTCAAGCGTAAACGCGGACAGGATGAAAAACGCTTCGCCATGCTCGAACCCGCCCGCGCTTCAATCTTCTGCGACTACCTGTCGAACCCAAGACGGAGACTTGCCTCGTGCATCCCAGTATTTTGTTTCAAAGAATAAATTAGTGAAGTTTCTGTCCACCAGATACCTAAAGGAACGTTCAAGCTGATCCTCGATCGAATTACTTAGCAATTTATTCATCAGCATCATTTTATTAACGTCGATTTGTATTTCATTGTCTCGGCAAACGCAAAGAAATCTTGCACTCTTCGCAATTATAGTTTCATTTCTGAATTTCGCCGAGACATATACAATTAATATATATCTTAATTCGTTCGATACTTTGATTCGGAAAATGATTGAAAAAAATTCCTATAGATATGTCCTAACCAATAATAACTCATCGGCTATTTATTGAATATCGTGTCGATCAATATGTGAGAAGCGCTTTCAGAAGGTCTGACGAGGATGGGTTATGGAATTCCGCAGCAAGTGCAGAAGCCGTTTTCATTAGCCGTTATAGCTACTGTAACGAAATATTATGACATCAAGAGGAAATCGATATCAATTTTTCTGAGGACGACGTGAGCGCGGCGTGCCCGGTATTATTTCGTCCGTTTCGTAATTAGAATCCGCTGGATACCTGAATACGCAGAATGGGCCTGGTAGCAGGGCCATACAAGTGGTCTACGCACACAAACGCATACACTAACACACGTTCATGCGAATGTCGGTGCAATGTCGTTATCGATTGTAACATGCGTATCGATTATAGCCCGTACTCGCCGATTGGGGCAATTCCACGAGTAATTATCGGAAGGTAACCAAACATCTAATAATCCCAGACGAAATCTATATCCGCCCATGACGCATGCATGCCTGACCATTTCTTTCCTGCCGTGAATGGTATATGCAATAAAACGGCGCGTGTAACTCGCGGCGTAGATGAGATTGCTTCGACGATCGCGCCTGCCGGAAGTTAGGCAGACGTACTAAACGCCCTAAACGTACACACCCCTAAGACGCGTGTTTCTTTGCGCGTGAAATTGAACAGAACGAAAGAACTGTGTATAATGATACTGAAGAGGAAACGACCCGAGTTCTCGGGGACCCTCGCCTGCTTAGACGGATCCTGCCCCCGAATTTCGCTCGTGACTAACGTATTATTAGGCTGTTTTGTCTATGACAAGTTAAGAACTGTTAGGAAGGAAAGTACGGGGGCGAGTAATGGAGATTTTACGAGGGATCGTTTGGAGAAATGTTTGGAGAAATGTTTCGTTGCACGAAAGAGGTACCATTTATAACAATTGTCCGACACAAATGATATTACAGAATACAAGTAGTCCATTATGGAATAAATAAATAATATAAGATTGCATAATATTCTGAAATACACGAAATTTTGTTCGTACAATTATAAGAAAATCATGC
The DNA here is from genome assembly GCF_000204515.1 of Acromyrmex echinatior. The sequence continues at coordinate 277,257 of NW_011627088.1, read as the reverse complement.
CAGCTATAACTGTAGAGAAATCAAATACCAGTCTGTGCTTAAGAAAACTTTCACCATTCTTTATGATAATTTTACTTTTTGACAAATGACATTCGCTCTTCTTTTGGATTTATCCGTGAAAAATGATCGTGTATTAAGAAAATAATACTTTCAAGGCGAGAACGAATATTACAGTCCTCCTCCCACTTTCTCATCATGACGTCTTTATCCTGCGTCGCGACGCGAAAGTTCCTCCATGTAGAAATTAGAGTGAGGGATCCGTCTCGTCCGCCACTTCAAGTAGGAACACAACACACACGGTGGAAAACGAGCGCGATTGGTCGAGCCAGCTATGTCTGACGATTGTATACTTCCTCACACCGTAATGATACCGCCATCATATCTGAGTACTGTTGAGTGGATCGATAGGAGTAACGCATCCCAACGCGTGTTGCGAACGAACTGAACCACAAAAAAATAATGACCGCAGGAAGTCTACCAATTCTGCCATTTCTACCACTCGAAAATTATTGTGCTATCATAATTATTTTTGGAGAGCTTTTCGAAAGTATTGCACGTTGCTTAAATACAATATATGAGAACAGTTGTTACGAAACTCAGAACACAATTACGTGTCTGTTAACAAGAGCCGTCTATTAAGAGAAAATACAAAAGAGAAAAATGTCTGATATTCTTTACTTATGACTTTTTCTAATGATTGTAATTATTTTAATTATTAATTTAATTATAGAATTATTTTTGTAAAAGCACAGTGAAATAATTTATTATAACACGTAGTATGGAGCTTAAAATTATAGAATGTTCCGTGAAAAATGTGCGGTTGAAATCGAAATCACCGATACTGCAATCATCGAGGAAGTGGGCGGGAACAATCGCATCCCTATAAAATCCACCAGCTCGCTCTCTCAGTTCTTGTCGGGTAGACATCGTCATCGATATTTCACGAACACAAAGAAGACACAGACATGTGTCATGCACGCGCACATAAAGCGATACGCATTTAATAGGCGTGTGTGTGCGATTTGCACCCCTTCGTCTTACAGCACGCACTTCATCCATCTCCGCCATCGTCTCTCTTCCTCGCCTAGTGGATGTCAATGACTCGGATGACTTCGTGAATATTCGTCGTCAGTAACAACCAGACGGCGACGACGGCGGGGACGGAGGCGTCAGCGGAAAATCGATTGCCACCCAGACACCGAGGCTCCTGTAGGGGTGTCGAGCATCTCATCGAATCGAGGTGCGACGGTGAAATCCGAGGAAAAAACTGAACAAATTCTCTTCTTTCTCGTACCAATTAAAATAATTGATTCTGAGACATCACAAACAAACGACATTATACGCTATACGCTGAGAGTGTAGAAGAGTTTCCGGTATATTACTTTTAACTTTAATTATGTACAGTAATGATATTCCACACAAAAATCTGTACATTCTGTGAATGCACAGATTTTATATTTCCATTAATGTAACATATAGATTATTATGTAAATTTGTTTAACAAAACGTATGTATTCTACAAATAAATTATGAAACGCGATATTAAGAAAGTAATAAATTTTATGTTCTTTTTCGTGACTTTAAATAATAAACTTTTACATTAGTTTCTAAAGTTAATTAGGTTTAATGATAATATAAAATTTATGAGTCATCTCTTTTCACTTACCACACTTCATCTAGCCTATTTTAATTTCTAAAAACCAGATACGGCCATATGACAAGAAAACTCACCTGTAACACACAAAAAGAAGCAACTATTATTATTATGTATTATTTTATATGTAGCTGTAAAATATTAAAATATTAAATTTATTTTATTAATTCAAATATGATTTAAATATCTGAATGAGATAGAAATAAGAGAATTTAATGGGTATAATTATATCCAACAAAATATATTTTTAGACTTCTAGTCGTAAAGAAGAGGCATGTAGAATGAAAAAAAGACGAAGAAATAAAAGAGGGCTTTTCTTTTAATTAATTTGGGAATTACCACGAGAGCAGGGCGATTGCGTCTCGTAGCTGCCCAACCTTCCATCGGACTCTTGCATGAACAACTTTTATAATTAGGTAATGAAGAAAACTTCGTTCAGAAAATTCGTAGCATCGTTACTTAGCGCCATCTTGTTTCCTGCACCATTTCGGAAATACTCTTTTATTAAGTAACGCTGTTTCTTGTTCGTAAAACGTATTCCCATCTCGAAGATTACTAAAGCATAACGAAAGATTATGGAAACGTGCAACGCAAGTTGCGATGAGGTAATGCAAAAACGTCAGAAATACTTATCGGAAAGGCCGTGCGGCAAATGCTTTTCGCAATTCGCTTGTATATTGAAAAGCTATTTTACTTATGCACCAAAAATGCACTGGAAAACGAGGAGGACCTCGATGACTCGTGAACCGTATCGCCGCGCCAGTCACTCTTGAGGCGGAAAATGGAAAAAAAATTTGACTCATTTTAAAAGTTTCCCGTAAATGGAAAGAAACTCGGGGGCGTCGTAGCTCGTACCGGATAGAAAGTATGTTATCAAGTTTCGTCCCATGGTTATTTCATAACCGACTATGGTATAACTCAGCACGTTCATGCATACCTTATGTTTATACGCCTGAGACACCGACATATCCGGCCGCGTAAACACTATTTAGGCGGTATGCCTATGTCGCGTATTTCGTATGAAGAATATATTAAGTTATCTGCTTATTGGCCACACTTGAAATACATGGACTCATACAGGTTTATACTTCATTTTAAAATGGAAATTCTTGAGTTCACGCATTTGAGAGATTTATCAAAAGATAATCTGTGACGTGTTGCTAATAGTTATACTATAGTTCTTTACGATCGAAGGTAAACTACATATGAATCTGCAGCGTGTGCAGTGTAAAAGCGATGACACTGACGGTAATATCATGTACTTGCCTAGAAACCTTATTACTGAGTTTCACGTAGCGATCTTCCCGTTTCATTATTAATACGTAACATACTTTCTGGTTTGTACTTTCGTCGCGCGAAACTGGCTTATACAATATTTTTACTGCTTCCCTGCGCAGACATACTATTCATAAATTGAAAGATTGAACTGCAGCTGTTCGTGACAGTTAATTAAACGAGAACAACTTTTCTGAAGCCTTGTTATATCTTAAGAACATACTACGTCTTCATCTGTTCGACGAGTTAATGTAGTATTTATACATTCGATTCCCTCTACTATCACGATTCAAAGTAGGACATCGATCTATTATATAATAATTTTGTTTCTGTTCGTTCTCTTTACGCTATTTCACGAGAAAATGTTAAATTCTCTTAAATCGAAATAATATTTCTAATTAAATAACGAATTTAACGTACTATCTAATTTGTTATAATTTTTGATATATTATAATCGTTTGTTATAAATCAGATAATAAAACGAAGGAAAATGAATATATTGAAAACGTATTCTCTATCATTATTATTTTGCTATAACTTGTATAAAATTTAATTACAAATCATGGTTCTCAAGTTAACATTTTTTCCATAAGTCTTTAATTTTAATTAAATTTTTATTTTTATCTTAATTTTTTTTTTAATTTTTATTATATTAGTTTATAATATATATGTACTAAAAGAAAAGTGAATAACATAATCTAAAGATAAAATATTCAATTTCTTGTGAAACAAATATTCACATTATATATCTATACTTCTGTACTGGAAGCATAGAAATAATGTATTGAAATAAGAAATCTAAAATATTTGAAATTACATATTTCAATTTAATATAATTATATGTTTATGTAACTATTTTAATGATTGATGTAACTATTTTAATAATTTCTTGCTAACTTAAAACTAACATACTTTAGGAAAGATGAATCTCGCTTAAGTGTGTTAGTTTTCATAAAAGTTAGTGAAATAGTAACAAATGAATATTTGATCATTTAAATTGAATTATGTAGTTTCAAATATTTTAAATTCTTTGTTCCAAAATTCTATGTTTCTAACAAAGAATAATAAAGAAGTATCTCTTTCACACGAAAATCAAATATCTCATTTTAAGATTATATTATTTATCTCTTAATATATTATAAACAAATATAATAGAAAAAATAAAAATAAAAATTATGACTATAATTTTATTGAAGATCAGAAACAATTTTTTACATGAGCATCATAATTTGTAATAAAATTTCATATAAATTATAACAAAAGGATTATAATAAAGAATATATTTTCAATGCATTTTCATATTCATTCACAGAATATCCATAGATTATCTGAACTATTTCAACGCTGAATATTGTACTTAAAAGGAAAGCGTAAATGAATGGTGAATCATAACTCTTTCAGCTTCCAGCTTTTAAAAATTATTATAACAGACGTGCGTATGGAATGAATTTTGATGTAAATAAAATTAAAAAAATAATAACGTTAAAATAACTCTATCTCGGTGATAAAATGCGAAGTTTTCGCTCATAGTCTATTCGTAATTCGATAATAAAATTATTGTTCTAAAATAAATGTTTTGTATTTATTTTGAAATAAATTTTTAATTACCTTTAAAACACGTGCTTGTGGGAATCCCAATTCATGCGAATTATATTCAGAAAAATTTATTTATCAACTGTCATCAAATTCCTCAGTCGAAGTGATACGTCATAAATAAAAAATTCAAAACTATTTAAAGAATTCTCAAATCTATTTACAGAATTTCGTACACTAGACAGTCTAATCTTTATAATAAAAAAAGAACTTGCAACTCGGTAGCGTGAGTCGCAATCGATTTTCGTCCTGTCGTTAAGTTCTTTTGCGGTCGCTTGATGAATGGTTTCTTCCGGATGACACTTCCAGATAGGTTGTCGGATCGGCTACAGAGTTATCTCGAGAGCTGCGGAACGTATTTTCCTCAGCCTCGCGCGAGTCGTTCGTCGAAAGGATAAAGAGGTAGGAGAAAACGATCGTCGTTTTCGAGGAAGATGCGAGAAATCGTGAGAGCAAAGGTGTACCGAGAGTTACTAGAAAGAAGAGACGACGGGGACCCGAGGTATCATCTATCATCCGCCTGTTTACCGGCGAAACAGCCTGCAAATGCTATTCAATTTGCCTGATGGAAAGCCTTCCTTCCTTCCTCGACCTCGTGCGCGCGTTCCGTTCCGCGTCGACATTCCTTGACTACTAAGTTCCTCCACGTTGCTCCTTTTCCCTCTCCCTAAACCCCGCGCTACCCCTTTCACAGGTCTCACGACGACGCGGCTTTTCCCTCGCCCTTTGGCTCCCTGCCTCGACGTATCTTTCACTTTTTCTCGCGCGAAATGCGTTTCCGCGTGTTTGCTTTCATCTGAATTCCACCTAATGCGCTCTTGGGAAAATGGCTCCTCTCTAGTAAGACGATCACGAGCAGCGTGTACAGGACTCTTTTGATAAGCTCACGTTTGCAGTAACAATCTTATCTTTTTTCTCGTTGTGTCGAGAAGAAGACAAATTTTAGCTTTAACATCGAATGAAGAATCTTTTTGTAATTTCTTTTTATATTTTATTTTTATCTTGTATTTAAATATATGTATTACACGCTATTTAGCTATTTTTATTGTTCAAGCAAAAGCTTCGGTTATTCCTGCATTTAAGCTGTCGAAATTCTACGATATTTTTCCGTTCGCGCAATCCTCCCGTTACGGGCCCACGTTCTTTCGACGCACTCTCGCGTATTTGCTTTTCATCGAGTCACACAGTCTATCTCTCACGTTTCTAATGGCCACTCGAATGGTGGCACGTTGCCTTCTAGACGATCTTAAAGCGTGCGGTATCGAAGGGCAGTAGAGAACGAATACACACGTAGAGTGCAACGATAGAGAGATTTCCACGAGTTTGAGCTAGGTTCGAAAAGAAACTGAAAGAAAGACCTTTGCCACTCGTCTTACAGGAGAAAACCTTTTCCGCCAGTCTATCGACGTTCTCGTGAACACGTGCGCGATGGGTGGTGACTAGCACTTCGCGATGAATAGGTAGAAAGACGCGAAATAGAATCGAGGAGAGAGAAAGGAATGCATGGGCAAAGTGTAGTGAATGAATTGAAGCAATAACATCGTAAAAATTCTCACCTTATATCTATTGATCGATTGATTCTATTTGAACTTGTAATAAGAATCTCTCTCTCCCGAATCTCCCGTACTAGCCTCTTAAATAATAATTTTTAACCATTAGAGGACCGGCATTTTTGCCTTGAAATTTTGAATTTCTATAATGTAAAATTCATATATATATTGAATGTTTATATCACGAGAAGTCGACGAGTTTTCCACTGGTCACTATATAGTCTGGCTAGTCCGACCCTCTAAAGGTTAAAAAGGTTTAAAAACATATAACCAATAAAAAAAATTTTAATTAGGTACTGCAAGGTTTAAGTAAAAGTAACATTAATAGTCATAAAGTATTATGAAGCAGTCTATAGAAGTTGGTGAATGATATTGCCAAGTTTCTTCCGCCTTCTACCAATTTTCACATCGTGTTAATCGAGCTACGAACGACTGCCTCCGGCGTTGGCTCGATGCAAAGACTGGGAGATGGGAAGGGTTGAAAAGGGGAGATCCCGATGTCGGAGTTTGGGGGTAATCCGCGCATCATATCTCACCGTTGACAAGCATTCATGACCCCTGGTACCCGGCGGCCTCAATAGCGAACGACATTCGCCAACAAACGTTCTCCTCCTCTTCCTCGACATCCACCACCCACCCCGCACCCCTCACGAACCCGGTTAGTCCCGCTGCTATCACTCTCTCCTCATTCTCTCTCTCTCTCTCTCTCGCTCGCTGACTCCCCTCGTCGCTTTCCACAAATTCCCAGCATACAATCCTATAGACCGCAGTCGTTGAACCAGGCAGAATACGTCAACGGATGGTAGCTTCGCGTTAAAAATTAACCGACTCACCGTGAACGTGCTCATATTTTCCAAAGCTCGTCCCCGAAGCTGCCGAAAATGCGCGTTTCTCTCCTCTGAACCTTTAGCCTTTATCGCGCGAAACGCAATGTATGGGATTGTATCGCGATCATGCGAAAGAAGCGTCACTTGCATACGTAGCCTTGGACGTGTGCATTGTATCGATATATAACGTACCGAGTATATTGCAGAAGCAATACATTGCGTTACATTGACTTTGTTCATATGTACTCCTTGTGAAAATCACATATGTTCAAACGTGAAGTTATTTCGAAGCTTACATAGCAGGAAAAATATCGCATTTCCATTATGCGGGCAATGATAATCTCTCGTAAGAATGGATAAAATTAATTGCTCCAATACATGCATATTTTCCCGATATAATAAATGTCTTTTATCATGAACGTATCATTTTATAATTATTTTTTTCATTTTTATTATGTACAATGTATGTATCTCGATAAAGATAATATTATAATTAAACTCTTAACAAGCTGACATATATTTATGGTTGAATGCGTTATACGAATATATTTTTACGCTACTGAGCATTAAAGTCTGATACATACGTATTATACAATACACATTTTGATGCAGAAACGTAACGTAGGATAAATTATGCGAACGGGGCGGACGCCAAGTGCTTTTATCGTAAACAGCGTTTCCGTGATAGAATAATTAAGGCCTCCGCAATCAATATAAAATGGCCATTAGAGCGTTCAGACTGGGCGTCAGCGATACGCGGGATATATCGCGTTAAAGCGTAATTTCATTGAAAATCGCACGCGTACATAATGGTATTAATTTAAGAGGGAATTAATCCGCCGAGCGTCGCATTAATTTAAAAGCGTCCGCCCGAAACGATTTGTTGGCGCGCGCGGTACTTCACTTCGAAACCTGCCAAATTAAATGCCCTTTGAGAGATCGACGAATTTCCGTACGCGACACGCTCCCATGTCGAGTGCATAGAAATTCTGCGAAAACGTATATTGCAGGCCTTTGTAAGTTTCTTTACTTTAATTTCCGATCAGGAGTTTTAGAAACCGGCATCAATAGGTTCTTATTTCCAATCGAGTTTCTCTCATTGAAATTAAAATATAATAAAATCTGAAATTTTTCATCACAAAATTAAATCTCATTAAATATACGCGCAATATTTTATTGAATACAAATTATATTTTCTTCAGACCTGGACGTTAAAATTGAATTTCATTAAATACATTATATTTTTTAAATACAATATATGTATTTTATTAAAATATATAAATTACATTATATTTTTTCTGAGAAAACAATTACTTTTTAAGTCATTATTCACAGAGTTTTAATGTATAAACACACACATATTTCATTCAAGTGCCAATAGGACAGAATCAAAGTTTGCAAAAGATCGCTGAAATGATTAAAAAGTATTATAATTATAATATAATAATATAAAGAGATAATGTGTAATTGCACCATCTATCAAAAGTGGCATTAAACGATGTAAATTAGTAACTATACCTTGTGAATATCTATATATTAACATCGTCGATCACAAGTTGGTACATAGTTTTGGTTGGAGATTAAACCTTCCAGAGCTTGCAAGAGCATCACAAGCTTTATTAACAATAGGCACATATTGCATGTGAACGGCATTCGATGCGATACGTTCCATAATTCTGCATCGGCACGCTTGATATTTGCGTTTAAGAGAATTTTCAAAGTATCGAATATATACAATTTAAATAAATAAACTGTTAATTTTATCGTAAATGTTTCACACTTGAAAAATATAATCTATTGATTATAAGAAATAGTATTTATGACTTTTTCAATATTATATTATTGTTAGATATCAAAAAAAGTAATAATAATCCCATTCCAAGTTAAATAACATTTTTAACTTTCATGTGTATCAAAATGTAAATCAATTCATTTTTGTGGTTTAATTTCAAAATAATGTCCATGTTAATATATGCACTTAGTAAAAAATTAATTAAATTTTAATCTTTAATACATTTTTTTTTTAATTAAATTGTTTAACTTTATTACTTTAGTTACATTATCGACATATTAAACAAGAACAGTGGCAGTTTACAAAAAATGATTAAAAATAATTCAAATTAGGTATAATTTAATATTCCTAACAGCGTTATTTTCTCTTGTTCGCCTAATCAATCGTATTAACTATATCTATAAAAGATTTGGAAATGCAATAAAAAATCAGGAATAAAAAATGTTATTTTTTTACACGATATCTTTTTATGGATGACAAAGAATTCATATTATATAATATACTATTATGAACAATATTTTAAAATTAAATTTAAAATTACGCGCGTTTAATTAATTTTCGACTAAGTGGTTATCTTCATTACAATACTAACAATTTTCACGGTTTACACGACTGTGACGACCGCAAAACGACATCCACGTAATTATTATTTCATTATAGAATTCCTTACGATTCCTAACACGATAACGTCGTAAGAGTTGAAACGACGTTATTGGGTATCCTTAGCACACACACAGTAAATACCGTAGCTATAAGCCGGTCTTAGAGACAATTCAATTAGCCGATATGACCCTCCGACGTGCGTAGGCGTGCATGGAGCACGCAGACCGTGTATGCGCCGATCACGATATGCAATCGCGTACAGCCCTTGGCGTACATTAGGGAGCGGCAGCATGTATGTAGATTCCACTAAATGTTTTCCCTCAAGCCGGAGCGATTGAACAACCGCGAGTCGAATTGCCTTCATAAAACAACAATTACCTGTGGATTCTAAAACCGTTTACGGAGGATAAATCCTACGAAGGCTCCTACGGTTATTTCATTGGTGAACGTGAATGGATGAACACTCATCCATTTCTACCTTGCACGCTGCAACCAACTCCTTTATTCCAATTTGCTTAATTAAAGCGCGACGCTTTTCTCTTGCATTTTTTTCTTTAAAATCTCTTAACCGTCTGCGAATAGAGAATAAACTGTGTTTACGTTATATCGGGAGATTAACGTGAACTTTAATCTATTTTTTTTTCGCATAGAATTTTTAAGAGGTTAAAACGGTTCCACAATATGTCGGTTAGAAAATGTTTTATTGCCTTACGATTATTTTAGGAAAATCCATTAAGTAAACTAACTATTGAATTAAATCCAAGCAACGGAAAACGTTGATACGTATTGTGTAATCGAGATATCAAATTCGAGCGTACTGGTCGCTCAAGGAAAATCTGTCGAGATAAGTGCCGAGCACGTTCTGCCAATCACCGTGTCCGTCGTTCAGCAATAGCCAACTCACGTTTCCAAATCAAATAAAGTCGTATCATGCTGATTGGGCTAATAAATGAAATACAAATAGTAAGAAATAAATCCATTTTCTTTATAGAAATAAACGTAGAGCATCAACAAAAATTAAATATAAAATTTATTGCAAAATTTCAAAAGATTTAAGATCATTGGAGTTATTGTGTTCTAAAAGTAGACTTGAAAAAGTAGAAAGTAAAAACAAATAATCATAGTGATAATTGTAATTAAACAAATTAATAATTATTTTGATAAAAAAAAAACAATCGGCAAAATTTAGAGCGATCGATAAACAGGTTTGGATTTTAATTTCGTCATTATGAAGAGGGGAGTTTGATTTCAGGTACGTCGATTAATTCAATAGCAAGCGGGGGCTCGTGCATGACGAATCATGAAAATTCGAATAACAAATTATATTATGTCCTGCTTGATATGAAATATTTTTTTCGTCTCCGTGCGCAATTTGCCCGATCGCGCGCAAAATTTAATTGTTCCAACGACGAAACAGAGAGCGCAATTAACAACTGCACCGCGGATCCGGATAAATGCGCGGCGGACGACGATCGAGACCCGTTGTAATCCCAAAAATCTGTCGCCTCGCGCGGGAGATCCCGTCGATCTCGTGGGTACGTATACATTTATACGCGTCGACGAAATTTTGGCCGACAATTTCGCGAAGGGCGAAAACGATCGTCGGCGACTTTTCCAGCGCGGTATGGGCATAAATCACCGTCAAAATAGGCCGGTCGCTTCGGGATGGACATACGCGTGCACTCGTGCGATCGTCCGTGCCGCGCGCTTGGCCCGATCGTCGAGTTTTAAACGGACGCGACAGAGGGCTCGCTGATTTATCCCAGCGCTATTTGTTCGCTCTCTCATCCCATTTTTACCTCCTCCTCCGTTCTTTGCGTTCGCATTTTCACTTTTTTATATATTTTTTTTTTTTTGTTCAATACGCGCAAGGGTCTCCTACAGGATGGTAACACGTAGCTGCGGGCGTCCGCAGCTACGTGCCGGCGGCCATGGCGCACCAGCAGTTTTCCCCACCGGGAAATCTGCAGCAATTTTTCATTACCCGACGCGACAATGTATCTGCCTGTTCCGTCCTCCTCCCACCTGCTCCTCCATCCCCGCGGCCGCCCTAACTCTCGAAAAAGTGTCGTGCCGCTACCTGTGCTTCGACACGGGTGAGCGCCGCACTTCGTTGGCCATGATAATGTTTTCATTATTCACCGGATTATACGGGGCGCGTTGGCGGAAATCAGGTGGGACGGTATTATGCGCCACTATCGGCTGTATCGAATCGATGATTTACCGGCGCGCGGAGCGAAAAAAGTTGTCGGTCCGACATTCCGGCAAGTAGCGTTCGATTTCAAAGTGGGGACGGAAAATGGACAATGATTTATTTTTGAGAGGCGCACACTATTGCGCCGCGTTCGCGATTGCGCGAAATTTGTTTGATTAATGACAATGACGGCAAAATACTATCCACGTGGAAAAATCGTAATTTATAATTTTAATCAATGTCACTCAATATAAAACCTTTGCAATAAATATAATTGAGTAGCGTAGCAAAAAATCTGTGATTATCGGAGGAATTTGTTAAAATCGACTTTGACTTTTGATATCCTTATCGTCGACAAATTTAACTTATACATTGCTTTGGTAGACCTAAATTTTCTTAGATATCTATTGCCGAAAACAGAATTTGAAAAAGTTAAGCCGCCTTTGAGAAATCTTGCAGACAGACAAACAGATGGATGAATAGAAGGATCATATACAAATGGCCGGATTGTGAAATTATTAAGTATAATTTACTGTGTGTTGTATTACTTAATGAGCACAAGTGTAAAGAGAGTATTTTACTTCTTGATAACCACATACCATCGATCTATGCAATTTCGCCGAACCTTCACTTCTAACTTATACCGCGGAACGGAGAAACGATGGCACCTAATGAAATTTCGTCGATCGATAACGTGAACGCATCGTGTCCTGAATGCAATATCGTGGCCACGTTAACGCCACCTCCGTATCTCTCAAGAAGCGACTGCAACAACATGAAGTAACGGTGGTAGCTTGCGACAGCAGCAGCACAGCCAGCAGAGATAGCGCTTTATAAACTTCTTCCATTCCGGATGAATCTCAGGTCGGTGGAAGCGCACCCAGTTTTCATTGCGAAATAAGCCGCTCCGAGCGACGACGGATAGGTATACTATCCGCCTACCGAAGGATTAGGGAAATCGGGTTTACAGCACAGCATGGATACGAGAGCCACAGCCACGAGCGAGACGACGACGTCGTTCGTAGAAATCTTTGCTGAAGCGTCTTAGCTCTATTTACCCCTTTTCGCGGAAGATCGCGATGCAGATAGGCTTGCACGTAACTGCATCTTACGACTTGGCTGTAGGTTGATGCGGTCTCTCAAAGAGCGCTGAGTTGCCTCTACGACAGTTTCGCACTCGCGCAAGGAGATGCTGAACGTACTGTCCTGACACGTCGTGTCGCATCACCACGTTTACGAGATATATCTGCCAAGAGACAGCCCAATGCATCGTTTACGCACTACTTCCCATTTGCTTTTCACGACAAGATAGATAGAATTACCTACGTTCCGAAAGGAATACGGGATACTTAAAATTGTGTTGGAATTTTAACTTATGTAATTTGTATAAAAGTCGGGAAATTGGAATTATATGTTAAAATATATTTTTGTTATTAACTATTCATAATAGAGATATGCTGTATAATCTTTCTATTATTTACGTTCCAAATAAAAATTGTTTCTCATATACACAATTTTACATATACAGTAAAAAAAATTTGTGTATTTGCGTTGGAAACGGTCCACTCACGTTTGTGTTGAATTTTTTAACATATTCGAGTGACATATTAATTTAATATAATGTAATTATGTTATTTAAAGATTTTTTTTATGAAATTGATATTCAATGTTTTTTAGTGTCAAAATAACACAATTTATGAGTAAGTAAACAAGTAATATAAAAATGATGTGTTTTAAAACGTAAATTCTAAGACAAATGAATAAAATCCGTATATTAATTTAACATATAATAAATGTTAATTTTCTGACAAAAATATGTTTTCACCGTTTTCAGTTTGTTTACAAACTGTGTCAACATTATCTTCCTTTGTATTTATTCTCTTACACAGTATTTGCGTTACCTTCTGTATTCATCTTGTGTAAAATTAACTCAAAATTTTGAGTGGACCATTTGGGACATGCGATTTATGTTAAATTCAACACATTTTTTCCAACTGTGCAGCCATCATTTTTCGAGAATTTTCAACGATTTGCATCGAATAATTAATAATTTAATTACTTGTTAAGTCTCACCCATATAAGTGGCCACTCTATTGAATCTCTGTCACACGATATCCTTTGTCAAAGGCACTTACCGCTCTCGCGAGTGATTGGTGAAACCGAGCGAAGTACGTTAAGTACTTTGTAAGAGAGTAACCAGCTGAATCCACTTACTACAACGATAATTACGGTATCGTGAAAAGTGCGAGACCACTGGATTTGCGAGAATAATCAATAAAAAAGTGCAAAGAGGAGCAAGGAAGAAAAAAGGGAGATGAAAAGAAAAAGAGTGAAGAGAAAGTAATACGGGTATGCGAACGAAGAAGAAACGGAGAGGCCGGAATACCGATAACAAAGCGTGCACAACGACAGAGAGAACGTAGCTTATTACGCGAGATACCGTCTGTCTTTACGCGGACGGTTAAAATCGTTTAATTCACAAATATAGAGGATTTACGATCGATTGAATTTGGCCCAGTTCCGCGCATTGTCGCATAGCGAACAAAAGCCGGTGGCGAGAACGCGGGAGTGTGTTGTCAAATCGACGCAAGAGAGAGTAGGTTCTCGTGCAGAAGTTTGCTTTTAATCGTGAACAAATACCGTCCCATTTCTCTCTTGCAGAGAAACGGCTTGAATAGCAAGATAGAAATGATCAAACAAGAGTAGTAATTGCAAATTAAAATCTAGATTAATGCATTAATCTCTATTATTTTTACGGTCGGGCAATCCTAGTAAATATATTACAATTAATTTTCAATCACGATTACGCCCGTTGAAAACGTTCGACAGCTTCGCTGTAATTCATTGACTCTGCATTGTTAATTGGAGTGCTTCCATAGCATGACAAGAAATTGCAAAATACATGATTATGATAATTTGTCGATGAAGCGTTCAGCTAATTGAATAAAGCAATCGTATTATTTGGCATAATGTTATTGTTAAGTAATCAATGCATCCAGTTGTTTATGATTATGATGTATATATATATATATATATATATATATATGTATATATAGGTAAATGTTGAAAGAATATCAATTCGACCGCGTAATGCAAATTAATCATCCGTTGTAATAGGTCGGAAGACGTACGTGATTTCGGAAGATAATCATGTACTTTGAATAGATTTTAGTATCTCTAATAATCTGAAGCTACGGCGCGTTATCTCTCGCGCACATTGAAACATTGGCTCGAGCCGTATGCATCGCTTAACACACTTTATAATACATCTGAGAGCATATTCAGGTGTACGGAGCGCACGATGGAGCACTGTTCCATGAAGTTCGAGAGTCTCGATGGTACCTGGTTACAGGTTAATCGTCCGTTAAGAGACTTTGACCAACACGCAGTGCGAACTATCCGCCCTGCAAGAAGTTAGTACGAGTAATTACCAATTATACGCTACCGAAGACAGTAATTGGAGGTATGGCCAGATTTCAGACACTCTTGCTAAGCACGTTGCAAAGTGCCACGTCGCGCTTATTAAAGTCGTAGTCGCGTGTCTCATCATCTTCAAAATTCATTTTCTTCTTCGAAATAAATTGTCTTCTGTTTTCATGCAATTTAACGTCTTACTATTGCTTTCTAACGTAATGATAAAAATTATAAAATATTATTCATAGGCAATAATTACTTTAGTGAAATGAAGAGATGAGTGGAACAAGAAGTATATATTTTTGCACGTACTGTTAGAGATCAAAGGAGCAATCCCTTAAATTAAATAACATTTTGTTACTTTTAACTTTCATGTGTATCAAAATGTAAAGCAATCCATTGTAATTAAGTTCGACATAATAACGTATGTACGTGCATTTAATGCACTTATTAAACTAAATTTGAATCAATACATTTTCTAGAGTTAAATTATTTAAGGATGTAATAATCAGACGTATAATTTCCCTGCAAAATTAAATTTAGAAGTATGTTTAATATTTACATTTCAAATAACTATATACATATGAAAGTTGTGTGAATAAGATATATTTTTGTTTAACAACACATTTTTATAGTTTACTTATTTCTTTTATTGTTATTATTTTTATTGTTAAAAATTAAAATTTTTTAAATGATTAAAAAATTTAAATTTTTCTGTTATAAGTACTTTAAATATTCAAAATAATTCATGCAAAATTTTATTGTGATTCATTGACTAGTTAAAGATATATATAGAACAAGTAAATATTTTGTTTATTTACTGAAGAACTAGTTCACTGCATCGCAATGTAACTCTACATAAATAAATATATTGAATGCATAATGTATTTATATAAAAAAATTTAGATTTTTATTTATTTTATAATACATTTCCATGTATTAAATTTCCATTTATTAAAGATTAAAAAAATACTATTATTTATTAAAATAACTTATGATCCAGATAGTGAACCATCACCAAATCTCTAAATTTTTCATTTCTTATCATTTTGAAAATATGTTTAAAACATCTTTAATTTCATTGTTTTACTTAAATTAACGACATATTGAGTGGGAGCAGTGGCCTATAGAAATGTTAACTTAAAATTGGGTACAATTTGACATTATAAATCTAACAATGTTATAAAGAAATATTACTATTCGTGATCAAAGTCAAACGTCAAACTTTTGCATCCTAAATCGAATCCTACACCGTGATATAGCAATTTCAACGTGGGATACCTTAATTAACACGAATCTCCCCAAGACGGGGGCGAAATGGAAACGAGGGAAAATGTTGTTTCCGCGACAGTATAATTTCGCGCGCAGATTATAGGTGTAAGGGTGACGTTTTCGTAGGTAGATGGAAGCCCAGTCAGCTAAATTTGAATTCTAACTCTATAATGGGATCTAGGAGCGCCACAGAGGAGGGCCACACATCGAGACAGACCACGAGTCCTACGTTGCATCGAACTGCCTGTTTGTACACGCGCGTATGTAGCCGGCTGCCGAGAGGGAAATGTTTCTGGAGTGCACGTCCCCTGCAGCCGTGCCACGGTGCACGCACAGGGCTTTGTTTAAGCCGGTATTATTGCTGCGGAAATTGGGGTCTGACGCGAGAGGCTGTTGATTCTCTACGAACGAGGGATGTTGGTTGAAAGGCGAGAATCGACAGTGCCGCTTGTACCACGTGGCGACAGTTTGCTTTGGCGCTTTATCATCCTGCTTACGATGCGTTCCTTCCGTATTACGATCAGAGCGGGTGTAATGCATTAATGGTGCTTACGAGATGTCGCAGTAACGAATGGATTGTGGTTACGTCAAATGGATATATTTCTTCGTGTACGTGAAGTAAGCCGTTCGTCACCAGTCAATTAACCATGTCAATGAAAAGACGCGCAAGCAACAACATTGTAATTTACTTACTACGAACGAGAACGACAGTTTAAACTGGATTCCAGTTGAAATGTTACTAACGAATTGAATGTTAATTATCTGAAGTAATAAAATTTATGAAACTAAATTAACGGCATCAGTATCCGATTTATAAAATACAAAAAATTAATTGCATCACAAACGTGTTTCAATAATGGAAAACGTTTCGTCACGTTGTTAAACAAAGTATTTCTCGAACGCGAGAGAGGAAGGGCAAAGAAGAATGAACGTGAGGTACGAGGGAAAAGAGAATGGGCGCAAATAGGAGACTATTCTTGCGGCTTTACTCAGCCTTTCTCTAAAGAGAGAAACGGCAAAGGGTGGAAAGAGACGAAAGGCGGAGAATAAGACGAAGAGGACCAGAGATAGAGAAACCGCGGCGTGATTAAGTACGTGTCAAAGCCCTGTTTTACCCTACTGCAGCAGCTTCTTATACTGACTATGGCCTAGACACTCATCCTCTTTACGTAACCACCGTGTAAGAGATGTATGCTTCTCTCTCTCTCTCTCTCTCTCTTTCTCTCGCTGTCTATTAAGGTATCTGCGCCGTACTATCGTAACATAGCGAAGAGTAACCGGAGCGATCGTAGATTTATCAGATTGTGTCGCGAATCGCCATCAACATCCTGGCTCGTCGTTTATATTACATTAATTTGGAGTGAGAAATTGTATGGAGTTAAGTGTCATTGCACCATTTGCGATCGGAAATTAAAAAATAAGTTTATCTTCATTTCTTTTACAATCTAAATGAGCATTCGTATTGTATTCAGTTTATCCATGATAAATGAAATCTTTCGCAAGAAAATATTTCGAGACGGAGATTAAAATGCAATGAGGCAGAGATTTGAACAAGTAATCTGATTTAGAATTTGCTGCAGAACTCGGAGTCGTGTAATTTCAACTCTGATCTCGACTGGAATTTCAACCGTGATCTATCCGAAACGCCGCTCGTCTCTCAGGCAAGCGTACGGTATACACACGATATTCTATTCACTAGAGTGACAGAAGGGGTACATCTCTATAGGCCCAGAAGTAGGAATTCTGGTACACTCGATTCACCCGATTCCGTGTAAGAGGAGCTGAATTTAGAGATTTAACGTCTTTGTGCGATATATATATATATATATATATATATATATATATATACACATATAATGCGAATTTATCAGAAACCGCGATATTCATGCATCAATTTATATAATTATCATTAATACTAGAATCATAATCTTTTTGTTCGTCCACATACGTTTTAGCGGTTTCCTTACAAATTTACTATTATTTTCAAATTTACTATTATTTGAGCTTTTAACCTTCCGACAGCTGAGGTTTTTGAAGGCACTATTGATATTTTGATTGTGAATTTTGATAGATGGATTTAAATCTGTAAAAAAAATAAAGTAAAGTTACAATCCAGTTTTACTGTAAAAATGTTTGATTGAAAATGGACGAATCTGATTATATCAGAAGATTCTGATTATATCAGAATTCAACTAAAATGATAATAGATTCAACCAGACAATTTTGATTTGTCTATTTTCACCAGAATTCCAATTAATCAGACTATTTTTCCAGTATGTAATGATAAAAACTCGTTATTAAAGCTTTGGCAAGTATACTAGAATTTTTTAATTCAAAATGACAAAAAATTTGCTCTTTTTCGAAGACTCCTATTGCTGACGAAAGAGTTAAAAGTCATGTTGCAGGCGGAGGATTAATTAGTAACATAGCAAACTTTTTACTATGAGCTTTCTCTTGCAATCACTATGCCAACACGCAAAACTGCCGTGCGCTGCAGCGCTGCGTTAACGTTCGAACGGAAGTTAATCTTGCAATCTATTATAATACAATTGCGCATCTCGGCGTTTGTTCAATCTCTTATGGTCCACGCACATATACAATTACGTATGTACACTGCAAAGCAAGCATATTAGTGCCACCTTCAGTGCTTCGGCATGGTGAACGTAAATGAACGTAGAGATGCGACCGTTAAAGTGGCAGCTACGATGATATCGTTGTTGTCCCTGGTGTTCAAGACAGTCGAGATTGCATCGCGGTGATACCACTACGTTATCCGTGGACGAATCAAAACGCAGTTGCCAAGTCGAAATGCCAGTTTCGAATGCACGTCGCCGCTCTACCTCTCTCGTCCCGGCAATTTCGAGCCCGAAATCACAGCCGAAATTCGCTTCGACCCAGCCTCCCTCACCGGCCGATATCGACTCGGACTCGTGTCGTTGCGGTTCGGAGTGGAGCATGGTGGAGCGTTCGGTTGTGTTTCGGCGGAGGCGACGCGTTGGCCGCAACTAGCTCGCGGACTATTATTTGAACGGTTATTGGTATGATAGCGCGTATCTGCGCGTCGTGCATCACAGCGCCAACTCTACGGTTGTCATCCTGATTTCGGGGGTCTCCCTCACCCTCGTTTCGTCTCTCAACCCCTGGCGGCATCTCCACACTACTGTACCGCTTGTCGTATGCTGCTGCTGCTGCTGCTGCTGCTGCTGCTGCTGCTGCTACGTCCCCCTCTCGCAGTACTTGTACCTACAACCTACAGCCACAACCCGGGTTGCTCTGTCACCCCTCCACCCGGACTCTGCTGTTCCTCTGGGACGACTCGCCGCATAAATGTATGTTTCCAGGATTTCTGGTTGTCTGCCGAATGAATTATGGAGGCTCGACGACCGACGCCCGCCGCTGCCGCCGCCACCGCCGCCATCGCCGCCATTGGCGTTGCCTTCCCTTCCCCTCCGGTCGAGATTGCGAAGATGGAAATCATTCTAGAGAAAAGAATCGCGTTTCCCTCGCAGTGCAGCCGTACGATATTTACGCTGATAAGAAGAGCGGATCTTTACAATTATACTGATAGGTGATGTATTAAGATGAATGATTAACCGTCATCCCTGAACTTTGTCGTGATGAACTCGATGCGGAATTTACGACGTTTATACGCGTACCTATCAAAACTTTTGATTAATGGTGACCTAAAGTGTATCCTTTTAATCTTCTTGGAACTTGAAGAAACGATAGAAAAAAGAAAATTATCGCGGGGTAGACTGAAGTCACGAGATAAAAATAAAACTAGGGACATAGTTGATTAATGATTGATGTTATATTCTATTGTGTAGGTCGTTTTTCCTAATTTTCTCAGTTCTTTTAATCGTAAAACCGTCCTTCCGCAATCTGACGTCTTACTGAAATAAACGATATCGATCTGTAAACTGCACATGCGGCGGAACTGTTTGCTAATTACCGTGTTCTGAGCACAGCTAAAGTATATAATTGGTAGTAACAGCAATATGCAATTAATAGCAAACACTATGTAATTACCACGGTTGTAATCACATTGGCAATGTAATCTGATGCTACTATTCACTCGAACGATACGCGCCGTCCATCATAGTTTGATATATCGTTACGCTATCCCATATATACCGATGTGTGGCCATTCTTACAACGCCCAGCGCGTAATTACCGTCCACACTTTCGTCTCGAGCCGTCACGATAACATCAGCGGGCGATATTCCCTCGAAAGTGCACCGCTGTTTTCTCAGTGCCCTATCAACTTTTTGATCTTTCCCCCGTTATTTTGTTTCTTACCACGCTTGGCGCGCCGACAAAGAGGAAAACTTCTGCTCCCGCCTGAACTTCCCCATTGTATCGCTAGAAGGGAAAGTCGACGACGGCGCATTTGAATCTCAGTCGCGACAATAATCACAATTATGGCAATCGCGGAAACATGGCAAAGTGTATTCTCACACCATGCACAAGCCGCCCGCAAAAAGTTTCGGCTTTGACAGTAACTTTTAATTTCTAATCGCGCATAAAACGTACAGTTGTTCTTCAATCTTGCTGAAAATCGTGAGGCTCGTAGAAATTATTCTGCACGATCAGACAGCTTATTCAAGGAAATAATTATCTCGAATAATTTCCCGGAAACAATTCCGCCTATGGTAATGTTAGTATAAAACCTAGCATCCGGTTTTATCGACCCTATCATCTTCAGAATACCAAGCAAAAGTGCGGAAACTCCGTCATACGAGCATGCAAATGATTTTGATGCAAGGCAGATGGTTGAATTTGAAAGAACAAGTCCTGCTTTTGGCATCATAAAATATAAAGTTGGAATATTTCCGGTTTATCGCCACTTTATCGTGTGACTTTGAAACACATTCGGGTAAACGCAGTTTTCGGAGTCAAGACAAGAAAGTCGCGACCAAGTTGCTATGATATCTTTCATTGAGAATTATTTATACAAACGACACTATCTCGCTGAACGCTCATTTTTTTGTAGTATTACTAGTATTTACTATTCATTGCATGAATAGTAAAATTTCAGTGATAAATGAAGACGGAAGATAGTGTATAAACGAGAAACGGTACGCGCTCGGACTCCGATGCTGCTTTCTATCATAACAATTAGTTATCATAACAATTAGGAAAGGAGGACGAGAAGGTACAGCGATGCTACTATTTGAAATGATCTCGACACAAGAGTACCTTCTCGAGTGGGCCTCGTATCCTTGTTTTCATACTGTTCCCAGCTGTCCATTGGATGAAGAGGAAAGGCTAATTAATTGCACCGAACGCTGCGAATGGACGGTTATGCGCGAATGTTTGATTCCTGCATCTATCACGCCCCAATTCCGCTGCCAAATAACAATGAAGCTGCATCTGCACCCGAGAGTATTATTGGACAGTTTCGTTATTACAGAATTAAACAGTCTAACTAAAATATACAGCATGGAAAGTTGATTGTGTCCTCGTAAAAGCAAGATCGCTGTGGAAGAGTAAGCTGGAAATAAACAAAGTCACGAAAACGCCGATATATATCATTTAATAATACGGAAGTCGAGTGCGCTGACGAGCAGCGAAATTGCAGAAAAGCCGAGTGTTCGTGAATCCTTTGAGGGTGATAAGGAGTGCTTCTTGAGTTGTGAATAAATAAACAGTCTTCCACGGATTAAGCGGGAGTACCTATTCCCAATCGTGCTCTAGGCAGCTCCAGAGAATACTAACAAATGCGCAGTAAACATAGAAAATTGTTGGCAAATCCGTGGAATAGTAAAATACTTTGTCAAGATCGAGTTTGCAAAAAGATTATTTTGATTTTATCTCAAATTTCTAATAATCTAACACATTTCTGATAACCTATTACATTTCTGAACTTAAATTTTCTCAAAATGTTGCAACGAAGGGGATCCTAAAGCCATCTGTATTACGTACTAAATTGTAATTTTTGTATAACAATTACTTTTTTCCTCTTTTACAGATTTGAAAATCTTTTTCCAGGATTAAAGTATACGCTTAATACGTGTCTGTGAGGTAGAGTTTATGCCGATAAAAAATTTCGCAATTGAAATTTTAAGAAAAATTTTTTGTCATTCTTGGCATAAACTCCACACGTATTAATGCGTATACTTTAATCCTGGAAAAGGATTTTCAAATCTGTAAAAGAGAAAAAAAATAATTGTTATACAAAAATTACGATTTAGTCAGTAATACAGATGGATTTTAGATCCCCTTAAGAGATTCATTTGGAGATTCCAAAGTTCTCTGAAATGAACAGATTTTACTAAGTCAGATAACAGTGGATTCAATCGCACGAAGAAGAAATTACGTTGCAAGAATTAGTTGTGAAAATTCAATTATTATTGTTTTTAAATATTTTTTTCTTTTAATCGAAATTTCGTTTATGCGTGAAATAATTTCTTGCAGTTGATTGCGGTTCTTATACTCTTAAGGTAGCACAAAGCTATGGTGAATGTGCATTTGCGAGCGATCCTACGTCCACCTAGATTGACATAACGAAGACTTTGCAATGTAAATTCATCCCACATGCGGTTTCGTTTAACGAACTCCTCTTTGTCCATGCTTTTAGTGCTGCACATGCGTGCTGCCCCGAACATTTACGTCGTAATTACGTCGCAGTAAAGTGATAGAGGGTCGGCACGGTGCCCGCTAACGGGTGAAGACGACAAAATAATAATCACAAGAATTTAAACGATACCACGATGTAGACATTTTCATGGATTTCTCCTGCTTTATCGTTGTCATTCTTTCTATTTACAAAATTCGCCGCCGTGGTTGCACTAAAAAAAATACCCAACGATAATCAGCGGGAGAAAAATCGTCGAATGAGAGACGGAAAGAAAGAGCGAACCGATGTTTGTGAGAGCAGACAAGCACCTGGCGCTTCTCATCGTCGGTTAAATCTTACGGATTTCTGGTTTGACGATCGGCTTCCGCGACAAAAATTTCTGATTCCGGGTCTCGAGATGAAGTCGCATTTACGCGAATTGCGATAGAACGTCTCGTCAGGACACGAACGATTTCCGCGTTCGTCGTCTTTCCCGGCCGTTTCTTCATCCATATTCTCGTTCCTTCGTTCCTCACCGTTTCTCATATCTTCCGTTCGCCTTTATCTCACCGTCTCATCGATCTTCCTTTTCTATTCCCTCAATCTCACCACCGCTTCTCTGACTATCCTATCTTCGTCTAACTCCGTCGACGGTTCACCTCGGTTAGACTCGATCGCTGTGATCCGTTGATTGAGTAATCAGATTCACTAGTCGCTTTTCCCCTCGTCTTACGGCACTTTCTAACTGATTGAACGCGATTAGGTCGTTTCGGAAACCCGATTGAATTCGGATTTATGGATATTAGAAAGCAAGCGAATCGCATGATGTGGATTAAAGATAGCACATAATAAAAAGGTACATATTATAGGTACGTAACATAATTTTTTTTCTTTTCTATAAGAAACACTGCGTGAGCTAATATCAATTTTTTCTGTTTTCTCAAATGCTTAAATAAATTTTACCAAATTATTTTTTCAAATTATATTCGTATTAATTAAAAGATAAGATAATACGTTTTTACAAAAATTCAGAATTGGTTTATAAAATAAATTAATAATGATAATAATAATAATAAATATTTATAATTACTTTTATTATGTTATTTAAATTCAAGATTTTTACGTACTTTTACTGTCAATGTCGTTATATATATTTATTGCTATTTACTGCAATTGTACCTGCATATTCACGTTAATCTTGGAGTTATAGCTTACGATGGTAATCCAAGACGTTGCTTCAGAGCTTTTTGCTGCCACGATCCATTAACAGTTTTGTTGTCCGTTGAGTCTTCCAAGAGGAGGGAGAGGAGCCGCACCTTTCCGTTGTTTTCTTTTCCTTTGTTCATCCTTTTACGTTTTCGCATTCTGTCTAAGCCCGAAACCTACCATCTATTTTCCTTCAAATGTACCTTGTAACGGACGCTTAAGACTAAAGCAATTAGACCGACAGATATCCAGTTTCAGGACCGGAACTACAGTGAGAAAGAGCTTTTACGAAAACGTCATTTCGCAAAAGACGAGATCTGTAACAAAGTATCGCTTTCAGAAGGAAGGCTATTCACTCTGCTGTCTGCGCTATTCGCATTTCTGTCTCATTCGCATCTGAGAGTATCGACGATGCTTCTTAAAAAGGCCGAGAGTATTTTCGTTTATAAAACGTCGTTCCGGCATCATTTCTAAATAAATCTCGTATTTTAATGTAAATTCTCGTATTTTAATGTAAAGCAGAAGGATTATGTAAAATAATGAAATAACGTAGTCTCTCGTTATCCTTCTTGTTCTAAATAATAAAACAACATATTCTGTCAATCCGTCTCTTGCTCTTGCTGTTTTTTTAATCACTTTCAGTTCATAAATAATATTTTATAAATTTATAAAATTTATTTAGAAATAATTGCTGAACAACAAATTATAAATATTGCATATTATGAAATAACGTATATTCCATTACGCTTATATTTCCTTACACGCTTTCTCATTTTGTCCGTGTTTACCGAAAAACAGCTCCAGATTTTACAGCATCTCTTTTTTGAAGGGATGTGAGGATGAACATGATATTTATACACGTTAATGTTGACTCGGTATACGATGAAATATGTCGTTCAAAAACTCTGAAAAACATGCGATAAATACAGGATTGTTGACGCGACCGCACTCGATCCGCAAAACAAGATTAAACGTATTTATTCGTTCGAATGTGGTGCGCGGGGCTGCAACCCTTCCGGAAACGGACCAATAACTTCAGCTTCCCCTCCACCGTGCGATTTTACGATCGACATTTACCAGACGATCTCACGTACCGAGGTGGAAGTTTATGAGGCCGATAATGCGATCGATAATGTCGCTCTTCGTCGGGAAGTTGATAGACGCCCGCAGGTAGAGCCTCGTCTTGCGAGGCTGGGTTATTATAATCGAATTTGTCAATCTAGTTTTAGATACGACTGACGGGATACGTAGAGTGGGTAGAAACTCCCGGCAGGAAAAAAGATAGATATCCATTGAAAGTTCTTGACCGTTGAGCAAGAAATTTTATAACAGGATCGACGCGGCTATTTAGGAAGTTCGCCGCTCCTTTATATCCTTCTTGTGAAAAGGAATACGAATAAACTTGAACTTGCATAAATAGTTTACGTATCACGTAAAAAAGTAATTTCTAACAATACATAACATGCTGTTTATAAACGTAAATGTAATATTAATTACCATTCGATATGTAATATACGTAACAATGAGTTATATGATAACTATTACGGAACTAAAATAAATGACACGCTGTTGCCAATTTATAATGCTAAAATGAACGTATGAAAATATTGTTAAATGAAGTTTATAATGCACAAGTATAACATTTCGCAAAACATTTTTGATATTCATATAATAAACATTTATCAGTTTAAACTGGAAATATTGTTATGCACCCTTAGGGCAAAATAACAAATAAAATGTTTAATAAAAGATGCTAAAACTTTGATATGTATAAATAATTTATGATAAAAGAACGGATTTCAAACTGGAATCATTTTGCGTAATAGATTTATATGCATATAATATTCGCGTATTATGCGAGTCCATTGCAGAACGGATCGTTTCGTGGATCATTGCGTGACAATGCGCTGAAAACGCGTGGCGACGATCATGCAACTTAAATCGACCGTGCCACCCTAAAACCGACCCTTCATTTCCCCCTTTGATATTCAACCAAATATCCGAAAGCGGCGCGCAATTAATAACCGCTCGATATTATTGCGGAAGCGATATTAATTTGTCATTGCGCGTTCAACCGAATTTTCCACGTTGCGTGAATGCTGGAGCGGAGCGGAGCGGCGCGGCGCGACGTGTCGGTCGAGCGTGAACGAACCTATACATAAAGACGTACACGGTAACGTTCCACACGAGGCACGTTGCAGTCTCCATTGACATTTCGCGTTTCATCCGCGACCGCGTATTCTGCATTGGTAATTACGAAAGTAAACGCGCCGCTATGTTTGCCGTCGCTTACGCCAGATTCGATAACCGGCACTCGATTACATCGTTATCTATGAAAACACGCGGGGGCAAACGCGACGCGGACGCGTGTGTCCCGCTCCTTCGGACTCGATTCTAATTTATTTAATGTACACACGCACGACGCATCGGGAAACGGCATCGGCTGTACACTCGATTAATCCATTTCTATTTGACATGTTAATACTCGTAACGATTTCATATGACACTGGTTTGCATATTAGCTCGGTAGCAATTCGTACGGCGCGATTTAAAATTCAAATCCCGCGACTGCGTTGCTCCATAATGAGCCCTTTATAAGTTAGTTTCGGCACGGTCAACGATTTCGCAACAGGCTGATAAATCGCTCCCTGAAATCAACTTTGAATGCATACGCGTAACAAACTATTTAATCAACGAGTCGAGAATTATAACTGATTTAATGCATTTCGGTTGGGCTATGATGATTTAGGAAGCGCATCGCTGGTCGCGCAGAACAGATCGATTGAACGAGAACGTAAATTTCTATTTTTTTCTGAAGGAAACGATTACGAGCATTACTCTTTCAGTGAAATTCCGTAAGAAAATTATTCGCTATAGAGTTATCGTAAAATTAAAGCAGGTGTTACGTCATTCAATGGAATATGGAAAGCGGTAAAGTTCAGAAGAGTGAATATCTTTACACGGAAATCTGGACAAGAGATAACGGTTGCCGATCCACAGAACTGTGAGATCGATGAAGCGGAAGTATCTTACGAATGCAAGAGAAAGAATACTTCATCACCGAAGCACGTCACGTATCTTGAATTCCACTCGCTTTCCCTCACCCCTTTTTCACCGTTCGTAACAGTTTCTCTCTATCTATTCTCTCTTTCTTTTTCTTTTTTCTCCTCGCATTCACGATTTCCTCCCGCTTCTTGTTCTATACATGTCGAACAGTAATGAGAGCGTCGAAATACACGCGATCGAAAGAAAATACGATGAAACGCGATTCCATTCACGAAAGGATCAGCTCTTTCTTCGGCGCGCACGAGGCAACATCTCTCTCATCGAAAATAAAATATTACATCTTCCTTTATCGCGGAGGAAAAAAAAAATGATACGTCTGTGGATCGAAGGTGCTGGGGAGCAAGAAGATTAAACAATTTAGTTAACCGTTTTTCCCGTCAGTTGGCAAGCGCGCGCGTGAGCGCTCTCATCATCATTACAAGCGCTCTAAACAATCGGGCGCCGTGGCGTGCAATCGAAATTGTAGCTGCGATGCCGGGAATGCCTCGTTCCTCGTCGAGCGCAATACGTTTCCAGATAACGATCGGCTGGCTCGCGATCTTGCGGTTCGCGGCGAAGTTCAATTGGCCGTGTTGCGGTAACCTTGGCGTCGCGAATAGCCGACCCGACCGTGCCGTGGAAACGAGAGTACGGGTGGTAATCGCTGGCTATCTTAGCCTCGACGGACGTTCTGACATGTCAATACGACTACAAACCAATTTTATACTTTGGCATTCTCTCTCTCTCTCCCTCCCTTCCCTCTCTCTCTTTCGCTTCAATTTTCAATGCTCCTCTCATTGTGTGACCTAATTTAAAAGTTACTTCATCTAGATAACCGCGACGCTACCTTATTGGCGTATCGGTGTAGGTCGGATCACTACGAGCTTCTGTCACTATTCGATTATTTCAGATAGGCGAAAGAACTGAGCTTATAATTCGCTAGGCGGCACTTTGTGCTGGAACTCGGCCTCAGGTGCCAACCGCGTGATAAATGCTGGTAGCAATCGTGCTGGAACGGACAATCGATCCCTCTCTCTCTCTCTCTCTCTCTCTCTCATTCTCGTGAGCAAAGGAATGTCTCACGGACGGCTAAAATCTCTCACGCCGTTGCACGTCGATCGACTCGTTGAGCATTCCATCCCAATAGGGTATTTGCTGCTATCTTTGTGAAGGACGTTGATGATTAAGTGAACTGGGCAGAATAGCGTAGGGCGGAATTTAGGAAGGTAGGTAATGTAAATACGGAACGCAAGATGCTTGCACTTACGGCTCGCGTAATGACGTACCGTTCGGAATTGCGCGAAGAATGTGCGAACGCGTATGCATCGATTGCAGACCATAATTCCGAATTGATATAACGTTAAAGTGCACTCTCGGAAAATGAATATCGCAGATTGACGAGAGATCGAGGTATAAAAGAGAACCTTTTAATTTAATTAAACCCAAGCTTTTTTTCGATAACAAAATATTTAACCATCTAGAAATCGTGATAAAGTCGATTTGATCGGATAAATGGAATGACTAGCGTTACGTCCGAAAACTGGTAAAAACGCACGGAAAGCCGATTACGCTATTCGCACTGGCAGTCAGCAGTAATGGTGTCGCTATATTTCGCGATCTATCTGACATCGGTGGTCCTCACCTGTGGCATTAAACCGTAAGCGTATTATACAGATTGCACTTAATATGTTTACTAAATTGACCGAGATTATATCAGCCACTTGTACGTGCATAATGTCCGTCGCTCACGTGCATAATACCTGTACGCATCCTCGATGGATCACACGATCGCAGAAATGTGTTTGTGTGTCGCCACATAATCTATATGTATATGTGGTCCGCGTAGCATTTAAGCCCGTAAGCATGTTATATTTCGTACGAGAGCGCGTAATGTTACACCGAGTACGTCTCTCTGAATAGATAAGGATTCCGCGTCATTAGATCTCATAATCGAGCTGCATCGAGCTACATATACAAGATATCGCTATGTCGATAGGGAACATCGATGTCACAGGCGACGCCGCCGTTGCCGCGCTGCCATGCCGCGGCGTTAGAATTTGTCGATAAAGGTAATTAACTCGTCAACTAGTGTTAAAAGAGAGATGAGAGAGACCCGATCGATGATGGCGGCAGCCTGCAACAAGAGTCCCCGGTTCTTGAACATTCCAGGCACGCGATACAACGAACGGCCACGTTCGCGCCGAAGTGATTTTCATTTATCGCCGCGGAAGAAATTGATAATGCCCCGACCGTGCAGTCGCTCGGAACACTTGGAACTTAGGAGAGAAAGGGCGAGACGATGGAAGGATGGGAGGGAGGGAGGGAGGGAGGGAGAGATATTACGGCGGATGTAAGACGTGACCTAACGGCACGGTAGCACGTCGCGCCGCCAAGCTCGCTAGAAGCTATTACAGGTCGATGTAAAACGTGACCTAATGACCGCAGAGTCTTGTCAGGTTTACCGACCATTACGGCTGACCAAGGTGCTAGTGCCGCTTAATTAATTCGTCTATCGTCGACAGGAACAGCGGCAACGATCGATCGATCGACAACGAAGTGAAGTATCCTCATAAGATTATAACTTATGACGATGAGAGAGAGAGAGAGAGAGAGAGAGAGAGAGAGAGAGAGAGAGAGAGAGAGAGAGAGAGCGCTGATCGGTTTGTGTTCGTGGTGTTGGTTGTTGCCTCCGCTCATGATGATGCCGATAACGACTTGACGTCGTTGGATCGTGTAATCGGAGGCGTCGAACGAACGAGATATGGCGTACCGCATACACCATCGTGACGTAATAACCTAGTGTACTGCCACAGTTTGCCGGGATGCTGATACTGGCAATTAATTCATCAGCCTTGTACGAGGCGAGATCGATCAATGCGCCAAACAGCTCGATGAGTAATAAATTACATACCGAAGAACTCTACTCGCGAACTAAAGTCTAAGTGCGTGCTACTGAGATACCGCAGGTATGCAATCGACAAGAAGATTGCACTGATGACTGGCGCAATTCGTATAGAATATTATCGGAGTATCACTGCCGATATGAAAGAGAAAAGAAATTTTATCGAAAATGCCAGAGCATTGAAATCATGTTGTCGTACAGAATAAACTTTTGGATTACCATCTATGTAACAGAATTGACTTCCCATCTACAGCAGGTGGTTGCCATTTGTGCTTTTAGAACAGAGATCCACTTCGCAAATCGACTTTTCGATAAACCGATGAATACGGATGAATAATTTCGGCAAAACCGTTGTGGAGTTTACTGACAATGTAGACGACGTGCGACATTGCTTAACTCTAATAGATATTCATTCCGACATTCCTTAACTGGTATTCGCGGATCGAATGTACTTTAATGTACTTTGGCTAAAATTAAGGTAATTGATTTTTTTTACTTTGAAGATTCATATCTGAGAAATAAGATTACATAACTTAAAATTTATGCAAGAATATGAAAAATATTTCTTACAACTTTTCA
Organism: Acromyrmex echinatior; assembly: GCF_000204515.1. Next base: position 246,792 of record NW_011627088.1, on the reverse strand, counting down.
CAACGTATTACAGTTGAAGAAAATGTGCGGGTCTGTTGAACTCGCGAATATCGATTAGGATAAAATGAATTAGGTATAATGAACCTACGAGATAAATGATTGCACGATGATAAATTAAATCAAACATTAATAACAATGATAAATGTGACTTCTTAACGTCAGCTAGGAAATACAAATTAGTATCTCTTGATAACGATAATAACATTCCTGTTATCTACATGTCAATAGCGCATGCTACAAGCAACAGGATGTAATGGCTGACAGTGCAATGCATGAATTTATCGTAGCCGCTGACTATGACATAGCGATAATTAATACATCAACGTGATCAGCAAACAGTCACCCACTCACTCACTCGTTATTTGCTGGATTATTCGCTCACGGATCGTTATATCGGCAACGAGGTGTAAGCACGGTGCATGGAGAGAGTCGGTTCGTTAATCTTCTCGCCGTAGATATCGTCCATCCCTCTTGCTTCTTGCATTCGTTCACTCCGATCTTGCTCTTACCTCGAACCGCTCGGTATCTTACGAACGAACCGTCCCGCAACGTCGGCCAGCCAGAAAAGAGTGTAATTAACCGGCGACGTGGCCGCACTTCTTTTCTTGGCAGGAAGTCATTATCCACCACCAATTCGGTGCTTTCACGGGTAACGCTCAATTATGCTAATTCGCAGTCGGGCAAATATAATCGTTCGCCCGATGACGAGTTACTGCGCGCCGTATGCTGTCGGCCGCGGACGATCCTTCCTATTTCATCTCATTCTATTTCTTTTACCCTCGTCGGTACGCACGTTGGGCCGATTCGCAGATATAGTCAATAAATATAGCGCGGTGAGAACGAGCCTCGACGTTTCGAGGCTTGCAATCAAGACATCATCGATCGTGCCAAGTAATGCGTAGTTGTCGATCGAGGGCCACGAAATAAACGCCAAACGCGACGATTCCACTGCGAAATTAAGTAAGGAGATTTCTTGATGCTTTTAACACGCAACGATCGCAGCGCGCTTTAATTTATCGCTAGACCGTCCGTTCTGCGCTCTTTTCACGGCGATGCTTGATGTAAGGCATAATACCAAGGTACTTCAATCATCAAAATGCTGTTTCGACAAAAAAAAAAGATGTATAATTTTAGATCCATTTTTGTGTCGAGCAAATACAGAACAAACTTCGATAAGTTGTTTTTTTTTTATATTAAATAATTATCCTCAGAAGCGATAAATATTAAACAATGATCCTCAAAAGTGATATCACCATGATTCGAAATGATAAAACATGTGCCATAATAAGCGACAATCTTATCATTTCTTTCAACTCGCTTGACAGAGAGAGAAATGCTCTCCACGTCAAAGCCTGTTCTTCGTACAATCAGCGCACTTTCATTAATCAAATGACGTGAAATGAAAGAACACGCTCAAAGGGAACAGGGACAAAAGAGGCCCACAATTTTTATGCCGGTAATCGTTTCCTCCGAGTCGGACATAAAGGAGAGGCGACAGAGTGAGCAACGAATAATATAACGCTCTAGTAAAAGGGATTAATAAGCTCTCGACAAGAAATACGAAAGAAATACGACGTAGTCGAGGGTGCAGCAGACCCTTCCAAGCAAAATCCTTCCCCTTTCTTTTTAGCTTACATAAGAATTTCGAACTACCCCAAATCATGGCATCAATTGATTTTTCTTCGTAAACTCAATTTATGAAATTTATCAAGCACATCAATCAGTAATAAGATCCATAGATTTATATTTCTATAGAATGTACTGTATTGTCTTTTTAATTTTGTACTGTATAAATGTGTGTTTTAACAAAGCAGATAAAAATTTGTTGTAAAAATGTTTCCCAATGATATTTTCACTGGAAAAAAAATCATTTGATAATTCTACTTACAAAATATTTAGGAAAGTAAAATATACATAACTTTTGGTTTTATTAATTGAACATTTAATTAGCATTATTTCACACTCTTTTATTCAGCGTATAGATCATGTTACATGTTTCTTGAACAATACTTTAAAATTAAAAATAGCATTTAAAATGTTTCAAATTTTGAAACTAAATTCGGAGCAATAAACAGCTAATACGGTCTATAATTATCGTTAAAAGGTTGTAGGACAATGGCATTAAAACGATTAATGGACAATCCAAGTTTCCAAAGAAAGATTAACAGCCTCTCGAGTAATAGTTCTAGAGGCACTCAACGGAAGAAAATGAAACGAAATGGAGTGAAACAGATCTCCAATGGCATTCTAGTTTCCGTTCTTTCAAACCCGAACACAAAAGTTCTCTTCATCATCCAGTACTCGAAAAGTAACTCGAGCGTTTTGTTTGCTCGTTCCGTATCAAACAAATCACTTAATGACCATAGAACGTCATCCAAAGTCGGTGAAGAATGCAGGAGAAATGAACTACAGCAAGTCATCGTGTGGCAAGTACCTATAATATCAAAATCTCTTCAAAAAATGGAATAACTTAATGTGGTACGTAATCCATCACGAGTCCTGGAATCGATTATTTTCGTAAAACGAGATTGAGAATGATCGCGCGATGTCCCTATTCCAATTCGAGTCATTGAATATGTATCTCAGATTGATGTGAAGTGGCTGTGGAAACTTATGGTCTGCGTCCTCTTAACTACTTCGTCCCTTTCCCGCCGCGTCGAGTGTTTCACGAGTAGAAAATAATTTGGCATTGAGCCGAACGGCCATTCGATTCGAGGACTATCGTCTCTTTTATACTGTCGATCAGTTCCGTTTTTTTCACATGAATTCTCCTCCGATCGTTCCTTCGCTCGTTGACTGGAAGTGTTCGCAAAAGTGGGAGGATGTAATCGCGCAAGATCCCTTTTTGTCCCATTATCTCGCATGTTTCATCTCAAAACGCCACACCTTGGATCTATCTCTTCCAGTGTATGTGGCGCCTCTGCCACACCTTCACCTTCGCATCCCGTTTCATGTCATTGAAGTTCAATTAATTTTTCATACAAATAGAATCGCCGCGCAAAATACCGCGATAATAAACATAGTAGATGAATGCATTCTCACAAAAATAGTCGAAAGTAAGGTCGGGTGAGCGGATATCGTCAATTTGCTAGAGAGGGCCACTTATAACTCTAAAGAGTAAATAAGTCGAGCTCGTTCTCATGCGTCCATAAAGCGCAGGAAGTCGTTCACTTTGTGAGTGTCAAGATGAAGCTAATAAAATATTTCAGTTCATATTTTAATTCAGTCTTAACTAACTTCCTACGGCTATGGTAAACAAGCTAATAACTCAATATAGTAAATTCTAAATTACGCTCAATTAACTGGAACGCTATCCTCGATTGAATAATATAATACTGCTATATGTAAATTTTATATACAGAGAAGTAAGCCATTCTTAATTAATGTATAATAACATAAAATTTTCATACATTTCGTACTTTTAATGAAAAAATATAATATAGACTTTTCCTTAAATGTAGGTAACCTAATTATTAATTTAAAAGGAAAGAAAAAAAGAATAATCACATTATCAAAATCTTGAAATAATATATAAATGTAATCCAATTTTTCCTTGTTCTCTTTGTAACTTAAATAAAATATATTATAACGTAATAACTGCTTAAAAATTGAAATCATCACACACTCTGTTATAGTAGATACATATTGACCACCAACGAGTTCAAACTTATAATGGACTAAATTTTTAAAAGTTTGTTTGCGCTTAACTTTTAACTGTTAACTCTTTAGATTAGATTTCTTGATGACATATTAATGATCTGAAGACATAACTTAGCGCTCAATAATCTTCCTCACTTATAACATTTACATTATTTATCAATAATGCCCTAGGATTATAATTACATTATGTTTATGTTATTGGCTATGATGAATAAAATTCGATACAATATAAATTCAGAGCTATTATAGCTCAGCTGATTGATTATATCATATTAATAAATAAAATAAACAGCTAATCAATCAACTGGGCTATAATAGCTCTGAATTTATATTATATCGGATGCTCTAGGATTATTTTCAATTGCATTAAGTTGTAAATCATTGCGGTGGGAGAAATTTTATAATTTTAATACATGGAACAATACGAATTTGGACTGATGAGAGTAAATTTAATTAAATAAGAAAATTCCTATATTGAGATCTTAATAATTAAATATTCCTAAATTTATATGAATTTATATACATACCTGATTCTACAATCTGTGTGTCGAAATCTTTTGCAGTTTTAGAATTCTCATTAAATTATTAACATGCTTATGAAATCAATTTAATAAGTGATATTACTACTCTGATTCTGCTCATGATTGCGTTTTAAGACTAAAAAAAATTTCGACATGCAGATTACAGAATCAGATATGTATTAATCTAAATTCACACAGAAATATTTAAGCACTAAGATTCGCTTTAACCGAATGTATAGAAATTCTCTTATTTAATTAGATTTAATATATGAACGAGTTGACAGTAAAGTTACCCAATGTCGCGGCTTATTCTGCCGAATCATAGCACGAAGAGAAAAATTACTCTTCAGACAAAATTATCGTAAAAAATATGTACACGCGTCAACGCTGCACTAATGGTCGCGCGACGATGCAAAATGACTGTAGCGACGTAGACGCGGTAGCGAAGAGCCAGCGAGCGGCACGGCGTTATTGTGCTTGCACAGCAGTAGCGAAGGTAAATCAATTAGTTCTGCGAAAAAGAGATGTAAAAGCGCGGCTCGAGACAAAAGGTAGTGTTTAACGGTGTAATGAACGTTAGCTGTTGATGTGATCTTGATTCAACAGTCTTAGTTCCGTATTTTATACCTCGTGCCTCTCCTCCTATATTAAAATATATTAATTAAACTATCAAATGTAAAGCTCGTTCACATAATTTAATTGAAACTCATAAATTCATTGAGATATTCATTCGATGCTTGCTTGTTACGTTTCTAGAGGGTACAATAGCGCATCTTTGTCACGAAAGGATACATGATGTTTTCGCTGTAATACCGCAAGATTTTACCTTCATTGAAGGTACGGGCTACACGTAGTATTCTCCCGTGAAAATATACGCGCTATACCCGATAGAATAAATGTCGACAGAAATTGCTCGTTAAGCCGGCCATAATACGAAGACCGCACGCGCCGTGCCACGAATCCGTACATCATTCTCCGCGAACAATTTCCATCGTACGCAAAAGCGCGAAGGATTCCCGCGTGGCGAGCGTGAAAGTTACGACGCACGATAATTTTCGCGAAGCGTGAAGAATACCCGCAGCAGCATGGGGGATACGCGATGGTGCGGCAGGAACGAGATGGTACACGGGGGTGGCATATCGGGGGTCGGCGGTGCGGGGGATTGATGTATTTTAACCACTGGCGGCGTTCGCACCCTCTCCTTTTTTCAGATTTATCTTCCCTTTTTCCCCCGCGCACACTCGCTCGGATGGCAGCGGTTGATAGCGTCGCGAGCGTGCTCTCTCTCTCTCTCTCTCTTTCGCATTTTTCGCGATATGCACAATTGCGCTTGTACAGTTCGCGCAATTAATGCCTTCCAATCCTATGACATCGTTCCACTGTTGAGGCATCGCGTTTACCTTCTTCGTCGTTTATACGTTCATGGCCGTAATCGAACGAACCGGACCAGCCTAGAGATTTTAAAAATAGAGATCGGTCAAAGCCCGGCATGATGTTGTGAAACCGGAAATCACGTGATTTTGGAAATGCCAATTTCGATGAGAATCTTAACAGCACGCTTCTCTCACTTTCGCATCCGGTTTCACAACAACATGACAGAGCCAATCATGGATCGAGTCGGCATTGGCCGATCTCTACTTTTAGGAGACTAGTTCTAAGTTCTAGACTAGTTTATAGAAATTGGAAAAACTCACGTATTTCGGCTACGAACGTAAAAATAACCGAGAAGATAAGACGCAATGCCAAAACAGGATTGGAAGGCATTAATTGCGCAAACTGTACGTCTGTATTTAACGTGGTAACTTCGGTCGCGCCGTTAATGCAGACCGATGAGAAACGCGCAAACGGGGTATTTCAGACCCCGAAAGTTGTCAGGATATACATATATAGGTCACGAGATAATTCCGTATCATTTACCGAGGTCGTAGGTTAACCAGTGCAGTAATATAGGTTCCGGACACGAGCGTCGCGCGGATATGGCTCGTGTGAAATTATGCGCGGTAAGTTCGTACGATTAGGCGGGATGCAGCACGTTTTTACGTTGCATACGTTACGATTCCGCGTGCGGTCGATACAATCATGTTATAAATTCGCCCGCAAAAAATATTGGAGCATCGAAATTCTGTGGCATCGAACTATTTTGTTTGCGATGGCACTTCATGTCAACTCTTCATCATGAGTATTTCAGGACCGACTTTATGCGTTTGACGCTCATCACTTCATACAACAAAGTATATCCGTGTGCGCTTCACAAAAATGCAGTCGCAAATGGGACTTTTACAAACAAATTTCCACGCGCAGAGTTGCGAGCTCCCCGTTGGCTCGAATTTCCTCGAAACCCCGTAAATGCAGGAGTTACACGATCGTTTCCACGAAGTCTTCGCGAGTCCTCGAGTGTTGGAGAACAAGCGATTCCGTACCGAACAAACTTTCCGTCGACGATAATTTACCGTTTACCATCCGAAGAATATAAGGGGAGACAGAAAGTGTAAAAAGGGAGGCAGACAAAAAAATAAGAGGAATAGCAAAGGAAGTTAGGACACAAAATACTGACGCTGATGACGATTCAGGATAGTCACAGTGAACGGCGGATGTTTCGCGGACAAAAATAAAGGATGTCGTTTTACGAGATGTCGTTACCGTGGTGGCTAAACAAATTAGCCTGTAAAAAGCGAGGTAGACCCTCCGACACGGAGGCTTTATTTGATGCATAGAAGAACGAAGGCCGTGGGCGGGGACGCGGTGGCACGAAGGGTCGAAACGGGGCGGGCGCGTCTTGCACAAAGGGGTAACCGCGGGCGACGGAAACCCCTTTGGGTATCCCTCGTTGTCGAGGGATGGCGGAGAAGGATAAAAAAAAATCAACGACAACCGGAGGAGAAGCGCACACGCGCAAAACGCCGGCCGTTGGCGCGAGAGTCGGGGGTGAATTTAAAAGTTTCACGTGCAGCCGAGAAATTAGCTCATCTAATCAGCAACGGCAGTTTTAATAACATCCCTCGCCATCTCCTCTCATCTCCCCTTCCCTCGCGCGCCGCTACGTCCGCGTCGTGCCGGCTACGTCCGTATTAACCGTGCTTTATTTCCGCGACGCGCCCGATTCTCCCCGGCCAGACGAGCCGGGAGATAAAAATGTTTCGCTCTCTTTCCGCCGGCGTCTCCCGAGCGTGCTCTCGTCGGCTCCATAATTCGTAGGATATGTCTATGAATCACGGCCATGGCCCGACTCGACGGTTGCGCTGAAAAGAACGGCGCGGTACCCGGTGCTCGTAAACTCCGCCTCAACCCCCTTTCTTCCGGGCCATTTCCGATCGAAGTGTCGCGTCAGAAAACACTCCGCATCCGTACTACCCGCGACGGGAATCTGTTCCGCAAGGGACGCAAAACCGAGGGCAAGATCCATGTGCGAAGGATGATTCATCATCATCTGGCGAAAGTGGGTGGATAGCTCGAGCGATTAAGTCGTATCTATCACAGGTCATATTTCGGCGTTTTGAGACGAGAGCTCATGGTTGAGCGTAGCTAGGCGCAATTAAACTTGCTATTATTATTATTATACTCGCGATGATTCAGCGAGGCTGATCACTGTTAGATATTAAAGGAGTAAAGATAACCTAATTCTTTGTTAAATAACATACTGTTATTTTTAACTTCCATGCATATGAAAGATAATTAATCTACTTCTGTGATTAATTTAAAAACGATATCCTGCACTAGTAAATAATAAATCAAATATCAATCAAATTCAATATATTTTCTTGAGTTAAATTGCTTAATTCCATTATTTTAATTAAATTAACATAGTGAGTAAGAGGCAGTGACCTATAAAAATAATCGAAAATAACTTAAATTGGATATAATTTAACAATAATTATAAATTTAACAATATACCTAGAATAAAAATTTAATTGACCAATTGTGAGAATCGAATAATAAATAGACGATATCTCTCTTTCGTTTTGATCAAATAAGAAACGCGAATAGAAATGTGTGTACTCAAGTTTGCGTTTTCTGAATAAAATTATACAATAAAATTAAGAGCGCACAAAAAAAATCAAATGAGTGTCAACAAAGGTAACGGCTGTTAAGAATAAAATTATAATTTTGCGTGCGTTATAAAAGATTGCGATGTAACTATATATTTCATACGGTATCAGAATAATATACTGTCGCGCCAGTTATTTAACGTTATAAGGCTGCGTTATGCCGCGAATATTTATCCACCGCTGTTCCTGAATTAATAACGCAGTAAAGCCGAGCGGTGTAAAGCGGTCCATTGAAATTTCCTGATATATGACATTATATGCGTTGGCATTATGACGCTC
>NW_011627088.1:167554-238161 GCF_000204515.1 Acromyrmex echinatior | reverse complement strand
TCCTGTTATATTACATAATATGCGTGGGCATTATGACTCTCTTCTTAATTAAGGTATTGCGAGCACGCTGCAGCCGCGGTCCTGCCGTGACGTATTTCCTTTATGAGCCGGCAACACCGGCGCTAAATGGGTCATGCTATGAATAATAACGGAATTCAGGGAAAGCCCTTAGAAAATAATCTTAAATATTAAGTATTAAAATAAAATTATGAAAGATGATATACCGAAGAGTATAAAGGTGAGACATGCATCTGCCCTCTATTCTGAATAAAACAGAAATTCCTCTCACGGAAATTGTATTGATAACATGAAAATAACATCAATAATTCTTAATAAACATATAAATAAATATCTCGCAATAATAATGTTATTAAAAAAAATTTAGATTGAAAATATCAAAAATTGAAAAAGAAACAACGATACACTAAAAAATGAAGTTTAGTTTTAAACTTGTCTCTATTTTTTAAACACATACGCTTAAAGACATTTTAACTTTAAATTTTTTTAATAAACGAAACACTATGTGTGTTTGGATTAAAAACGATAAAATATTTAAAATTGAAATATCTTTTATTATTAAATGTTCGTTTTGCAAGATGTTTTAAATGTAAACATTTTAAACACTACACTTTTTACAGTGTAATATCTACGTTTTTGCATTCTTAATTACAACTGTGCCTGATGGTATTGCTGTCTCTTCTTTTTTTCTTTCAATTTTTGTAATTATCTTATTATTGCAAGACATATTACAAAAACATGCTTCAAAAATGATCGGTGTCGATAGTCGAAGTAATTTTAGTCGCATCAAAGCGTCTGGAAAACAATTTCGCGAAAAAGTAACTTGATATCGACCGGTAACGATAGAAAGAATAAAAGAAGCCATCACACATCGCGTATGTACCAAAGAGACAATATTGGATACGCATATCCGCCATTAGCGCGTGTAACTGGGAAGAATCGCAACCTTGGCAGAGGTCAGCCTGATTTTCGCACTACACGCCGTAATTATGAAGTGGATAATGACGCACTCGTCCAACGAAGCACAGCATCAGACGCTATTTTCCGCAGGTGTGGGCACATGACTGTACTCGAAATTATCCCTCGTCGCACTCAGGATACATCCTCATCCACATTCGCACGACGTCTATACGTGACCGAATGGCCGTTGGGATAATACCATGGAACGAAGCGGCTCGTAACCTAGATTTGGTGTCCACGTACAACCAAACGTCGATGTATGTATGTGAGCGCTCGTATATAGGTAAAGAGACACGTGAATATATACATAAGAGCGTGTCGTGAGAGACGGAGTGTTAACTACGATATTGAGGTAACGTCATTCGCGAATTCACGAACGCCGCTTTGACGCCTTCAAACTTACGAACCCGCGTATTCCGCAAGAACTAACTCCAGAGAGATACTTTGCGAGGGTAAGTGAGCCGTGTGTATATAATTACGTGCACGTTTGCGAGATGGGGTTTGTAATAAGAGTTGCGAGGAATTATGCGTGCCCCGGGGCTAGTAGTGATTTTGTTGCGGGTGAGGAAGCGCCGTGAATGTTTGATCGATACTGGGTCCTCGCTGATTTCTACCTGATAATTGCTTTATGGATTAAAGTAATTGGCAAATATCGCAATGAGATGGAATATAATTACGATGCATCTGATAATAAATGTTAAAATTACACCATGAAAAGGAAGCACGCAAGATATGTTGATCGATATCAGCTGTTGGACGCACGATGATAGATAATTTGAATTATGATGTATAACGGAGAGAATTTATCAAAAGCGTCAGGTTGCACACTTATTATTTTGATAACTTTTCATCTAATTTTCTGATAAATTTTTCATTAAAAAATCAATAGCTATATAGAACGCGGACATTAAAAATTGTAAAATTCATGTTCGATCGAGACAGTTGGAAGATCCACATTTCGAGAAGGCACTCTAATGAATCTTAAACGAATTGATAGAGAAATGAACCACAGAGCAAAAAACTACGACCCATAAATTAACTACCTCAAATCACGTGAACATATTTCGTCTAAATATAATATAAATCGACAAATCTACATATTATTAGTCCTATATATAAAAGAAATGGAAATCGCAGATTTGGAAATAAATAAAGAGAAAAAAATCTTGAAAAAAGAGAGAGAGGGAGGAAAATGCTCACTTACTACTATTCAACTTCAACAAGCTCAGCCTACGTTCTCTCTTCCTACTTCATTTTCTTCATGGTACCGTTTTCCACCCTCTGATCACTTCGTCGGTTCTTTCTCCATCTCTTTCTCCCTTCCTTTTCGCACACTCCAAAAGTACCCTTCAATTCAACCCACTGGACTAATGGATTATTATACGCCTCCACCGAAAACGATCCCATTCTATTAAGACCCACTGTATCTTCTGCGGAGATACCTACTTTTGGATCGATTAACGGGTTCGTCTCTCTTCATCCTGAACATATATATATGTATATATATGTATACGCATACGTATGCACAGACCAAACGAGCAAACTCTTTTGCGTCGAACGACGTGGCTAGCACGGCTATCACGCAACCGAGCCTGAGAGAATGATAGGTCCGCGGGGGCGAAAAGGAGAGAAAGACAGATAGAACGAACCCGATTACGAAGTAGTCCAATTTTCTGCGGCGCTGGATACAAATTGAATTCCGCGTAGGATTAACGTTAACATCGACAGATTTCACGCGGCCGCTCTTGCGCCAGGTACGCTGTATTTTGGGGAGGCCGTTGGCCCAACTGTCACCCATCCTGGGAAACAAAGTCCCCTATCTACGCGAGTACGCGCGGCCGGGAACGTGTAATTCTGTAACATTCCCGGAACGGATGCGGCCTGGTACGTTTGTATGACATTTTCGACTGAGATTGACCTCGGCCGCGGCCACGTAAAATTGTTTTTTTTTTTTTTTTTTTAATCACAGAGCTTGTTTCCCTCCGCATCGACAATCCGGAAATCTCTTGTAGTCGACAATCTGTAAGTTTTGCGTGACAGCCAGAAATTGTTTTTCGCAATGCGACGAATGATTTTGCTTTATGTATGAAAAACATTATGCGAATCGAGGTATACGATGTCATTAGCATATTCCCGAGGGAAAATTAGATCGTAAAAATGAAATTCCCAGAATAATTACAAGGCAAAGAAATTATGGAGCGATTGTCAATCATTGGCTTAATAACTTTATACGATTATACACTTATGCACAAATTTGTAAGTATAATTGTATTATTAATTTAAAATTAATCAAAAAACCAAGTGCACTATATAGAGAATGATTATACATATCACGATTAAAGAATATTAAAATGCGAGCGACTGAAGTCAACGCGTTCTTATCGGACTACGTGACTTGTTTTCGAAATTCATCTCTCTCTCTCTCTCAACATGTTTCCTGTATGCAGAGACAAATAATATATTGTGATGAAAGGGGCAATCATTCACATTGTCGTGGCTCTCTTGCATAAATACTGAATTCATATATTCACCAACATTTGTATATTAAATATTTAATTTGACTGCCGTACCGTGTACTTACTTTTAGCCGTGTTATCTATGCGTAAACAACGTGTACTTTTAGTTCTGAAATAGTATCAAAGCTTTCATTGTGTACACATTTCCAAACTCAAACATATAATAATTACAATAACAATTACTTAAATTATTACTACATATTTTTATATTAAGCAAATAGTCTTTATTATATATTTTTATTTTACGTAGAGAGAAATTATGTGGATAAATTAAGTGATATAATTAAATATATACAAAATTCATATTATAATATAATAATATTATCTTTGTGTTGTACTTTTATCGCGGGAAATGTTCGACTACGATTTTATAAGAGATTAATGTCAAGAGATGCCGAAAGTTTCTTTGGATGAACGTTTGACGATCGTGCATTCCACACCGAATATAAACTACACTTTAGTAGTGGATGAGGGAAGTGGCGGTGATGGCGGATCGTACGGGTGAAAGATCTCCGAGCTTTTAGGAAAAGAGACAGCCGACATCTGCCGTTGCCCCGCTAATGCACCGTTGCATAAGAAATTGAGGAAATTAACTTACAACTGACTAAATTCCTAGGACGAGGGAAAACGGCGAGGCAGAAAGACAAGATAAGATCAAGAAGTGGAGAAGTACGAAGGTAAGGGCGGCGAACGGGTGGCCGAACAGGGGTGGTAAAACGGCGGCACCGTTGAAATCGTTATTGAGCCTCTTTCCAGACTTTCGTCACTGGGAGTCGTCGACTACCATTTTCTTTAAGTTCCACGAGATCGTTTCGGCTCCCGCTCGCCTTCCTTTCTCGGGGAAACTTTCTTAATTCGAGCTTTCCAAGGCCTCTCCGACAAAATGCAACGACCTCGGAGGATCTTCTCGCGAAGTTCACCGGGATAGGACATTCGTTAGATTCGGTTTAACCGGCATAACTACATCAGGAAATGGCTAACATAGTACATGCTGCTCGTTACATCGAGACTGATGAATAATTCGGCATAGTATCAAGAATTAATACGCAATCGATACGACAAACAACTGCGCCGTCTAATTTAATAATCATCAATTTGCAATATCTCATTAAATAATCTTCAATTAGCATACGAGAGACATCAATTAAATCTCCTGTTAATAGAAATCGAATGTTGATTTTCAAGAAATCAAATGTTTAAAAATACTTATACATTATCAAACAGAGCCGTTTATACTTCAATTCGTGAATCTAAAAGTATGCATTAAAATATCCGAAATAAAAAAATACATAGAAGATGAAAACGTTTCTATAGAGCTAAGGCGCGTGTTTTGATTGAAATACGGGTGGAAGAAAAAGTCGTGAGTTGCCGCCTCTCAAATACCTGAAATCCGCTCTTAGCAGCGAAAAGAGAACAAAATACGAGTTTCCCTTCGCTAGCACGCTCCCATGGCCATATCCTTAAAAGATCCTCTTATCCTCGTCAGGGGGTCTATATAGAGGTATAAGAACGTCCGTTGGAGGAATGGGGTGTGTCTTCCTTTCGAAGAAGGGGCCATGCATCTCCGGGCTAATAGAGCCAGAGTGTTGCCCGCATGCCTCGGCACGCTGCCTTCGATCAATTTATTATACTCACTTAAGCTCGCGCGCTACCCCGTGCCGTTTTGCACTTTTTGGATCTCTAGCACCGGTTGCATCTCGCTTCGTTTTTACCTCGGTGTACATTGACCGCATACTCTCTCCCTCGCACATCGCCCGGCCGATTACTTACCATTTTACCTTAATCCTTCTTATCTCTCTCATCACGCGTTCCTTTCCTCGCGTGTCTTAGCATCATTGATTCTCTTCTCGAAACATTATAAGAGTGGATTTAGTTCCTCCTTTCGTCCAATTTTTCGCATATCAATAAAATATCAATGAGACTTATTCATCCTTACGTACAAAGTACGTGCAAGTAATAAATATTTGTTTCAAGTATTTCAATGGTTCATATATCCGCAAATCATAAATTTATTATAAGCATCAAATTTATTCCGAATATATTGTGTGTGTGTGTGTGTGTGTGTGTGTGTGTGTGTGTGTGAATCCAAGTTTAATACTTCAATCAAGATTATTAAATTAAAACAAATTTGATTTGCTTGTCGTACAAAGTCGCTCCTTTGATCAGTTTTATAATATTTTTCAAAAGAAAATAAATTCTTGTTTGGAATACATATAATAATAAGTTTTTCTAAAATTTTTAATAAGTATATTTTAAGTTAAGATCATCATCAAGAAAATATTCTTTGTTAAAAAAAATCATTATTTAAAAGGAAGAAAATAAATTGAATAATGACTTTTCTTAGCAATAGAATGATATTTTCCAGTGTGCATGTTATATTAAGATAAAGAAAGACAGATACACGAGGAATCAAATATCACGATATGTCATGATATAATTTATTTCACTATTTTATTTCTAAGTTAAATTTGCTATCATGCAAGTCATTTGTCATTCATCATGTACTTAGCTACTTTCAACATCTCGCGCTATCCGCGAGCGATTATGATGCGGTGATAGTTTAAAGTTCGTGTAATAACAGGTTTCGTACATGTACAACGATGAGAATGCGCCTCGGGCTTAGAAACGTCGATCCCTCCACTTCGATTAATCTTGACGTTAGTGTGGCAAGCACTGAGCCTAAGATAGTTTCAGTTACCATCGATAAAGTGTTAACGCTTGATTTTACGTCGTTTAAGGTTGAAGTCATGCTCTCGTTACAAAGCCACGGTGATGCGTTCCAGACTATACCTCGCCAAAGCGATAAAGTGCAACCGTTACATGATCGTGAGAAAAACAGGGATTTATAATTAATACGTTATTCTATTAACTATTCTATCAACTGTTTTTGTTCGCAAAAAACTTGAGATAATGGATTGTTTATCTCACGAATGCGAAGTGCTACTACATTACACCAAAAATATTACGATTTTATATTAATGAATAATTTTTTACATCGTCGCAAGTGCTCTTAGGAAAAGTCGTGTTTGTACGCTGAGTATACACATTTCCATCCATTTCTTCTCCCATGTTTTTCCACTTTTCTCAAACTAACGAGTTGCAGCAACGCTTTAACGCTGGCGCGAGTTTCTCAATAAAATAGTGAAAAGGATGTACAGAGTTAGTTCACATTACAAAGTAGATGACAAACGTTTTCGACTAGCAGAAGAGATGAAATATAAAAACGTAATCACTGCACACAATAGCTAACTCATACTACTCATTGATAAAATTCAATAATGGTATTCAGAAGTAGTCATTTACAATTAATAAAATTCCTGAAGTTTCTGTCAATGATCCTCTTCGTTTAATTGAGTTGAACATTTCTTGGTCGATTTTTACTTAATATTAATACAAAATTGATTGTTGGCAAAATTGGATTTCGTAAAATGTCATAAATTATCTGAAACGTAGTCTGCGTTTAAATATGCACGTAAAATAATGGATCGAAGGCGACCGGGATCATCACGTAAAATGCAAAACGTCAAATGGTTACGGCGGTCCACTGAAGCTCCACGAGACTTTACGACGGTCATACTAGCCGAGATTTGACATAGGAGAATACGAAGAGTCCTGGGGGGTTTATCTTGCAGTCGGTGCAGTTTGCGACTCCGGCTCTCGCCGCCGCTTCCGCCTTGCCGATAAATATGAGCAGTGATAAAATTCATTGGTCCCTGGACGACGTAGCCCAGTGTAGCCCACTTCTAAAGCTTCTCGCCAGACAATCACATCATACAGATATTACGGATTACATCATACTTTTACTGAGTTTGCTTTTTCAATTTGTGAATTACACATATTTCTGTAAAAATCAGCGGGACTTTAATAATTGAACAACTTTGCGCTGTAAGATTCATCAAAATTAACTTATTACAGAAAATTTATGTGTGAAAGATTAATATCTAATAAGAATAATAGGAAAGAATATTTACTAGGAAGTATTTAACAAAAAAACAAGAAATGAATTTAAGTATTTTTATATTGACTTAATTTAATTACATTATTCGTGTTTCGAGGAAAAAATAATTAGAGGAGAAGCAGGAAAAGCATAGGGTATTTCTAATATTGCTAATAGTGTCTGTGTTTTTTGGTAGCATCATCGTGCAATAAAATAAGAAAATTAAAAGAGAGAAATTACAAGTCGAAGTCGCTTGCACTGTAGAATGGCGATGCAGATAACTGCGATGGTGACGTAAAGGTGCAAAAGAAATGGAAAAAGAAAGCGGAAGACAGGGGGAAGCTAGAAGCAATTCGAGTGGCGGAAAAAGAAATAACGAGAAAAACCTTCATTTGAAATGCTTTGCTTGCTTGCTTGCTTGCTTCCTTGCTTGCCTAGATGTCGAGCGATTTCAGTCGAAACGCTTATAGGCAGGGAGCGAAGGAGGATGGGACGAAGAAATGGAGGAAAAGAAAAAGAGAGAACGAGCCGGTAGGGATGATATCTCTGGAGACGCTACGAGACACAATCGAAAGTGTGCGAGATGGAGCGAGACAGAAACATAGAAAGAGAGCTAAAGGATATAAAAAGCGTATCGCAACGATGGGAAGAAAAAAAGAAAAGCGGTCACCCTTCAATGGAGACTTCAAGTTTTTCCACCTTTTGAGCAGCGTATAATTGGAGCTTGAAAAGTATGAACGCAAGTACGAAAGCAGACCGCGAGTCCTGAAACGGTTTGGTATATAACGCGAGGCCTACAACAAAAGGCAATTCCTAATGATCTTAGCCCAAATAGCATTAGCCTTTATCTTCGTAGTTAGTAACGACGATGGTCTCATTGTCCCATCGTCTCTCGTTCGATCTAGTAATTCGTTCCTTTGATGCGATCGGAGGATATTTTTTTCTCTAACAGGAATTGCATCTCAGCAGCGAATCCATCAGGCACCGCGTCACCTTGAACGATCGGGTAACGGCTTTGATCCAAGTTCAACACAATTCTCACTTTTCCCTCAAAGGGCGATATTTCATTTTCACATATGCTTTACGCTCTCGCGCAGAAAACGATTATTTTATCGTGCAAGAATTCGAAAAAAAGCCATGGGAGTACGAGTTCATAATAGGAAACAACGGCTTGAGAAAGTTCCATAGCTTTTCCATGATTTCCAGATAAAATTTTATGATTTTCCCTAATACTTTCAATAATATTCTGAAATTTTTTGTTTTCATTCTGATTTGGAAACCGTCAAATATTTTGTTGAAGGAATTATTAAACATACCAATGTAAATTACTATTAATGGTTGCTGACATTTAATTATTAAGAATTATAAAATTGCGTAAGAGTGACGTTACGTACATTAAACTTCTTTAAAGTCAAAAATTTTAATTTTTCGGAGAATTTTGCAAAATTTCCTGACTTTCCTCTGATTTTCCCATCGCTTTCAATTTCCCTGACATTTCCCTGGTTTTTGGTTTGTGGCAATCCTATTAGAAGTATTTCACACGAACGAGTATTTCACAAAAAATTTTTACTCGACGCGACCATATAACGAATGGTTGAGTCGAAAAAAACTCTTCATAGTATTTCTTTTACAGCTTATAATAGTTTTCCAGAAGATAATATCTCAGCATCTCTCTTCTTCGATTATTTCTTATGCGATTGCTTGCGTGCATAACAATATATTTATTTTCTAATATATTTATTTTACAGATTCGGTTTTTAATTACGGCAATCTTGCGCGAGTGGATCTTTTATTTTTCTAAATAACTTTCTATCTATTATTTGATAGTGTTTATCATCTATATATCTGAAAATTATCTATCTAAATTTTATAACAAGCATAGATACTTAATTATTCGCACGATATCAATTTTCTTATAATGTCGCAATGTCTTTCTATTCTTATAAATGTCTTTCAATGATTATAAATTCATATTTTCTGTCTCGGGATCTGATATCCATTTTGTGTACAAAAATCATCTCCTCAGGTCATCCTTACACGCTGCGTGACGTTATTGTCGCACACCTATGCTCTGTCGAGTGAATCACGACCGACGTAAAATCCTGGGTAACAACATCGCGAGAAAGAAATGCATGGTGCCACGTCAGTTTCAGCGGCGCACAATTTAATACCGCGTGGTAGGGCGAACGGCCGGGCTCTACGTGGTTATTCGGGCAGTAAATAAACCTGTCCGCCTTAAAACAATAAGAACGTCTTCCGGACTGAGTACGCATCACTCCTCCGTTTCCCTGCCTTTTTCCCGAGCAATTTCGCTCGGACGAGAGGCATCAGGATCGCGAGACGGTGGGCGGGGGTGGAGAGAGGCAGCAGCCGGGGCGAGAGAGCACCTGCAATATTTGTCAGAACCATCCCAAGGACAAATTGAAATGACGTGTATGAGATGGAGTTGTCACGGTCCCGTTGGTGTACACACGAAGAGAGAGCTACGCCAACCATACAACACGCGATACCGCAGCTAGATTTGTCTGTGCTGGCGCGGGGAAAATGTGAGGAAAACGTCTCACCTACGACTCCGGAAAAACCGCCCGAGGCCCTCGAGCGTAATTTTAGCAGGCTGCCGGGAAATTTTCGCTTTACACTCGCGTGTACTTTGTCATAAGCGATTTAATGTTCCGAGCAGTTGTTACCTCTGGATATTCGAGAAACGAATGCGAAGAAATGTTTTGTAGTATAATATTTTTTCTAATAATTATTCATACTTATGACTTACTCTTCGAAGAAAGCACACAAACTTCCTTCGATTATGCAAATAATATGAGACAAGTTCTACGATGCAAACGCTTCAATTGTTATTTAATTAGCTTTCACCACCGAGCTACTAACGTGCACTACATGTCAAGTAAAAAAACATGTTACGCAAGCATGCCTATGATGGCAGAATAAATTTCGTAAGATATATTCTGAATCTTTGATTACCTTCTAGCTCATACATATATTTTCTGATGATATTATCGATCAATATCGTGGCATTAAAGGCGAGGTATGTATCTGTTCTCGACATCGAGTCGATTCGATATGTATCAGTCCTATTTGCGTGCTCATTATATATCAATATAATAACATTCAGGTAAGGAAGTTTCTTAAGACGATCGAAACACTTTACGACGCGTATATGCGCAACGTCATGCTTCGTTGACGCCTTTTTGCATCACCACCCCTACATATTCTTGATATACGCTTGGCACCACATTTCTCGTTCAAGGCCGCTCTCTCGTCCTTGTTCAACGTCCTGTGAGAGCTCAGCATTATATCATTAATTTTCAGGATGAATTAATTAATAATCCAGAAAAGGAGCGCGTATAGCATGCACAAAAGTTACCCTTTGTCCCAACTTCCGGTCTTGTAAGGCTTTACGATGCTTTTCGCGACGTCGAGTGACATGACAGGGGCATGACACTTTCGTTACTTCCTTACTTTTCATTTATTTCTGTCTGAAACCTTGAAAAAATCCTCGTTCTCTTTGAATCGATAAGATACTTAAGATCTATCCACTTAAAGAGGAGATAGATGAATTCGTTGATACTTGCTATGTCGATTTCCAATCAGTATTCAGACATAGAAAAGTAATTTCTGTATTATTTTAATTACTCGTTACATATATTTTAATAATAATACTTGCTTTGTATGTATAAAATTAAGAGAGACTGGAATTCGTGCATTTTTATTTCAATACATAACTATTAGAAGTGGTTTCCACTCTTGAAATTAACTTATTTCCGCTTCTTCCTAATCACACGTTCTCCGCAATTAAGTGATCAAGCTAACAGTACAGGGGACACGCAAGTTCATGTTACGAACAGTGTTTTCAACCGATACTGCGCTGATACTGCATCGTCTAGATATACACGTCCTCTTGCGCATAACACATTCGTACGATTAAACATGTACTCATATGCATATATGCGAAACGCGGTCTAAGGCATTGACGAAAATTGTAGGTCTACGTACGTAGGCTCGGTCCTAATTATATGCCATTATTCAAGGCATATATATGGCTGTATCCTATGCACGTGTACTATACGTGTGTCTACATCTAAGCACAACGCTCTCACGTGTCGAGGTAATGCGTGTCTTTTTTTTATTAGGTGTTGGAATTAATTCGTAGCGTTTTACAAGTGATGGGAAGTACTTTCATTAATGTATTTTTTAATGTTCATGTGAAATAAATAACATTCTTTCATTAAAAACGCTACGAATTAATTCCAACACCTAATATAAATTTAAAAAATTTATTTATTTCTTAATAATTTATATTAAATTCTTCCCCTCTCTCTCTTTCTTTCGTAAAATAAATTAGTTCTTTATTGAACAAAAAGCATTAACTACGTAATCGGGCAATTCGATCTTCAGAGGCTGTTATTATTCTTCTAACAAATTTTAAAATAAAATGCAAATTTTAATATCGGTAAACGATAGTAAAACTTACGCTTGGTAAAGTTCGACGAATCGGTCAAAAACTTAACGTCATACGCACAAAACATTTAAAAAGAAAAAGAACAAAAAAGGTTATCTGGACTCTCTGAGACCCTTTCTTGCCCGATTAAGGTTTAATATCACAAAAGAGTCTCTTTCAAATATAAATTCAGGACATAAGAAATCAATAAGAATCAATTTTAAGAATCAATGTTAATATATTATTAAAATAAAATTGAATTACGCGCGTTCAAATAAAAAATAAAAAATATATGATACGGTATGACATTATAAATTAAAGAATTTCTTGAAAATGATCGTAATATAATTCTGATACAGATAGATGCAATCTAATCTGTGCGACCCTTGTCCCTTGTAATTTACGTTATCTCGAATCTCCAGGGTCGAACACGAAATGTGTCGCGGCCACTTGGTTTAATGGCACTTAACGCGTGACACGAGAAAATTGTACGGTCCTTTGTCTGTGATAGATGTATCGCTGGACAAAAATAAAAGGGGTAAAGCGGTGACTTAAAAGAAAATAGTAATGGCACTTCCGAATGTAATATAAATGTTTATCGTTTGTCAATTTCATATGTGTGACCGTCGATTTCATATCTCTACGTTTACATCCACAGTCGATTCAACATTTTCGGGTAAAGAACAAAATGCTTTCAAGCGGAAACACGTTATATTTAGGTATATTACGCGCCGGTTTAAATACGCGTGGGAAAATAATAGAAAACGAGCAGAGCAAAAGTCGCGTTGCTTTAAATGAAATTTGCACCATGGCAGCAAAATGGAATCCGTAACTAGTGAGTAGTTAAAGTAAATAAGCTGAACTCCGATCTAGAATTCAAAATTACAAACTGCACCCGCAGCGTCCTGGCGACGAGCTATCTCCCTTCGCGGAACAACCGTCTAGAGACGTAATAACTTCATTATTGCGCACCGCGGAAACGGTGATTTTGATTTGTCACACCAAACGCAGACGAAGCGTCCGAAATCAATTACAAAGTTCGGAGACAGCAGCCACAACATCGTGTAGCTCGGTAGCCACTGCTCTAATTATTCATCAACTAGCGCGGATGAAGCAGTATAATCAAAGCACATATTTCTTCGACATAGTTTATCGCCGGAAACCATCCAATTTTTCTATCATTATACTAATTTCGATAATATAATGAAAATTCGTTATCGCGAATGTTAAATATCAAAGTTAAATTCAGACAAGTACCGCTTGTATTAAGAAACTAATTACATTAATTAAATATAGGTAAACATGTAACTAGAGCAAAAGTTTCTAAACTTATCCAGCAGTCAACATCATTAATGAAATGCTATCGAAAACATCTCTAAGTAACGCAGCAAATCAAAGTTTATCTCCGTCAGTAATGCTCCTTTATATATAAACGTTCACGAGATCCAAGTGACTCATACCTACTGTGAGAGACATTTTCTCTCTAATCATCACGTAGCAAGAAATTAAAGCATGGAACGTGGTAGCCACGGACATTCTCGTGTCGTAGAAAAAGGAATTCCTGATACGCAAAGTGCAAAGTGGTTTCGCCGCATCCCGAAAGCTCTTCGACGTTACTTCATCTCCTGCGCTTCGCGTTGCATTTTTCCGTGGATTCGCACACTCGCTCGTACACGGATAAGTATCGTCAGTTGGAAGAAAAAGTTTCGCGACCTCGATGGACGACGGTGAACGACGGTGGACGAAAGTGGACCGAATAACTGGTACTTGTTGTGCAGGGTCGGGGGCGGTTTCGAGCTCGCGGTTAACCGGAAAGCGCCGGTTCCGGCGTTAGTATAAAACTCACGGCGTATCCGCGCATTTCTTGTGTCCCGGTAGCGCCACTTTTTATACCGGGATACTTTTCTGGAGCTACCACGACGATACCAAGGCCGTGTCCAAACCCGGGACGATCTAAAATCTTAGCCTCGGCGTCGCAATATCGTATAACCTTAGCCAGTAATATTCCGTTTCTTGTCGCGGGAGATGTTTGGTGTAGCACTGCGGAAGACAAGGCCGATCTTTTTACCCTGTTCCCAAGTCCGTATACTATCACAGTCTCGCCATCTCCCGTCTAAACATTAGCATCGGCGAGATTTAAAGGTTTAAGCTCGCCCGCACTCGCTTTGCATCGTGAATTGAATTTAAAGCACGAAACACATATTGCATGCGAAGTTCCGCGTTAGTGGAAATAGTGTGGTTGCTCGAAATTCAATGCCGATGTTAATATACGCTTCGCGTAATGTATTCGGCGCTTTAAAGTTAACTCCTAAATTAAAGCGCCTTTAAGTTCGCCACGAAATTCATAGAAAGTCGCCGCGCGAGACCGCTCGCGATATATTAAATTCATGGCGCATTGGTGCCTGCCTAACCGTTATAAAAGTCGAAGCACCCAGCGGCTCGAGTATTAAACGGGTGCGAAAAAAATATGAAATTTGTCACACGAATCGTGCGGCAATTGCTTACATCTCGATGCCGTTATCCCTGCCTCGGCACTAATATTAACGTGCATTGGAAGTTTTGCCTCGCGTGTCTCGACTTTTTTAACCAAGACCTCGTACCCTTTAATAGCCCGGCCTTAACGTCAAGCGCACTCCTCGTTTCTGTAGAGAACAGGTCTGAATATTTTATGCCATATTTTAAAGCAACAGCGCCTGGACTTAAAACTTCTTTTTCGAGTCGGCTGCTTTAGTTAATGTTTAAAGAGATATGCCCGCGTATCATGAATTGTATTGTGCTACGCCAGCTATCGCAGTTGTAAATTTTTACAATTGGGAAAGAGAATGATATACGCATCAGATTTATAACACACGTTTATCTCCATATTTATCTTTCCGATTGAATTCGGAGCCTAATAAATGTGTCATATATTTTTCTTGTCCAATACGTATCGTAAAATCCAGTAATTGTCGTTCAAAAAGGAAAGAAACACGGAAAGAATGATTTTGCTTATAAAAATTTAGACGGATACAGATCTAAAAATAATTTTGTTAAAATAAAAGAACGCTCAAACTAATTGCTAGAATGTCAAAATTTTTTGTAGCCTTGTTCATCATGCTTGAAATTTCTATCTATTTTGATAGTCCAATTATTTCAGATTTATTTCTAATTAAATTTTTAAATATTTCAGCAAAATTATTCTTTTCGCGTCAGAATATATTGAGAAATTTCAAGAAAGAAAATCTCAGAAAAAATTTAGAATAAACGATCTTTCCCTCCGACACTAAAAGAGAAATTCTCTTTCTCTCTCTTTCAATTTAGTAACAGTCGCGATGCGAATACAAAAGTAGCGTGACAGAATACAATGAGCTCTTTTCGTCTTAAATTCATTATATAATGTAACCAACCAGCGCGGGTGCTCGGTAAACGTGCAAGATTTCGCAACGATGGTAAAGCAGAATTAAAATATAGTGGAAAAAAAGGTTTCGCAACAATTACGTTTTTCCGTTTGGTAATCAGAGAAATTAAGGGTTACACACGAGATAGAATTACACGCACGAACGATCGCTGGAAAATCGTTCGGTCCAAATAGCTCCTAATATACGCATTTACAACCAATTTCGAGCAATCGCATCGGCAAATCGTGTATCTGTAAATCTATCTTCACATCTATCTGTCTCGGTAATCACTATCGTGTCCTGGTAAAGTATTTCCCGAATCTGACGGTGGTATCTTCCGAGCCTGACTATTGCCGGAAGTTGATCGATTGATTGCTCTCTATGCCTCACGGAATACGTCGATAGTATCATTAATCAGCGCGCGCAACCGTGGCCTCACGCAAAATCCTCGGCCGCGTCTCATCACGGTTACCTACACTCATTTTCGATCAAGTCGCGTTTCACCGCGAGATAGTCGGACTTGGGCATGGGTGGAAAAATCGGAGTTGTGATTTTTCGTGCGGAGCCAATTTCATCCGCGCGCCTTTCGTCCATCGGCACGAAACGGCACGTAAACTGGGATCCGGACGTGGCGTATCTTTTAACGACCGGATGGTTTTATGAGCGATTCGTGCCGACGAAGTTCAATTCTGTGTCTGACCGCTGTCGCGCGATTTCCAGCGTTACGAGTGTCACTATTGAACCTTACTACTTTCATTTCCCATAGACTTGTCATTTGTCGTTGTAAATTGTCCGGTATGATAAATTATCTTGTACCTATGATAAAGTAAATGTTTCATGTACGATTTATTTCTATTTAATATATTGTGATTAGTAAAGACGATATTTTGCATTATTACAAAAGTTTACACGTCTCGTTTACATGGAGCATTTGAAGGAAGAATTTTTCGCATCGCTCGGTAGTCGAATCTTAACGGCCAGATGAGTACACATTGTTTGCTTGAAAAGCAGCACGTAATCGCGACATAACGGTCCGTGAACGCCGGCAACTGTGTTTTACATAAAGCACATCCACGAAAAGCATCTTGGAAGAACGGACGACGTACGCGCTCGCATAATTTATGACGCGAATTTAACGACTATATCCTCCTGCGCTCTGACTTTTTACTTCTGCCTCATCTCGTCTTCTCGTGTTTTGCTCCACCACCTAGATTCTTTGGAGTTACGTTCTTGGTTGTTGAGAAAAATGTATAACTGTAAGAGAAACTATTGTTCGCTCAGCGATGCTTTTAGAGTGTTTCACGTTAACGTCAAATCGTAAAATTATTTTAATATAATTTCAATTATTACAAATATATGCAGAAAGATTCTGCATCTTTATCAATTGCCTATCTACACTGAAAAAAAAAAGATTGGCTGACGCAAATTAGATGGTAAAATGTGGTACAGCATTTTTAATTGGTTATAGCAGCCAATTTTTGGTTGCACTAACCTATCTGCAATATCTGCAATATAAATTAGTATGGGATTTCGATAGGTTAACACAATCAAAAATTGGCTGCTGCGATCAATTAAAAATGTTATGCCATATTTGACCATCTAATTTGTTGCAGCAGCCAATCCTTTTTTTCAGTGTAGTAATAAATTAAGTTAATGTCTCTAAAAAATCTCGAAATGTCTTGGTATTTTGATTATCCATAAAATTTTTAGGTAGTAGAATCATCTAATTTCTCTACCGAAACCTTTAATTAAAATAAAAAAAAAAAAAAAAAAAAAATGTGCGCTCGTATACTTCTCGCAAATTAATGACGTCGATATTTAAATACATGTTCTCTGCATGCAAACCACGCTCTCGCTGTCTGATGAGGAAAGTTAGTATGCTTTAACCGCTTTTCCCGCAGAAAACTTTGCAAGTTGAAAGTATTCAACCTATCGAAGATTCCGGAGGGTGACTGAACGGGCCAAAGTGTAGCTTCTAATTAATTTCATCTAACGACCATAACCGTCCCGTAATTACCGCGAAACAACGTTCCCCGTTATGTTTCTTGAGAGAAGACCCTTCTTAACTTAACGTCGCCGTGTTTGTCATCGAGCAGCATGACAAAAGAACAAGCACCAACTACTCTTCCCACTTTCAGTTTGCGCGCGACTGTATGCATCCTAACGGAAGGAAGTGTCTCATTGTTAAACTTTTACTTTATACTCGTATCCTAACGCAGCAAGCTGCGCGAGAAGTCTCACTTTTGCGACGCCATCCCTGACGTAATTTCGGAGGGTGTCTGCGATGAAATGTATTATATAATGCGCGTTTTCATTTAAATCGCATCAGATTAGCGTGTAGTAGAGGGTAAGAAACTAATTCACAGCTTCCTAGCTAGAATTTATTTTATCTATTCAGCTAATAGAGAGAATAATTTTAAAATGTTATCTGGAAGATAAATAGGTACCATACGTCGGAAGCTTTAGAAATCACAGTCTTAAATTGCATTTGTGTAACGTGAATTTTAAAACAGCATGTAAATGTCAGATGCATACCAGATAAACGCACGTAGCACGGAATATTATATATATATAAATGCAATGAGAAAGCAGACTTTCATATTTTAACAATTGCATCAGATATCCCGTTTTATCCGGACGATCGACAGAACAATATAAATCACGGATGTTAATTTGAATCCGCGGATCTTGATTGTGTATAAGAGCTAATCGCGGTAGACCGTTCCTCTTGTTGTTTTAGTACGGAAACTAATGGAAATCTCCGCATTCGCTATGCAGGTTGAAAACTATCGCTCGATACCGGGGCCGAATTAAAGCCTTGCCGACGCACAGGCGCGATTAACGTGCGCATTGCTCCCCACTGAATGCCTGGTCGGGTTAAAAATCCCTTTAGCGCAAAGGAAACTAATCAAGTACAGGAATTGCGTATTTCCAAGCGAGATAGCCGAGGAGTTTCGTTCCGCGGTCGGCAGACAGCGAAAAACAAACGAGTATTTTTCTACAGCAGTGCATTGCAAGAGAAATGAGAGAAGGGAAGAAAGAGAGAAGAAGAGAGAGAGAGAGAGAAATATATACATGCACATATTCGCGTGTGCGTATTGGAGAATCCGCGAGTGCATACGGACGCAACATAGTTTCCTGCAACAGCGAACACTGTGCGTTTCTACCGGGATTGCGAATCGCGATCCTCGCGCCCTCGCTTCATCAGCCACCGATTGTTCTCGCAGAAAAGTTAATTGAACTTTGATTTCCACCGGATAACCAGAATCTCCAACGCCGCGCGCTGTCCGATTGATTTGCATTAGGTTTTATTAACGCGAGTGCGTCGCAGAGAATTTATTTTTTTCCTTTTACAACATTCGCTATCGCGTCGTGTTCCGAGAGCAAAGAGAAATTGCCCCGAGAACGATCGAGACTTTTCGGTGAAGAATTTTTTCCAAATAAGTTATTTGCCTCGTTTTACCGTAACCGAAATAGTAGGAACGCGACTGGCTTCCGCCAGAAAATCGGTGGCATGCGAAATTGCTGCAAAAGAAATCGAGAATGAACGGATCAGAATTTCAACAATAAAGCCGCTCGTGGCGCCAATAGGCAGAGGCTCGCTTAATTGAATGACGGAAAGCCATCACCAGGTAACGCGTGTCGTGCGACGACTATCACTGCGTTCGCAGCCAGATAGGAAAATACAATGAAAAATCGAGAGAAATTGATAAAAAAAAAAAAAAAAATCGCGTACTATTCGTGCGCCAAATACTAAACGTTTTACGGGCGGGCCGCTATATTTGCCCTTTAATAAAAATCCCGGTAGCCGTCGAGTTTAATAAATTCGTACTGTAAATTCGTGCTTCGCGCGTTGCCTTCTACTTCATCCTGTCCTGTGTTTCAGCAGAGCTTTTCCTGTACCTCACACGTGGCATTCGTTGAGCCGCGCGCGCGGTAACATCGATCGCCGATCGTAAATGGATTCCATTAAAGTACATCGCAACGGGGCGACGCCGACAGAACGCAATAAGCCCGGGATAAGAATTAAATGAGAACAAAGGAGCTGTAAAATAGAAACGGTCAATTCTATCGTGAGCAAAAGAAGGAAGACAGTGAAGGAAGTTCCTAAAACTGCTAGGCACGACCGCAAGCCGTCTCTCTCCGTTTCTTTTTTCTCAATCAACTCTCGTCGATTCATTCTTTTGGATTCGTCCATCGCTTTCTCTTCGCTTTCCACAATTCCCGCTTGGTCATCTTATCGACACAATGCCATTGTTTCAAAAATTTCATCCCCTTTCTCACCGTCTCCTTGGCGACATTCTAACTGCCTACCACAAATGAGCTCTTCAAATCATAGTTATAATTATTATTATTGCTTCGAATCTTTCGCTGCTCTCAACTAGCTCGATGAGCTTCGCATCAGAACACAATTCAGTTGTGCCACAGACTGCGAAATCTCTTTGCGATAGGCTATTTTCTATGGTAACACGTACTAAAAGGGAGCATTGACGAATCACAAGCAGGGATATAGTGTATACTGCCTACAGTTTGTGCGTAAACGCATGAGCCTGTTTACCAAACAACCCGTCAAAGCTTTGCCCACCCAATTTTCCACGAGCAGTTAAGCCAACAATGTAGTGCCACACAGGTCTCTCTCTCTCTCTCTCTCTCTCTCTCTCTCCTCCCCTCCCTTTTTCTCGTTCCCTATATACATGTTTGTTGTGATTGTATATGTTGGAATAAGAGAGAGACGGAAAGGATAGGGGGATGGTGGGAAAGATGAGGAAATTCAAACCTGAGCCACTTTTCAATTCATTTGACTACCTGCGCTGAAATTTAGAAACACTCTCAGAACTTGTTATTGTATGCCATCCAGACCCCTCCGGTAATTAACAACTAAGCTTATTCAAGAACGAGAGGACGAAATACCCGTCAGATGCCACGAATCAGCTAAATAAATCAAACCTCGTAATTTCGAGTTGTTATGATGTATATGCAATGAATAATAATTTCCAGATTGTTTGGAATAGTCTTCCTTTATTCTCAAATCTATTCTTTTCTGAAAATAATGATAATTCCTACCAGTATTTGTCATTTTTCCCGAAAAATATGTTTCAAGAAATATTATTCTTCACATACAAGAATCTTTTATAAGTTAATTTCAAAGCATTATTTTTCTAAATATTTTCTGTAATTATATACTTGAATTCAATTTTGTGTATAATCTCTCATCAATCAGTAAATTCTTCATTTACAATTAAGTATTATTCGAGCTAGTATATATAGTGTAGCTTATTCTTATTTTAAAAAATAATGATAATAATTCGCTTTGAACTTAACTAACATCTCGATTAGTTTGTTATAATGAAAACGAGACGGGCCAAAACACTTCGGTAGAAAAAGTCAGCGGTATTATCGGGAGTGAAACATAGCGCAACTAATGACGATAGTTCCTTAAGGAGAAGTGGATTAAGATTTTCTCTGTTGGTTTGCCGAACGGCAGCAAAAAAGTACGAGATGATTGATGACTCTTAGTGCGGCTTTATATATACGACATATAGACACAGACAAAAAATTTCTTTCTCTCCTCGTATGCGTTTGACGGCGGTATCCCTTTCGACGAGGTAACAGATAACATGTTACGGTAAAATCTTTCTACTCGGACAAAAAAGCAGCGAACGTTATTTTTCACGAATAAAGTATTTGTGCGATTGATACCAATCCTCACTTTTCAAAACAGACGGTTGCTAAAAAGAACCAAGAATAAAAAAATATGTATTTGTAAGATATTAATTATCAAACTGTTCTCTATAACGAAAATACAATATTTATTAATTACTGTACTTAATTACTGTACTTGAAGAGAATAATATAATTATTATATATAAATATAATTTTTATACATGTATAAAGAGGGAAGAAACAAGAGAAAAAAGAGGTAAAAGAATTGACTAATTTCGGCAGCTCTTATAAAGGGAAAACATATATATTTAGAAGAGTAAAAAAGGCATGAATTTTTTCGCAAAAATTATTAATTTTATTTAATCAGGGTTTTGCACGTATATTAGTAACTGTGATACACAAAATTTTTAATAAAAAATATTAACAAATAGTAACAGCTGTATCGGCGCTATTTGTTACTATTTTTAATTAAAAATTTTACGTTTTAAAAATAAATCTAATAATCAAAGTTAGCTATTTTCGATGATTTAAAATTAATTACGTATTTGAAAATACGATAATATCAAGTTATGTAGCAGAGCTAAACGCAACGCTTACCTTTGTCTGCGTGATGCTCACATTACTCGTAAAGGCGCATACTCGATCACCCCTGGCGACGCGACGGGGTGATTCAGGCCGTACATTAAAAGCCGAATTCACCGCCCAAGCCAAAAGCCACGACGAGGCTGTCAGACGTTCCGCCCTGAGATTCCAACCTCTTTATCTCGTGTTGAACATCTCTATCTCTTTCTATCTATAATTTTCTCTCCGTCTGTCTCGGCTGCCAGCTAAAATTTCTGGTATTGTTCTTCGCTTTTAGCGTCGCACTTTATCTCTCTCTCTCTCTCTCTCTCTCTCTCTCTCACACACGCTATTCCTCTCTCTAACTTTCCCTGTTACTTCGCGCGTAGCATGAATCCTTTCTGTCATCAGTCTATCTACAGATATTTCGTCTCTTTCGTCCTTGCCTCTTTTCGTCCACGAACAGCTTTGAATTTTCATTCGATAAAACGAATGAGAAATCATAGAAGAAAAGAAAAGGGCAGATAGCGCGTGCGTGAGAGAAGAAGCAGATGCGTAAGAGAAAAGGTAGAAAGAGAGAACACTAGCAACCGGGTATCTCGGTCGCGCGCAAAAGCTTTCTTCAAAGAGTGCTCCATTATCCGCACCAGGAAATCCGAGAGAAGTTCGAGCATCCGCTGAGATAATCGAATTCTTACTTCTCGACCGCCCTTTATCTTCCCGCAGACCACCCCTGCAAGTCCTTTTTCCCTCGTTTCCCGTTTGAACACTCACTTGAGCATCATCCGCGTACATATATTTATCTACCTTCATAACGCTTCTTCTGTTATGCTGCAATATCCTCCTTTCAACGCGCATTTATATTACACTTCTGTGTCTACATTTACAAGCTTTGAAACGATAGCACGCGTTTACGCTTCCGGGCTAATCGATAGAAGCCCCTAACTTACCCTTCTATGAACTACTCTCTTGTAAATTTGCGAGAAAGGTATCATGATTTCAACATTGATCCTGCACTGCACTGTTTGCGTCACATGACTAGGAAAAGTTTAGAAATTTCAATTGAAACTTTAACTTTTTTCTCAAATGCTATGTTACAAAAACAACACACTGAATATAGAATATACATACTCAACCTAATTCGATTGCTTATAACTTTCATAAAAATAAATATATTGTAAAAATTTTTTTTAATTAAAACGTCAGACATTAAGAAGCATAACATATCAAGCAAATGTACGTATCTCTATTAACTATTAAAAAATTATAAATACAGTCGAATCTCTATAAAAGTAACTTGTTGGGACCGATCGACTTTTGTAAAAATAAACAAAAGCGCATAACATATGTACTCGATTACTATGTAAGAGATTAAATCACTTAAAATATGACTTGTACGAAGGTTAAAACAAAAACGAAGATTAATTTTACGTAAGTAAGTAAGTAAGTAAGTTTGACTGTAATGGAAAAAGAAAACTGAGTATATCATATCAAAAAGATGTTTATGAATTAAATGAAATAAAAAAATAAATATATTAAACAAGGACTCCCTCTCCTTAAAATAAGAAAAACAACCTAAATTTGGGCTAATGAGAATCAGCGCGAACGGAGGTGCGTAATAAATCTTTTATAAATAATTTTGTTAATCCATACGTTTGTTGATATCTTTATTTGAAATCTTGAAATCTTGAACGTTTCGATTCTCTTTGGAATCTTCATCAGCAATCTTCTTAAACTATACTATTCGCGAACGCTTGATGTAGAGTCACTCGCAGGTTGCCAAAACCTGCCTGGTTGTAGTTTTATCTGTTTAAATTTATTATATATACATAAGATATTGAAATTCAATCAATAAAATAACGAGTAAAGACAGTACATTCCTATTAAGTTGTTGATTTTAATCTATATGACGCATGTAATATATTTAACATATATAATGTCACGTCATAGATGTAATAAATATAAGAACAGAAAATTATTGTAATAGTTTAAAACATAATTTAATACAAGAGTTGAACCGTCAAAACGAAAATCTATTAGGTGTTGGAATTAATTCGTAGCGTTTTTTAATGAAAGAATGTTATTTATTTCACATGAGCATTAAAAAATACATTAATGAAAGTACTTCCCATCACTTGTAAAACGCTACGAATTAATTCCAACACCTAATAGAATACACAGTCAAAATTTAAACGCGTCGCATTAACATTATGCTTAAAACTATATAGTAATTCTATCAGTCATGCCCATCACTGTGCCTTTTTTATGAGCCATGAGGTGTGCAGATAATTCAAGTATCTACCTGAAAAAGTTTGTTTGTGATACCAGTCAAATTCTAAACTGTTTCTATTTTTGATAATCGTTATGTCTAAGAAATTTATTCTGTCCCCCCTCCCCCAAACCTCCAACGTAAATTGTAGTCTGTTGTGAAATGAGTTGAACGTTGTTACTACAATATTTATTAAGTCGGAAGGGACTGCCGTTACAATATCATCAATATATCTGATATAAAAAGGTACACCTATCTATACCTATGGTTTTAAGCGCCTCTATTTCCAAATCTCGTACAAGGTCCGCAATAATAGGAGAGAGAGGCGACTATCGGAGTCCCGTGATTTTGTTAAAACTCGTCATTAAAACTAAAAACCATCGAGTTCAATACTAATGATATTGCCTTCATAAATTCTGACTCTCATTAGCCCAGATTTAGTATGTTTTTGTTATTTTAAATGAAATATATGAAACAATAATTATGTCTGAACGATGGGCTCTTCACTCGAAGAGCATATATTCCGAACGTATAATTCCGTTTATGGATCCGCTCCATCTCTCACCAATAATTTACACTTATCTACTTGAAGTGTTGATTAAAGTCGGGGGACGGGGGAGAGGGAAAAAAAAAGATCTCATCTTAAGGTCGTAAGGTCGTGTGAACATTTAATAATATCCGGAGAGCGATTTTATTATCGATAGTATGCACTTTCAACATTGGAGTTAGTAATTAGTGCATTGGAGCAATTTTCACCAATTCGATTCTCTTTTCGTAGTAGTAGCTCATACTGCGAATGTTAAAAGAACAATTGGTGCCTATGCGATCGTTTTTTTTACATTTTCCAGCGATGCTAACTGTTTCGTGCGTCGATTGCAAACTCACGCGATAACGAGGTGACTATTGTCACGGTTAAATATCGATTTGCTTGTTCTCTCGAATTTAAATTATATTTATGAACCAGTTTTGTCGCCTGTGCAACCCTAGTAGCAGTTTAGTGCAAAACGCTTCAGAGTTTACCGTTTATTTTGTCAACCTTTCAATACGCACAAATAAATCTCGCTACGTTTCAAATGCAATTTAGAAAAACAATGGCTAACTAACGAGAGAATTTATATGTAGTACTTGTAATGTGCGCGCGTCAGACTGCTACTAGCGACATTCAAGATACCAGCAGGAAGGAAATGTCCTATTTTACTTACAGCTATAATCTAAGACCTATAAAGTACGTGTTCCTTGCTTTCAGGTCGGTGCTGTAGGGCATGAGAGCGAGGGAGTAAAGCGAACGGAAAGTAAGAAGAGGAATAAATGAAAGCAGTGGTCGTTACGTGTCACGTAATTCTAGATCTTCCAAGAACCACTCCCGCTTTTTTGCACGTACAAGTGGGGGAGGAAAGAGGTAATGCGAGATTGATGTCCTGTGGTATTAAAAATGTATCACGAACGGGTCGCGCCCGAGGGGGCAAGGCTTTAGAATTACAATTAAGTGTGCAATTTATTCAGGCGCGTTATTTCTGTATAAATTTCACTGGCGCTGGTCAGAACGAGAAGACGCGGTGAAGGGGGGAAGCAAGGTAAAATTAATGCGTCTGCTCATGAATGGGTAGCTATACGGCCGAAACAAGCAAAATTCAAAGAGAAATCAGTTTTCGCATCTCAAACAGATATCTGCAACTATTAAGATATTTAAATAGAATATTTTTGCTTCTATTCACTTACGGAACTCCAAAGGTCTCACACACCATCTCTGCTATCACGAAGTTGACGCTGTACTTACCTGAAATAAAAAGGAAAGTGATTAGTTCTTAATAAGAGCACATAAAAATAAATTGTGAAAAAATTTTGATCTGAATTCAATCTCTTTTTATGGCCATAATATTATTCGAACAAATTGAAGTTAAATCGATCGCACGACTATCCCACCACGATAAATAGCGAATATCTCACATTGTAATACAGTCATTCGTATTCATTTCGTGATTTTCCGCAGCAATTCGTGCATCCACCCGTTTCTTTCTACTTTACCGCGACCGCAAGCTCGAGGATTCAAATGCACAGAGTCCGTTCCAAAGATAGATATCACGATCCAGTAAAATATATGATGTGGTAATTATTTACTAGTAATCCGCGCATCATAAATTCAAATACTCTTTGAAAGGAATTCTAGCACTTCGAAACGTACACTTGCACATTTGTCCAATTGATACAAGGCGATGCTAATTGCAACTGTACGTTCTATACAAATTTCATTATTTGAAAGCGGCAAATGTTCATATTCCTGATAATTGAATTCATTATTGAGGAACATTTAATCAGAAATGGCCCAATTAAAACTACAGTTATCGACTAAAATTCGATGTCATTTGTCATATTAAACGTGTCTTATAAGTTCGTACTAGCTGTAATACCGTATACTTGACATATCGATAGTTTTAGTGAGTATGACTATCTATCGCAAGACTCATAGCACGTGTTACCGGTCTGCGTGTAGTGTCCTTTCCGGTCTGGTTTATCCGAAGGCCATCGCGTTATCCGCATGATACAATCGATATTGATATTGTCGCGCGAGATGAAAATTCCGGAGAAAATTTCAAATTCAACGGAGTCAGCCAGTTTGGAATTTACACCGTTCTGTGCCGATCGATCATCTCTATTCTGCATGCCGCTTCGAAAGTCAAGAGATTATAGCGTAGTGATCTACATCCACGTAAGCGAGGCTTTTTTAAATATCAGATCAAACGCTCGCGAAAAATTCGGGTCGACGACCCATGATTTGAAATTCAATCGCGTCATTTTTACAGCACCGGTATACAAGGCCGGCGTTATAACCGATCGAAGCTTAGCCATATTATCGATTAAGAGACTCCATAACTATACATGAAATAAATTATTTTTTTATCCAACGATGAATACTTTTAAGTAATCTTTCTGTGACATTGATAATAAAATTTTGTTCGCAATCAGGGAATTTTACGACATTAATACAAATCCAATATAAGCGATATAATCTCCAATGTTCTATGTGGAGTAAATAGATTTTTGCAAGAAATAATTTTACAAAACCAAAAGTGCAGGCAAAGCGTACATGATAAGTACTATCCGCTCGTTTGGTATGTCGTATAAATATAAAACTAGGTTTCAAATATATGTTCAAGTGCAATCGCAAAATGTAATTACTGTTGTAGAAGCAGATGACGCCGCGACATCGTATATAATTTCAGCAAAGCGCAAAATACTGAAATATTCGTAACGCATATTGTATAGCATTATTTATTCGCCAAGCATTCATATTATTGGTTAAACCGGTAGCATCTACGTGGAAAATTGCTCTTAACGTTTCTTGCGTATTCACATTGTCATACCGTTGGTAAATTGATGTTTCTGGTTGCATATAAGATTATGACCAGGTCAACGAATTCAACAAAACATATGCTAATGGAGCTATGCCAAGAATAGTGTTATCGTATACACATGTAATTTACGCTATACGTTTGTAATGTGATCACCGGTGCATTCCAGATCCATGTCGTTGATACACTGGCACTTTATACGCGCAAAACGAGTTCACAGTTTAATCTCATCACAGATCGCGATATAATTCAGAACAGTTTCGTTTTAAACATTGAAGATATAAATCACTAAATACAACGCTCGGATCTTTCACATGTTTGATGGAGAAGTGACATATATTAAAATTAAAATTCTACATTGGGACAATATTTTAAGCAACTTTTTAAGGAAAAATAATATAATTTCAAATCAAACATTTTTCTATAACTATTTTAGGATTAATAATACTTACTCATGTGGTATTTAGCATAAAAAAATGTCTTTTTTAAAACAATTAAGGTAATCTTAATGAGAGACCAAGCGATCAACTTCTGCTTTCCTTACCAGCAATAGATTAGAAGAGTTATAATTTTTTTTCAACAAAATATACACCTTTAAAATTAATTTCCTGTCATTCTTTCAAGTGTTAATTTTGGAATTGTATCTCTTTTACACTTTATCAGTTTATCAAGAAAACAATCTTTAGAGAGAGAGAGAGAGAGAGAGAGAGAGAGAGAGAGAGAGAGAGAAAAGAAGATAAAAAAGAAAACGAATATTCAATAGAACATGTGTGTCGTCTAATTTCGTTAAGCGTAACTGACATTTAGATTGAAAACCGAAGAAATATCGTATGACAACGTCGGATTGATGTCGAATACAAGATTGGCGACTTGGCTCGTCGCCGAATGCACGAACACATTTATGCATTTGCTGAATAGACCTGTGCAGAGGACTGCTCTTCAAAGATACAAAAAGTGATTGCGTCGCGCATGGCAATACGCGGAACTTTGACACGAGCAGCGTGTCCACGTTTCGGCGACCGTCGACGGGCTGATGCGTCGACGGTAACTCAGGTCCAATTTCCGTTTTGGGGACGCAAGGCAGTCTTATCGTTCTCTGTCTGAACGCTTCTCGCAGCCACTCTGCACGAGCTCGCCTCGTTATTTGGCTTTCCCAAGCTGAAAGCAAACCGTTCTTATCGCAGAAGAGAATCACGTCATTTAAAGTACATCAATTCGTTGATCTCTCGGATGGTCGTCGCGAGGGCTAGACTTCCTGGGAAGATGTCCTTAGAACATACTATTGAACGTCACATGCCGTTTCGTTTCTATCATCGCAAGTAGAATTGTCGAGGCGCCAAAACTAATATCACGAAAGTCCAATCCTTCTCGCGCAAGTACTTTCCTTTTTCTCTGTATTATTTTTCTACTATTTTATTTTTAAAAACCGATACAAGCATTTGAACACGCGGAATAAAAACCTTACAGAAGAATAAAATCTATATTCGTCAAACGTCTGTTCGTGATTTAATGAAAATATATCGAGATATCAAAATTAGTAGAAACAATTTATTAATTCTGCAAACATTTCCTGCAGAATCTCAACGAATCCAATAACATTTCAACAGACAGGAAGTCACAAAAGTGTCAAAACGGGCTTCTAGGGCGGACCCTGGGTATTATACAAGGGGAAGGATATTCACCATGACTACCGCGAATGGATTCAATGCGCGCAATTAGGGTAACCCTAGGGTTCGCTTCGAGTGCTTCAAATATCCGTTCAACGCCGTACAAATTGAGATTTGCAATATCACGGAATATTTCGAGATGACGGTCACAAACGCGTCTCGTAATGAGAGAAACTGTAGCTATTCTAACGTTTCCTACTATTTTTCAGCACTCGGTACATCTTCAGCGCGTTTCCGTGCAGAGAAAAGAAAAAAAAAAAAGAAGAAAAGCCCGAAACCTCCGTCGTTTATACAAAAGGAATGTCGCGCTACGAAGGTGGAACGCGCGCCGCGCGTTAAGAGCCAGACGTTTCTCTCGAGAGAATGCGCGCGCGGATTTGCGCGGAGGCTGCGCTCCCGAAACGTCGACCGGTCGAAATTATACACAATAACGAATCCCACGCGTAATTATCATGTAACTTCGTTGGCCCATTGTGCATCCGGCAACGTGAAAGATTAATTCGCTTAGCCCACCCGCCGCATTCCATTGTTTTGGATTAGCCTACCGTTCTCTCCACCCTCCTCGCGTTTACCACTACAACCCGACTTCTCCACCATGAATTTATTCATTCGCCACCGTGGTTGTAGCCGTGGACCTTATTCCTCGTGAGAGACATCCTGCTATGGGCGTCGCCGGTATTCTTGACAAAATATCGCCGGAATTTTCGAATTTTTAAAATTAAAATTTTCCAATTTTTCTTGTGTTGTAATTTATCTTACAAATTTCACTAATTTTCTGTCATTAATTGTCTATTATTAACAATAATTATTAAAATTCTAGCTTAAAAATATTATTCAACGAAAACAATAGAATATTTTATCTTTGATTGAATTTTTTCTTTTTTTTTTAAGAATTAAATGGAGTGCTAGTGCAGTCCTTCACTTTTTTTTCAAGACAATTACATACCTAACTTCTTGCGACGGTGGAAAACCGTAACAGTTTCGCCCTGAAATATTGCGCACGTGTGGGTGATATTTAAATGCTACCAACGACTCCATTTCTGCTTCTGTATATAGAAGTATTTTCGTAACGCGATAGTGCAGAGACCGCGATCGATTATTCACGAAGAGCTTGAGGAATCGCTGGCCTGGTATTTATTCAAATTCACCGTGAGACTCAATGTAACGCGAAGTAAAATACGTAATATAAAATGGAAATATTTATGCGCGGTTGCCACTATTAGCATTATGAATACAATATCTGTCAATTTTATGAATAATTCTTGCGCCGTAAATGCGGTAAATTAATCTGAAATACCTGCTAATTTGACGTTTATCCAATATTTCCACTATTTTAATAGACAGAATATAATGTAGATAAAATATATACACATTAGCAACAATAACGATGTAATTGTCTTCATAAGATTAAGTTATTAACATATACAATTCATATACATATTTACCTTATCATCGAAATTCACCTCAAAACTGAAATATTTTTGAAATTTAATTTAAAGTTTCGTTTGAATATAATGTAAAATAATAAATAAGATACCGAGTTAACAATTTTTTTAAGATAAATCTGTAGCTGGTTGATATAAAACGGCAATAAATGTCATACAAACGATAAAATAATGTCTTCTAATTGTGTCGTACCGTCTGACATGTTAAACTTTATATAGTTCGTTTTAGATCTTATAGACATGGATAGAATTGAAGATAAGATCGGTAGTTAGATCAGTAGAAGTTAAATCAGCATAAACGATACGTTAAGTCACTAACTATTTTTATATGGTTGGATATTCAATCGAATGTAAAAGAGTAACGACCATAAAATACACGCAAAAAGATTTATTTTGTCCACGACAGTATCATTTTTTATGAATCGCCGCGCTTACTCGATACGTCGGCACGAACGTAAGCCGTGGCGTCGTCGCTCTCCGAGGAGTATCGGTATTTGCGAGGTCAACAGAAGGCTGTCCCGCCTTTACCACGGAATCTTATCCCGCGGGATAGCGGACAAAGATTCAAGTCAGTTTACTGTTATGTCAAGCCCCGCGGGGAAAACGAGAGAAGGAAATCCCGTACCTAGATTTTCCTCCCGTCATATACCTAATCTCGATGGCGACAGACTCCCATTTCAGTGCCCAGCTCTAGGATATCATGCGCCCCGGGCGTGCACTTAAACATCCGCTGCAATTTCACCATAAAATTTGCAGGCATATATAAGAATCAGATTGAGAAGGTGGCATTTATATTTGTTCATGCATCAACCGATACAAATTTAAATTTAAACAAATGTACGCAGTAATGGAATGCTAACGGTCTATATAGATAGGTAGTTAAACATTTAATAGTTAAAAATTTATTTATTAGGTGTTGGAATTAATTCGTAGCGTTTTTAATGAAAGAATGTTATTTATTTCACATGAGCATTAAAAAATACATTAATGAAAGTACTTCCCATCACTTGTAAAACGCTACGAATTA
The DNA here is from genome assembly GCF_000204515.1 of Acromyrmex echinatior. The sequence goes on along the minus strand of NW_011627088.1, from coordinate 206,917 downwards.
ATTCCAACACCTAATAGTATAGGTAATATGTCAATAAAATGAATTTGACAACGATATTCCTTGAATTATGAATCTTTCATCGTATCTCCGAATAAGCGTTCACGATCAATTATAAATTCGGCATTGCAATATTTCATTGAAATAGCACAAATATAATTAAATCTCCTATGTCTAAATTTAATTAATGTCATGCATATTTCACCTACTAGCAGAATTTTAATATATTCAACATTGATATATACTGATATATATTGTTCACTCTCTCTCTCTCTCTCTCTCTCTCTCTCTCTCTCCTGTCCTCCTTCTCTTTTAATTGATATTATATTATTATATCACAAAAGCCTTTCTATCAATCAGCAGAAGCAATCATTTACTGTCAAAATACATTCAATTTCTTTGATCTCATTTAATCAATAATATTTATATAATATGAAGAATAATCCTAGAATGTATGTGAGGGATAAAAAAAATCTGTAAATTAATAATGAGTCCCATAGGCTTCACAAAATTGTCTCGCAAGGGATTGTCGTGATACAAAAACTCTAATGAAATTTGCATAAAAAAAAATGTACGTGAACCTCCAAGGTATTATTTGTCACGCCCTGTCATTCGAGTTGTTCGTTTACTTGACCCTGACTACTATCTTTTCCTCTGGTATATACTGTATATACACGGAAATAATGTTAATTTTTTTAAGCGCTACATGCTGAACAACACTATTTGCAATACACTCGCTGTGTATTCGTTAATGTAATGTTATTCCCTAAAATAAAGTTTGTTTCTTTTTATAGATAGTAATGCAGTTTTACATGACAAACAATTTAATCTCAAAATTTATATATTTTTGTATTAAATAGCAGATATAGATAATAAAGAATTTAGTTTCATTAGCTGGCGAGATAAAAAATACGGAAGTATTAGGTGTTGGAATTAATTCGTAGCGTTTTTAATGAAAGAATGTTATTTATTTCACATGAGCATTAAAAAATACATTAATGAAAGTACTTCCCATCACTTGTAAAACGCTACGAATTAATTCCAACACCTAATATAATAATGATTAAATTAAATCAGATTGAAAGAGCTTAATATTGAAATATTCTGTGTGTCTTCTGTGTGTTTCATATGCAGCTACATATATAGAATGACTCAAATTTAATGAGTTCCTCTATCCTGTAATTTGATTCACCTGAGAAATAAATGTGAATCACAATGTACGCCCACTCTATTGAGCCACTGGTACATTTGGGGGGCTTAAATCGAATCGCAAATCGTCCGAATGCAAATAAAAATGGAAATTCACCCATACTACTTCACTCTCTACTTCATACTCTGCCTCATCTCTTCTGCTCTTTTTTGAATAAAAAAAAATTCTCGCGTTCTATCGCACGTTAGGTAATAATAATGAGTTAGTCTGACTACACGAATATAAATATTTGCTAAAAGTATTAATTAATTAATCACTTAACAATTAAGTACACTTTATTTAATAAACAATTTTATTTGCCTATCGATTGCTATCGACTATTTCTTTCATCTTCTAGTAACTGCAGAAGATTCAAATTTTACATAACAAATAAAAAATATATTAAAGAAGAGATAATTAAATTCGCACAAAAAAATAACCAAAAAGATCGAATAGGGCAAAGCATGTGCACACATACAACAAATAAAGAAGATTATAAAAGAAATTTGAACATGGTAAAGCAAAAGGCACGATTAGTCAATCAATGAGATCGTCACAGCAGAAACTCGATAAAATTACTGTCTGCAGGTAAATCCCTGAGGGGGCGAGAGGATGGAAGCAGAAAGTCTTGCTTCTTCCTCTTTTTCCTTTACACGTACCTTTCTTCGTTCATACCTACACACGAAGACCTTCGACCTCTCTCACGCGCCATCGGAGAGGACGTAGAGTGGAAGCTAATAAATTCATAATTCAATATTGACTCGGGGATTGTCTCCGTTCTTGCCTCAGCGTAATTCCTCGTGGGTTTGCCAAGCTTTTAAACAATTAGCTGCGAAAACAATTACTGTGTCGCCGAGACCTCGTGGAAACACACCCCTTTTCCGCGCCACCCTTTTCACGACATCCGAAGGTGGCGTTTTCTTAACGCTGTGACTTCGTACGCGGGGGAAGCGAAAGCGACAACAGTGCCACGCACTTTTGGCATAAGTTCAAGACAAATATTTATCGCCGGGTATTATGAGAACTTCCTCTTTCGGCTTTCAGGCACGCTTTTCGCGTACCTCTGAAACGCTCGTTGGAACGCGAAAAGTGTATCGTTCCATCATTGGCCAATCGAAACTATACGAACAAAAAGGATATGCTATTACGCATTGTGGTCGTATCTTTCTATTTGCCTTCAGTTATTATTATATTTTGCATAACAACTGTTTGAGATAAGAGATAATCAAAATAAAATAAAATTTTCACAGAAGATATGTTTTGAGACGTTAAGATTAAAAATATTTCTCGACTATTATTAACAATAGCATTTCATTTAGATATTATCAATATTTTATTGCGAGTATTTACTTCCAAAACGAAGAATCTTATAAAGTTTGAGAAGACATGTACAGCTTGCCAACCACGATTCTATATCCACTTCTAATTTAATAAGGTGGAGTAAAGTGTCGCATTTGAGACATTCTCACGTCTCACGATTATTTCCTTTATTTTCTTCAGAGCGGTATGGAATGCGTATCAATTCTCGCATAAACTCGCGACTGACGGAAATAGAAATTCCAGACTCGCATCATTTTATTATTAAAAAAGCACATTTGCTAAAATTCTGCATAAAATATAAATACACATTTGTAGTACAAAGGCCAGCACAATTACGGATAAATTAAATTTCGAGGTAATTATTTTTATTACAGTAAATAACAAGCTCGAAAAATATCGTTGATACGATGCATAGTTGCAAAATTTCAAGAAAATTTAATCCGCACTTGTGCATGGGTTCCACATGTATATATATACACACACACACACACACACACACACAATTTGCGCTCGTTAGCACGGGGTGATTTATCGCTCTGAGACTTACAGTTTTACGAATCGGGCGGGATAGAAAGTGTTAATGAAATTTGTACAGGACATTTAAAAACATCTGGCTTCCGGTGGAGGTTGTGATTAGCGTACACCGCAACGGCACGCACGATAAATTATTCCCGGGGCTCCCGCGTTTGATTTAAAATTATTGCCTCAGTTTGTTTCAGGATTACGGGACGCAACGTATTACTCTTCCGTATAACCCAGTCTCGCTTTACGCCCCTTGCTAAGCCAGGTGATTGTTTAACACCAATATACCGCGTCAATGCACAAAATCTACGTGTTTCATCTTCTCAATCTTGGTTTATTTTTGCTCAACAACTCGAAAATATGCGATTCAATCAAGCGACGGTTTAAAGTCTTTGGCTTAAATTATTAAATGTCTAATAATGTAGTAAATTAAATTAACCAACATTCCTAAATTGAGATGTGTACTAAATTTTTATAGATTTTAAAATCAAAGATATATCAATATATAAAAAAAGGATATATCAATATATAAAAGTAAGGATATATCAATATATAATTCAATATATAAATTTATTATTCTTCCAAATTTATAATACAAAGGCTGAGTTTAACTTGTTATGATAACAAATTTTATTAAGGCTATATATTTTCTTCGGATTTTGGAGCTTTTGAATTCTTTCGGAATTTATACATTGAATATTTTTTGAGGAAAAATAACGATATTATTGAGATTAGGTGAATTTATTGCATTAAAATAAAATAAAATCTCATACCTCAATGTCACCATCGTTGTTTTTGATATGACAAATATTTTTGTTTTATATAGATGATAACGGATGCGCTCTTCCTCGATAACGCAACCGGTTTTATGCCATGTAGAGTGAGAAGGTAAAATTCCAGAGATCGCGCCGATCAGTCATTAATCATGCTTGAGTAATGAGTTTTATCTGCAAATAATTAGTATCGACGTGCCAGGGCGATGAATCATCGTCGATATATCGTGTCAACCGTGCATATGTGGCAAGTTCGATACCAATTCCTACATGGCATCTCGAAAGTGCTCGGCAACATAATTTTGAACCGAATGAGATTACCGATTAGTTAATGGAATCTAATAGAAATATAGTGTACATCGTTATTTTGTCAGGAGATAAATCAGAGAGAACAGATTATTAAGTGAATGTATTACATCAATCATTTACAGCTAGCAAATATGAAAATTGAATGAATTTTACCGACGCAATTTTGCGTTAAATTGACCGTGACCGCGTGTACATTCTCTTGTAATTATAAAAGATTGAATTTTTTAAAAGCATGATATAATTGTTTAATTTTTTGTGCGCTGGTAACGTTTTGTTGTGACATTTTATGGAGTTAACTAATTGTTAAAAACAATTGCAATTATTTATTTGTTAAAAACAAATAAAAATTATATCAGAAAATTTGTATGTATAATAAGTGTACTCTGTAAAATCTCTGTAGAATCAGTGTATTATCACTGACTTCAGTGCTACACTTATAACTGATGTAATTAATGTAGATTATGATTATCTATAAATTCAATCTGTAGAAACCATAACTTCTAAAAATGAATCAATATGTGTATTATTACTGAAAAACAGTAAATATTCGCTGATATTACAATTATAAATGTAGCACTGAAGTCCATGATAATACACTGATTCACTTTTACAGAGTAAAAGTACCATGTAACATAGGAACAACTTATATATGTTCTCAAATCGTCCCTTAGATATACGAAACAACCCTCGTTCATGAGTACTACTGCACGTAAACGAACTCATCCGAAAAAGTCAAAGTACAAATTCTCTTTTAACTCTTTAAATCAAAAGTTATGTAGCCATAGAGTCAAAGCAAAGAGAGCAGAAATGCATTGCCGACGTATGTCCGGATGGTAGAATCGCATATGCACATTCGACGTAGCTCCAGCATCCGTTACTGTCTTCGTCGACGCCGTGGCAACCAAGCCGAAAGCTCTCGTTCCTCTTATCCCTTTTCTCTCCCATCCTGCCTTCCCTCGCCCTATTACCTTGTCCGCGCTACCCCTTTTGCCTCTGCAAAGCGCGAGCTGGCAAAGTTGTAAGTAGCGCTTTCGGCCGTTTGATTGCATTAGCTTATTCAACCAAGTTTGGACGCGCAGTGCCTCTATCCGGCACGACGCAAGAGTTCTCTCCATCCTCGTCCTTCCCGCCTCGGCGATCGCTGTGGCGCTCTTCTCATCCATTTAAATGCACGCTGAATGCCGTCCCTTTCAGGACGCCGTTGCACATGGCGTACTATCGACGGACCGCACTACCGTCAGAAAGCTTTGAAGGATTGTCTCGTGATTACGACCAACTGTTATCGAATTCGGTGATACAATCTGCTGACGGAAGTTGATATCCGACTGAGAGGCAGTTAATGCATTGATTCGAATTACTTATGTTCAAGATTTTTTTTAAGTGTTATGCTCATATTTATCGCTCAAATGTTATTATTTGAATCTTTTTTAAATAAAAATAAAAAATGTTTTTCTATAATTTTCATCTCCTAATTACGGTACACTCTGTACAAATGAATTATAAAAAGAAAGTAGAATTATTAGAGTAGTAAATTATTAGAGTGTTATATGAAAAATTTGAAAAAATGGAAAAAAAAATATTAATTTGGTTTGATTATTGATTGGTTGAAATTTTGGTTATTTTACAAAGGATCGCCCGATTTAGATGTCGTATTTACAGAAGAACTAAAGATACGACCGATTCCCTGAGATGCTATTGCAGAAGTAGAATTTTTCTGGAAAGTTTCGGATTACAGTATCAGAAACTTCAATATCCTTTTACGATTACATGTCGCAACAGAATGTCGTGTTCGAAACTCGGTCAGAAAATAAAACCGATGCAACGTTGACGCAAGCATGCCGTACATCTCCGCAGTTTTGAGAACCATCACTTAGATTTTACGATGTTGAATGACAATTCGAAAGTATCCGTGAGCACGAGTGAGAACAAAAACGTACATGATGGTGCAGCGACATACGAAGGATATAAAACGATAATACTAAAGAGAAACGGAAAGTCAAAGTGGAAAAGCAATTTAAGGGTGCTACTAGCAGAATGCATATAAAGGTTTGGTGTGCAGAATATAATGCTATAAAGAGGGTTGTGGATGGCGTCATTGCGAGCTTTTTACCCTCATGTCCGACACGTTCGCGTTTCCCTTTTATGAGCACTTCTTGTTGTTGTCCCGAGACAACTGCAGCGTTACAGTGGCACGTACTTGCCTACGTACAGAATGTCCCACAATAGAAAGTTAATTATGAGCCTTAAAGTTATTCGGAAATGCAATCGTCAAATAAAGTCGTGAAAATTTGATTTGCGGGAATAATTATTTGAGAGATTCATGAGACGTGCAATACAATTATTTGTAGTTACTATTCCAAGTCTAAAATATGCTCGACAATTTTAGCAAATAGAGATTTCACCGTTAGCACAATATAAATATTTACTTTTCCGTCATCAATAAAGGTTTTTGAGAAACGTAGCAATTTTTTATTATTCTATTATATAAAATCTGAAAAAATTTTGATATATTTGTCGAAGCTTTAACGAGTTTTTATTATCACAGAAATCGGATTGTATTTTACTGATTTTTTTACTAGATTTATTTATTAGATTTATCTACCAAAATTCACAATTAAAATATCGATAGTGCCTTTCTCAGCCGGCGGAGAATTAAATTCATCAGAAGAGATTAGAACAAATACATCACTTAGGGTAAACTCGGATACCTATTATAGTTATACATCAGAAAAGATAGGCTGTAATTTCTCCACTAGTTGCTAAATAGAACATTTTTGTAATTATTCTAAAAGCCTATTGGCCATCTTGCCCGAATTTATATATAATTACGCAAGTAGCTTTAATATTTATTATAAAGACATGATATGTCAAAACGAGCTGATTTATATAAGCAGACGATGGAAGTTGCAGGTTCTAACAGACATCCAGCTAATTAAATCTTCTCTTTCAGGAAAGTGTCTTTGTCTCGGTTTACAACGCGTAGCTTAGGTTTTATTCCTTTGGATGTTGGCAAACGCGCACATCCGAGAAGAAAGTATCTACAAAGGAGGGAAACGTCCTCTCCGGAATGAAGCAGTACCGATGATCCTTTCAAAGGAGCCGAAACTTCGGCCCCACCTGTGATCTCTGTGACTCGACCGAGTGGAAGTCTCCTGTAATTGGGATTACTCCGACAGACAAGACTCTTCTTTATCTACTCCGCGTCTCTTTTCACGTAGCTCTCCTGGTTCACTAAATTCCTTTCTACGACATCTTTGGATTGGCGAATTCTCCCCCTCCCCTTCTGTCGCTTCAGTGGAAAGACAGATTAAGAGAAATCAGTCAAACTTATCGCCATCAAACACATCACAATCTACGGTGAACGTATACGGTTCTGAAATATAATACTTTGGACGGATGGAACGGTACTGAGTACATGATAAGCGACTTCGCGACATGTACAATGTATATAATCTCTTTTGCGCTTCTTGGCCGTATCCTATCACTTTATAATCCTTGACGTATCCGATATTATATATAAGAAGCTTGTGCATTAGTCGGTCCAAATACGACATCAACGAGGGGGCGCTTAATACCCTGGCTTGACCAGCGATCGAAATCTATACTTCTTAATCCAGGGATGACACCAGCCGAACGTATGGCTACCATTATGGGAGATTGCATCGTAGCATTACGAGAACGAGGAAGATCGTGTTAAACGCCTCGCGAAGAAGGACCAAACCGACAAAGCGGAAGGAAAGGCGAGAGAACGTCACGATAAGCACCGACGACAAAGTTGTCTGACCACGTCAAGTCAACGGCGAAGTATAGTGCAGGTGTCTGATCCTTATCTATCTTCCTCCTGCTGCCGATCATCTCACTGCTCGCTCTCGTAGCATCTCGACCGACGAGTCGACGAGAGAATACGGCGGCGTGTTCGCGCGATAAAGCAACTTTCCGTGCGGCAATAAAGCGACAAGCACACGGGTGTCGCCCGTAAAACCGAAGGCTATATTTGTTTGGCGCGGTTGCTTTGTATTGTTTACGATTTGTTCACGATGCATCCGAAGTGGCAGAGTCGCAAGCATTCGACTGTCCGGTTCGCCATACGAGCCGTGAAACAGACTGTGACTGGCTTTCCGTGACTTCATTACGAAAAGATACCTGTCGGAACAGGATAAAACCAATGTGGCGTGGGAGCCTGTTTGTTCCGAGTGTCGAAACATCCTTTTCGCAATTTCGAAACCGCATCCCAAATAAGAGAGAGAGAGAGAGAGCGCAGAATTCAATAGTACGAATTCAAATCGATTTCTATTAAACTTTAGGGCTGCCAGCGAGATAAACTAAACGAATTTCTCATGCTCTCTCATGTGTTCAAAATTTCATTGAAAGAATTATAAAAAAAGAAATATGTGTTTGTATCGTAAAAAATTTCTTATTTTATTCATTTTTATAAATATCTTATTGCAAGTTTATATTTAATTTGCTTATATAAAATATTTTAGGATAAAATAATGATGAGTTAATTAAAAGTAAATAATAAAATTGAGAATATTAGTAATATTTAATTTTACAGTCTTCTGTCATTAATACTATCATATTTTTGTACGTTCACATAATTTATTCATTAACTATAATATAATATTGTATTCGGTGAATCTTATTCATTAACTATAATATGATATTATATTCGGTAAATCCTGTTAGGGTCACTATAAGCATACATTTGCGTCAGTGATGATGCAACGTCACTTTGTGGACCATTAAAACGATCATCACGTCCTGAACGCACTTTACCACTCTGTGGACACGACCTGGTTACATCGTGTTCTAATTATCTTGATTCGCGGTTACGTGCATATCAGATTGTAGTTTATGCCAACATGATGAGCATCATAGTCCACGATTGTACCGACTCAAAGCAAATCAAGCAATTCATCATCATACGAAGCAAATGAGTGAAATCTTTAAATATTATGTATAACGTTTAGTTTGAGAAATTTCGTATGGCGAGTTTTGCTTAAGCTTGATAAATTAATATATCATATAATTCATATATTAAACTTGTATAAATATTCAATGAAACCATGTTGGAAAGTGTAGACGTACAACGCGTATATAAAATATTCATCTCATTATCTTTTTGATAATACGCCTGAGGCGTCGATATTCTTTCTTTAAAATTTTAGCTGACATTAAAACGGTTAACGTCACATCGCATCGTTGGACCAGAAGATCGATGCCGGATTATGAATAATGCAAAACGGACATTCATGATCTATCCGTCGACAAATAAAGAAGGATATACCGGACGTTTATTTATTGACAGCCGAAATCGTTCTTTTTCAGTATACAACGTTATACTGAAATGATCAATAAATTATTTATCCGTTGTAGCGTTACACAGCTACACCGCGCAAGGTTAACCGTTATGGGGGAAGCCGTGAAAAACTTGGGATGCAATTTTTACATCGCCTACCCTGTTCGCTGACAGATTTTTCCACCGTGCCCGTACACATATTGATCGACCTGTACGTGCTCGCACAATAATCCGCGGTCGGAGGAAAGAGTTCATGTGCGTGAAAACGGAGCCCCCGTTGCGTCCATGTGCGTGCAAAACAGACACCGTCATTCTAATGTATTCTCATTAGCTTGTATTTTAATTAGAACGCTCATTAATGCCTGCTATGATGCCCCATCTTTCTTATATACTCCCTTATCCTTCTCCTCTTCTCTCTCTCTCTCTCTCTCTCTCTCTCTCTCTCTCTCTCTTACTCTCGTTTCATACTTGTCTTTCGCTCCTTCACGTATTCGCTTTATTTGTCTTCATCGAACGATCAGAATTCATATTTACATAGTTAGTATCTGTGATACACATTGTTGTAGCAAAACTATCGGTTCCCTCCTCCTCTGGTCGCGGCGCATCGTTTCGCTCCGCTTACCTTCATTTACTTTTTTATAACTGCAGCCTTCGAGACGAGATAGTAATTAACTCTCTGTTACCTTGCATATTTTTTGCGGCCATTCAGTATATCCGGTAATAATTATTGTAACGCCCGATCTGCTACTCACGGTCCTCTTTAATTTTACGGACGGATCTCGTTTGTGGCTTTCAAACCAGAAAAATCGATCGCGTTCGCGTTTCTCGATCACCTTAGCGTTTAACCTCGTTTGTCAGGATTAGAGAGATTGATTAAAAAGAGTATAGAAAAAGAGCGATTGAAACATAATACATTAGTATATGTTGCAATGTGACATCTCTGCAAAACACTGAGTAATAAAATAACAAAATACACTTTGATATCGAGTAATCGTTGTGTTATAAAGCTTACGTTTGTAGTTTTAAATTGAAAATGCATAGTGCATATATTTTGCTTTAATGCGTTCTTTAGCTTTTACATCCTTTTAAGTCCTCCATCGCTTTAAACGTATTGCAATTGCAATCTCCATTTTTCCATTTAACCAGAAAGACGCTAACGTTGCCTAATACACCTACATATACGCGAATGCTCTTTATGAACGAGACAGATATCAGAAGCTTTCCGACACATATTAGATTGCTCGGCCGTGAATCACGGCTCTTCGCTCGAATCAGCTCGAAGGTGGAACCGACATCTCGCCCGCTTCGCCTTTTTCTCTCGGGAAGAATATTTTATGCAAACTCGATGCTCCCCTTCCTGAGAATCGATTTCTCTCGGAGATAGTCCGAACGAGCGGAATTTAATCAAATTTTAGAAAACAAGTGGCTACAGTATAGTGGTACGTATTCTTCGATAATTAATTTTTCAAGCACGTACATATTCTTCTAATCAACCTTTCAATACGTACATATACGTTACATTGGCATTATAGTAAATCGCTTTAGCAAAAGAATTTTACATTTTCGGTAATATATAAAATGCAGAGAAATTATTATACGTACAGAAAAAAAAACAATTTTGCTGAAGTATCTAAAAATTTAGCTACATACAAATTCGAAAATAATTTGAATTTTTAATATACACGATTGAGTCATTCGTGGCCTTTCTTTTTAAATATTAAAAGCATTTGGTTAAATAATGATTCCTTTCCTTTTTTTTAGTATACAATTTTATAAATATTTTCTAAAGATGTTAGAGTACATACATTAAAAATTTTAATAATTTTTGTAGATATATCACTAAATGTGATGAAAATTATTCCGAGACACGAACGATCCATCGTATGTAATAAAGGACTACAAAATTATATATATTTAAGGATTAATGGATTATCACTAAGAGTTAATGGATTATCAGAATAATTACGTACGAATCTCAAATATGTATAATGCATAATGCTGCAAAAACTTTTAACTTTCTATAACAACTAGCTTGAGCGTCCTACATAATTATTCTAGTCCAATAAAATTATTTTCAAATCTGCATCTAAATTTTTAAATATTTCAGCAAAATCATCCTTTTGTGTCGATGCAGAAAGATAAGTATGTTGCTCAGCTATTATTAAAATTATTATGTTTTAAGGAACAAAAGTAACAAGATAAGTAAACTCTTATCAATTCGCGTTGACCCACAGCCGTGTGCATAGGAGATATCTCCAAAGCACTGACGAGAGTTTATACCTGGGCAACGGTATTTGCGCAAAATGATTTGGTGTTTCGTCAACTCGTCGAGCTGATTCAGCAGTTGTCACCGGCTGATAGCGCGCATCAAGGCAAAAGATATGCACGATGGATGCTGTCGTGCCGCTCTGCGATCCGGTCATACCTAACCAGGCTGCTCGGCACTCGGTGAACCGAGTGCTCTGTCTCCTGTCCGTCCTAAATCAAGAGTAGTTGACGGATGCAGGACAGTCTGCGTGGAACTTGCGGGTCACCTGTCCACGTAGGCTATCCCGGCCGTTAAATCATAGCTGCCGGCTCTCCCTCTTCTCCCATCTTGTGCACCCATGCAGCTGGTCCATAGTCCCATTCCCTACCAATCTGCACGGGTCGTACCACCAAAGTGCCGTACCCGGCTCTTCCCTCCTTCGCGTATGAGGAATAGTACGGGGGCTGCTTTTGATTTAGCGGAATATATGCTGTTGGCACTGACGACTCGCTCCCATTACCCGTTCTCGTAACCCCCTAGCTTGCGCACACCCTACGCGATCTGCTGCCCTTAGTAACTCCCCTCTTTCTCTCTGTCTCTCTTTCTCTCTCTTATCCCAGGTCCGACATAGTCTTGCTTGGCCTCGCCTCACCTCACTCTTGCCTCGTCTTGCCTCGCTTTGCTTCGCCTCGCCTCGCCGAGCGAGACCTTTAATTAATAGTCCGGCTCATTTCGCCGGCATGAACGGTGCGAAAAATTATGCGCTTTTGAATACGGATGAACTCCGTAACCGGCGGAGCTCCGTTCCAGATTCCTCGTGTCTCGTTTCTCGGTAAATTTCTCCGGGTCTCGCGCCTGTATTGGGCGTGAGAGCGCTTCTGGGTGTCGTGATTGATCGTTCTCGCGACCGGTCTGGCGGAGACCTCCATGGTTTTATGCAGTTTTACGGGACGAGCGATTCGTTAGCTGAGACGAGTGGACAAGTGGATGGTAGAAATCGTAAAAGCAGATTTGTCAAGGCCATCGAGAATTGGCGTTGCTAGTTTTAGCACGGTCCGTCGCTTGATTGATGACAAAAGTGAACCCGTGCAACGGATTTCTAACGGTCAAAAGATAAATGGTAGCGTTTACGCATTTACAAATGTCGCATCTAACTACAATTCCATTTTGCTAATATTCATATCGAGCAGTGTAGAAATGCCGTATACGTTTCTATGTTAAAACGATTTGAACTACGAGCATTATAAAGATAAGTAGATGCGAGGAGTCTACTGAAAGTGCATCAAAGTAAAATAAACTTTGATGTCACGCAATCGAGAAATTACATTCTGTTAAAGGATTAAAAATATTCTTCACCGGAAATTATTAATTCTCGAGCGTCTTCCGTGATAAGCATGGCTGCTTTCCGTTGCAGCAAATTGGTGGCCGACGTTTATTCGTAATTTGCGAGAGGACAAGGTGAAATTGTCATCTACGACGGCACGAGCCGGAAATAAGTGGTAGAAGCTGCGGGAAATAAGGAGAGCTTCTCGGGATAACAAACAGCGAAAAGTGGTGAGTTGTTCAAGAAGAAGAAAATGCGGGAAGAGGGGGATTCTGAAAAGAGGGGAGGGGGCAGAGCGAGAGACATCACCGCAATTCCCATTCAAATTAATGCAAACGGTCTCCACGCTGCCACGGCCAAAAGGAGAAGAATTCTCTCTCTCCGCCTACATTTTTTCCCCTCCGTGCGACTGCAATGATGAACATTTGCGTCACGCCATTCTTCGAAACCGAGAGACGGAACGAGTCTGTTCGTTCCGTCTACACGAAGTCGCCCCAAGAAAGATCTTCTCACGAGAATTTTGCATAACGCGACTCAGCGGGGATAAAATGAAACAAACGTATTATACTGCAGCTAAAGAAATTTTCGAAAAACATGTACGTATATACACATAAGGTAATATCGTTACGCGAATTGTTTCGACATTTATTTGAGAGGATATTCAATTGTCCGCAAATCTCACCGGCGCTATCTATGACACAAATGACGGCAAAGCTATAACCGTGAATTAATTTAATGCGCGTACAACCGCGAAACTGTCATACAGTAACGGTCACGAGTATTATAGAGAACGCGCACAGTATTTGCGTACAGTGAATAATTCATAGGAGTATTGGCATTTTTCCATCGTCGTCATACGATGCTTATTGAAGTAACCAGGTTTACGCTCCAAATGCGAATAGCATCCAAATGCATATGATATTTCGATAACGCGGGATAACAATAGTTGTGATGATTCATAAACTGGTAATTAAAGGAAATTAATTCGTAAAATAAAACGGAGCATGTGCATATTCATTATATTAATAATTAATTTTTGTTATTCTTCTTTTTTTTCTGTATTCCTGTATTACAGTTCATATATAATTGCATACTCTTTAAAAGAATAAACTCTGAAGGATAAAATCACACTCTTAAAAGCTGGAAACTGAACCACTCTTTTTCAATACTGGCTCGATTTTTATGATAGAATTTATGATAGAACTTTACGATAGAATTCCAAAAGAATTTAGACAGCAGTACAAGAAGATAAAGATATAAAAACATACGCATTGATATCTAATCAATATATTTAATATTTTGGCATTTGAAATTCTCATAATACTTGAATATTATGAATATACTTGAATTTACATGTATAAAATTGTTTTATAAGCTAGTAACGATGTTAGAGATGTTCAAAGATTTATATGCAAATGACGTTTATCGTAAATCCTCAATTATGCACGATTAACGAATCTATGCAATCTATCGTTTCTTTCACCTGTCTATTCATCTACTAGCTCGTATGATTGTCGTCCTATGTTACATGTCTATCAACTCATGTCGTTTCCTATTGGATACGTTAATGTGTCATGGTTAACTACTGCGGTTTATTTATTTACAGGTCTGCGGAGACAAACGTGACGCATGCGAGAACGAAACACGGTGTTCCATTGAGATGTGCAGAATTACTCATTATATATTATAGATCAATTAATTGTCTGATTAAGAGAGATATTAGGATAAGGATTAGGATTAGGATAGATAACTGAAGGAGTTAAAATATAATGTAGGGTATAAGATTGCGAATAAGAAAAACCGGCTGTCACAACAAGAAAAGAAAGTAAAGTCAGACGGTAAGAGTCAGATGGAAATGTGGAAATGAGGAGGAGAAACAACAGGTATATTGGAAGACGGAAGAAAAAAGATGTTGGATATATGTAAAAGAGAAGGACATATTTTTACGCACGTAGAGAAAAAGTTGAGAGCAGAGGATATAATAAATGGGAAAAGAAAGAAAGAGCGGTGGAATGGATGCTAGAGATGGATAGATTAAGAAAAGAGCGTAGAGACAGAAAGAGAATGAGTGTGAGTACGTAAGAGACTAAGTGAAATGATAAGGTTCTTTTATAAATCAAGTCCATTTAAGCCTTTTGGTTAAATTACATAAATATATTATATTGTTGTAATATTTTCTATTAATATGCTTATGTATATAAATATATTGTTATATATAAACATCGTAATGTTTATATATAAACTTTTAAGTATGTACATAAAACAATATATATTAAATTTTGTTTTGAGAAATATTTAATTAATATATAATAAACATAATAGATTAATTAGTTGAGATATATTAATGATATCGATCGTATGACGTATACTGTGCTTCCTATTTACTTTGATTAGCACTGTACACGCTCGTTGTCAAAGTCCAAAGGATTAATCTTTTACTGCCTAAGGCCAGTATTTGCCAGTATTTGCTTTTCGAGAAGCTGAGTTTGCTGGATTACGCACAGAAACCGCGCGAAGATACACTTCGAAACTGTCTACGCTGAAAATTAAGCCGAGCAGTAAGGCAGCGATAGTGCGTTGAGACGAAATCTGCAACTCGTAAACAGAGGAACAGCGTACTCAGAGCGCAATTGGCAGAGTCATGTTTATTTTGCGAAACTATCGTTAAATAAATCCAAAACGAAAATTTTATACACATCGTACAGTTGATCGAACACTGGCTACTGTTCGTATAAATGTATATTTCATTTCGGCGAGGAAATACGTAGATGAAAAACGGTATAGAACGAAGGAGAATAATTCGAAGGGATGCTGCATTAATGTAATGACAAAGCACTGGACAAAGGGGTGTCTTTCGGACTGTACAAATACGTGAATTAAAAAAGGATATTTAATCGCGCTAATTGTCAAACAAGACTCGCGTGCGCCCATACGAGTATCCTGATCCTTTAAAGCGTACGCCAAATATTAATTATGAGAGTACGACATTCACATATTCACCTAGAATCAATTATACTCGTAATAAAAATGTGTGGTGATGAAAAAGTTTCTACATGTTTCGCTCAGCACGGACGTACGTTAAAAGTGCATAATAAAAAGCATGCGCTTAAATTGAGTTTTATATTTTTCTGAAATATTGTCATGTACGAAAATCCTATAGAGTGAAACGCGATATTTTTCCTCTCTTTACGTAGATATTCATCCGGGTGGTATAATAACTAATAAAGAATTCTGTAAGTACTTTGCCAAATATATTTACTTATATAATAATGTCATGTATATAAGTATATTAAAAGAATTTAATGTGTGAGAAATAAATAAAATATTTAAATATATCTATATGTTTGTGTGTGCTAATTCATTTTATGCTGAAGATGGCTCAAAATGTTCAGATTTTATTATGTTTTTTAAAATAAACGTTGTTAAATTAAATCGCGCATCAAATTAACCGCGCTAACTCTCAGTAGCTATTTCCTTTATACTTTTAATTTGAGAGTCCTTTTTACTTTTATTTTTAATTATTTTTAGATTTGCTTAATCAATATTTGACAGGTGTATGCATTTATGCAATATATTTATTTTTCAATATAAATAACACATATGACAAATATTAAAAAGAAAATTGCTATTAATAGTTTTTCGTATATTTTGATCCAATCGACAAAATTGTAAAATAAAACTAAATACACAGTGGAAAAAAGGAATCAGTTTTAAACAGTAATATCGCAAAATACAAATTCGTATTGCAATCAATAAATTATTCCGTTGCGAGAAATATCGCGAGTTGATCAAAGGTAATCAATCGTGAGCTTATGAATTTCTGCAAAATCCCCTCGCGAAATCGCGCATACGTTTATTTGGAACTTAACACATCCCTTGGGGTGCATAAATCGGAAAAAAAAAAGAATGAAATATAAGACTGTCCCGAGCAGACCGAACAACGGCAGCGTGTCCACTAATTTCCCTAATTTCGCTAATAAATTATCCGATGTAAAAATTCCCAAGTGGATTGTAAAGGTATTAATTTCTTCCGCGATTCTGCAATTCCCATCCGTTCTTCCCTTCTCTTCTGCATTTCCCGAGATATTCGTTTCGTACTTCTGAATAGTCATCGTCAAGAGAGAAAATGCGACACGCCAGAATCGTGCGAGACAAAAAGAATGGGATTTTCGTTCTGAGAAAAACATATTGTTTGTATTATACAATATAGTTTATATTATGGTAATGTATTACATGTTTTGAAAGTATACGTGAACGCGTCAGAAAAAACGTAGAACAAACGCGGAGATCGGTGGCATGGTAAATCGAGTCGATAAGAAGCGCATCGAGACGACAGCGTTCCGGGTTTCGCGAAATGCTCTTCGCGAATTATTATGCTTGTAATTATACCGCGAACCAGACCGCTCGTTCATGTACATGCCCGAAAATTTCAGCCTGGTCGCCGCCAACGTGGGCACGAACGCGCGTTAGATATTAGTGAAAAGTGTTGCGCTGCGGTCAGACGCAGTAGTAGCCACCGCCGGTTGTTGGTGGCTTTTTCTATTCGCGGTTGTTTCTACCTGTCCACACCATGTTCACTTTTAAATTTCACTTTCGTAATAACAATCGCTAAAAAGTTGTCTTCGCAATAACGATAGAATTTGTGAATCGAAAATCTTTATCGATATATATTTGAAAAGTGTAAATTGTTAAAAAGATGAAATAAAAATTATACTAAAGTGAAAATAATGACACATTTCATTTTCGATGAAAAGAAGGAAATATTTACACATTTTCCTAAAGAAAAAACAAATATTAATATATTTTATACTTCGTAATGACATGTGAAAATATCTAAAATGTGATTTAATTATTTTTAAACATCACATTTTCTTTTTAGTGGATATTTTATTTGATTTAATATAATTTTGTTTATCTATGCACCGGCTGAAATAAAATTGGTTGATATTCGCGTATTCAGCTAATACACAGAACAATCATGATACTTGTGAATCGAATTGCGAAAATAAAATATCATATATTGTTACAGTAATATATATTAACTGACCAAATCATAAATATATTTTATGTTTTATGTTTTCTACCATACAATATATTTTATATATTTCGTACCGAGCATCGGACTTTCCTCACCACAAATTTTGAGAGTAAGCAAAATGAATCATCCTTTATGTCTTCCCCTTTCCAAGACACGCTAACGAATTGCGTGTTAAATGCCCGCGAGAAATCACGAAAAACATCTGCATACGAGAAAATTTTTCTGGCGCGGAATTCTAGTAGTATAATTCTTTCTGCTCGTTATCAAGAGAAAGCTGGAACATTTTCCGTTGGAAAATTATCACCTGACTCTGATATTAAAAGTATAATTATTAAATAATTAGAAGAATATAATTTATCTTATCCAAATTTTATAAATATTTTATCGAGTATTTTAAGAGACCGTTAATATTATCAAAAAAGGATAAATTTATTGGTATTCGTGATATACAGACATTGAAATAATAATTTCCCAATGGTAAGAAAACTCGTCAATATGCAAAGAACGATAGATTAAATTGAGAGTTGCTACTCGCAGGTCGAATCGTGCTTTGTGTGTGGGATAATCGAAGTGTTAAACTTCGCCTTTAAAATTTAATTTCGCGCTCCAAAACTCCAGAACAACGTTCCGACGAAATTTCCCGAACGCGGTGTAAATTCCGCCGAAATGGAAGAAAGCCACGAATGACCTACATATTGCTCTTGGCGGAAGAGCCTTTATTATAATTTTCCGGCGGTAGTTTTAGCTCGGCAGCGGTGATGGTGGGCGTCACGCTGCCATCAATTTCGCGTGACCAGCACAGAATCCAGAGGGGAGGGCAGGAGATGAAAGGGGATAATTCCGAATACTCTCTGGTATAGCGAATAAATGAGAGATTAACCGCAATCTAATTAACGAACGCTTTCATTAAATTTTCTTCCAGTAGCTTCATGGAATTCATTTCCCCTAGACGATCGTCACGTTTCTACGGCTCACAAATATATGCACGATGCTTTATATATACGTATGTACGGGGTTTTACATGGATGCACGGAAACAGAAGGGAAACTATGGTACACGGAACTCCTTTTTACCATGGCAACGTCGAATCGGCCGAGATAAGAAATGTCATTTCCCCAAGACAATGGACGTATTCATTATCTGCCATGTTACAAAATGAACCAACCAACTATACCGTCAAGTACTTTTCCTTCTTTTTTCGAAACCTGTAAGAATCTAGAAAAATTTGATGACTTCTCCTGACATAAACTAAACCTTGACGAAAAAAAAAAACAAAACGTATCGTTACGGCTTGTATTTCCAAAAATTCAAAATGAACGTAAATTAAATACAATATTGCTAAAAGCAGTTCGTTAATTGTGACTTCAACAAGAGCTCTTTTCATTAATTCAAATAGTTTTATTTGCTGTATCAAATTCTTATTTCTTTGATATCCTGCCCAATCGCTTTATGCGACCATTCTCTCGATTCTTTCCTTTTTTCTTCCTTCCGTGTTGAGTAAAACTGTCATAACAAAAATCAGGAAACGTTTTGTCCAGAAATAGAGACGTGACAAAGTTCCTTTGAAGATTGCCAATGGATTAACAACTCGGACTCGTCTGCAGCGGACCGCACAGAGTGCTGGACACGCTCAAAGCCTATACTACTTCGCCAAATACAAAGGTTACGCACAATGGAGTGGCCACTGGTCTCGGAGGGAGTCGACGGCGTCCCTGGAAGGTTCAGTTATAGTGTTGGACGGTGATACTACCAAACTAGCTCGAAGGCAAGGGTTGTGCGTATAGCGCTGGTCAAAGGCTGTCATCCCGCGCAAGTGTTACCGCCTGTCATCGCCAGGCTATTTGCGAGTTTCGTGCCGTAGAACGTAATCCACGAGTACAGAAGCGCAGGTTAAACATCAGACATGATTTTGACGCCTCACACAAACACCTCCACCTTCTACCGATTAACATAAAAGTTATCACGATCGTTTGAAGCAGATTGAACGTTTAAACACGCAACTATGCACGAATACTATCATAAACTATGTGAAGAATACTCATAAATATCGTACAACGTAAGTGTAAACAAACCAAACTCATCGACGAGTACAATACTATCAAAATTGTAATAATACGCAGAATTATGTGCCTACGTGTCGCAGTGAATCACTCATATATGCTTTCAAAGTATTTAAATTCACTTCATCACTGAATTCTCTATACAATTGAAATTCTGACACGGGCAAGAGGAACGCATTAAACTAATGACGATTAACCGAACACGTGGCATCGTCCCCTTGTGATTGATTACGGTTACGTAAAAACCAGCAACGCTGGAAGAGCTCACGAGGCAGAGTAAAAATGCCGCACTGCCTAATAAATACGTCGCGCCCGTATCGATCGCCGCGAGTTGGCAAACGATTGCGTCGGCTGTTCGGATGGATACGTTCATTAAATGTTGTACACCAAACCGACTGTCTACGACTCGCTGACAGCAGATTGCGCCCCGCAATCACCGTATTCAGCTGATTATCATCGCTTTAAAGCAAGTTAATTTGCGTATCTATCGACACGGTTCCTACGTGCGAAGCTCGCGGAAAGGCAAAGAGAATGTCGCCGAATGTGTATACGCTCGCATACGTTCGTATCCGTACGATGGTGGAGCGGAATAACGACGGATCACCACGAGCGGGTCGTGCCATTGTGCGATTGATTTCAGACACGTCAATGCATGGCTCTGCAGGATGGAAAGCTGACGTCCGTGCCGGCGAGATCGCCGGCGAGGCCGCTGCCGCAATTGCTACCAGCCTCAGTTTACGTCGCGCTACAATGGTGAGCGACGGCGGGGCTTTGTCATTAATTAATTCGCGAATGCAATATTAATGGTAAGTAATCAGCCGCGCCTGCTGTGCGCCCGTGGAAATCACCTATTACAATTACTAATTGCATGCGTCGGACTAGCGAAGCGTGGCTGGTCGCCGATCTAAATACACAGGGATCCGTGTATGAACACTGGCTTGCAGCCGGCTTGCCCGGAAATAGGGCTTACGGTCGGTTATCCATCCCCGAATTATATTAACATCGTAATCGAAAGAAAATAACGTTACGTAATTAAGTAGAGGAAAGTGGAGGATTGATTTCGTTTGCGTTTATGTGGAAAAAAAAAGAGTACGATTTCTTCAGGTGACAACTAGATAAGTCGTGGCAAATGAGAGAATTACGAGTCTTGCTTGAAATTAATCGAAAATACGAATTGCGGAGCACGGGATCGGCTAATAACTCGGTCGGAACGTCGGGCAATTAGTGACAAATTTTAATTAGACCACCGCAAACGAGACTCCTCGTTATCACGTACAACAGTTTCCCGTTCGAGCCGTCCGTCGATTCTTCGATTGTAGCTGCGGGCTGGAGCGCGGCGACAGGTTATTCGAAGCTTTTATAATATCCAACACGAGTCTGGGCTTTGTCGGACCCTAGAGGATTTTCGCCCTCTCCCCTTCCCTCCCCCTCTCTTCTGGAAGGGAGCCGGCTTAATGGTAGCTTTGAAGCGTTTCGTCGTTTGATGGGTTTGCCGTAATACGCCATGGCAACAGCTGCTTTGGCCCATCACCTCGCTGACTTCCATCATCATGCCTTTTAGTGTGATTCGTCTATGAGTTGGAGCAAGCTATACAACAGTAAAATAACGGACGACAATTCTCTACCAGAACATCGCGTTTCAGACATCATTCAAGCCTTTGTGAGCAATTCGCTAATGAGGTACATCATAATACCAAATGTATTAAAACGATTGAATATTATCTGTCTGTCTTTCATAAGTACTTATAGTGATACTTGGTATACAATGGCTGATTGTTTCATAAAAGTCCTCCGTTCATTCTGTTTTCATTACCGCGAATCTCTCAATTTTCCAAAATGACATAATAAGCAGGGTGAATCCTATATTTACACCGGGATCTATGATCGCGTATCGTTGAACCGCAAATCTGTTTACATGTCGAAAACAGATCGCCTATTACATGAAATTAATTAATTATTACCACGATTAGCACGATGTAGCAAGTAAAACGCGAAAAAAATAAAATCGTTAAAGATATAATTGAAAGTCCAACATAATTTCTTCTGACGAATCGACGCTTTTATCAATTAAACAAGAAACCGTACAGTTCTCGAATAACATCATTCTTGTATAATGTTATTCACATTCACATATTAATTAAAGATCGACTGTAAAAAAAAACGCACATAAAAGTAATAAATATTCTTTAGATTTCAATAACTCTATTTTTTTCTCTTTCTGTTCCACTCTTTACAGACATTATTAATTAAACAGATATTGATCACAGATTTTCGCAGAAAATATGAAACTAAATGTGTCCGAATAAATACTGATGATGAAAACCATCCCCTGAATTTCCCTTCAGAAAATATGGATCTATCCTCAAACGCAATTTGATTCGTTATAAATGTTGAAGTTAAAACATAAAATATTGAAGAGACTAATAAGTTCGATATTTTAATTAAGCGTCGCTGAGAGAACATGAAGCTGTCATCTGTCTAGACTTTACAGAGTAGCGGAAGTGCAGATTCCCGTACAGGGAGAACTGTGATGATGTTGTTATGGTGACAGCGATGGTGGTGGTAGTGGTGGTGATGGTATCGTGAAGTACATCAGATTTCCCTCTTGGTCTCTGCAAAGGTCGGAAAAGGGGATGCTTTTGGTGGAAGTACGTAGCGGGGTGCAAAAGCGGAAACGCACGACCGCTGCCGGATATTGAAAATACCTCGAGAGCCTCTGGACACGCAAACTCGTGCCGTCTCTCCTACGCGGCATTCTATTCACACAAGTTAATGCGAGGAAGGCAAAACGCGAACCGTGAAATCGCAGTGTGTGTATACGTGAAACGTGGTTCTCCAGAGCGTTGAATGTAACTGCAAATCGGGACTAATGTCATGCCTGCACACCGGCTCGCGCCATTGTCGCGTCATAAACGATGATATTCCTACGCACGCAGGAAGATACTAGAATCCGTTTATGTCTGCTCATAATGAAAGCGGTGATGCGTACAGGACGGCGCGGAATGACAAAGCGGTGAATCTAATTGAACGCGTCAGAAACTGCGTCTTGCAGTTTGTGAATGCACCATCGCCACACAAATGGAACTGCATAATTCGACGTGTTCATCGGGAAAACGCGGAGAGAGTATTATTACGGAATAATTGAGAATCATGGAAATTCAATGCCGAAAAGAAGTATCGATTTTGTAATTGTACGTAAGACAGTGAAACAAATGTAGGCATTAGACGTTATTCACGGAATTATAAACAGTTAAATTTGCACTACATGCCTACATTACGTGTTATATCACGCTATAATGTTTACGTTTGTACATAATGAAGGCGGTAATGTAAACCGAGTGGCAAAGCAGTAAAACGATAAACCCAATTGAGCTCCGTAGACAACATTCGCAGTCTCATGAGGCTGTAATTACGTAGCATCCTATTAACATCAAAGATGGACTTTTCAGACGTACGATTTAAATTTGTATACATCAAGAGAGCATCCCCTTTACCTACGTCACAGAGAAATCGTAAAATTTGATATTAAAGTCCATTCATTAATCCTTCTAGGACGTGGTACATAAATCACGTGAAATCACGGCTTTGCGATGTCCGTCCTCAAAGAGTTAAGCGCTTCACTTTCATCGTTGAATCAGTATAAAATAAAATCCGCATGAGTATCTTTTACGCCTAACAACATTGGCGAGAAAATTTTCTTGATAATATAAAATATTCCATCTATGCAAAATTATATTTGCAGATCGAGCTTTCGTGTCGTTTCTTTCTGCCAATGTCTCTCATTGCATAGAACATAAAATAGTTCAACAATAAAGCGCTGATCGAGAAAGCAGAAATCATATTTCAAGGTGGCACGTGGCGTTCCGTAGCATTTCTCGAATAATCTCGCTATTGGACACAATCATACTTGCCAACTTCTCGAAGCGAGTAACTTCGGCATAGATGAGTTCGAGATTGAAATGTTCTCTGTCGATAGATATCTCGGGAAACTGCAGAATAGAATCAGAATAGATCCTCTTGATTCCTTCCAAAAGTTTCTTCAAATTCAATTTTACAGTTTTGTCAACGATACCAGAATCTTTTACAAATCAGTTACGTAATTAAAAGAAAATTTTAGTTTTCGTTAATATAGTATATTTGTAGTACTATTACTTTAGTATCTCATTTAGTTATGTCAAACATAATTTAGAAATATTCAGTGAAAATGAAACAAGAAATGTTCTACACAAATGAATGAAAAGATTTAATCAAGATAATAATTGGTTTTAATAGGAAGTCACTAAATATTATATGTAAATAACATATATCCCTTCATTTCAAAAATCATATAACTAAAAAAATTATTTTCAGAAAAGAAAAAACTATTTCTTAACTTGAAAAATGATTGACTAATCAATTAATATCAACAAAAAGAATATACTCTTAGAAACATGATAAAATATCATTTTCATTTCACAATATTTAAAAAAAAAGTTTCTTTTCAGTTGTAATCTTGATATCTAATAAAATTATAACAAATTCGGAATTATTGATAAAAAATAACATAACTCAAAATATTATAATACCAACAGTTTATATTTACTTTAATAGCTATAAAATAATGATAAATTAAAAATGTCTCCTTCAATCATCAAAAGTGTTATAATTCTAAATTCTCAGTACAAGATTCTGCTTTTCTTTTTTTACAAAAACGACACAACTCAAAATGCATCATTCTCAAAAATATTTTAATCTTTTTGAAAATTTTAAGAACGAGAGGAGTGCTATTTGACAAATAAATTGTGAATTTAAATTAGTTTATTTTTGATGATTGATAGAATAATCTTTACCTAACTCGTTTTTGAATTGAATCATTTATGAGGTGGGTATCATTTATAAGGGATGTTATATTTCATATGTGACTTGAAATTACATCTTTTCAGAGATCGATTTCCCTGTTAGTTTGCAAAGAAATTAAAATATACGCAAATCAACACGTTATTGCTTATTCTAATTGCAGCAGGTTTATAGTTGTGCTCACTTTATCGTTCTTCGTTGAGATAAAAATAATTGGATCTCCACCTGGCGAAAATTTGCATGCAAAATATGAGTGTCCGGTGTTTTTATTTTGTTGACGCCAACCGATGAAATTTGCAATGACTTCCTGAAAAAACTGACGCGCTTGTGATATTCCCCACGTGAATAAAAGTCACAGGTACACAACGCGATAAAATTTGTTGCAATAGTATTGTTCGATATATTACTCACGGCAATTTACTCCGTAGACAATATGTTTTCAGTCATTTACTTTTCGATTCAAATGACTGCCATTAAATAAGCAATTATTATTTTTATACGAAATAAGGGAGGAATATATATAATAATTTATAACATACCTTTCCTTAAAACGTAAAAAATAATATTTGCATCTGCAGAATATAACGCGAATATTTGCAACGGACCACCCTGCAGCTACGTTCTTGTTCATTACATCCACAAGAAGAACCGGGATGAATGTTCTCTGATAGGAGAATACAGTCAAGAACAAGTTTAAATCACGCCCGGCATACGATATTCGCACTCGAAAACGGGTATCCGTTAAGATAACGCGGTACCGCCGAAGCCTTGGCATTCGAGAATGTACCTAAAAGCGACCCACGCATTATCTTTATTCCCTCTGCTTTCATGTACAGGGTGTTCTCAAATATTGTGTTTCCGGAATCATATCTTTCCACTGCGTTTAATTTAGATAATAAAAAAAAAATTATTCTTTTTTAAATCATCAATTAATATATAATATATCATGTCGATAGGCATGTCTGCAAAATAAATGCAAATAAATATAACAAAACATTTATAACTATATCAAAAATATTAAAGTAGCAGTAACATGATATCTCGTCACTGTGCAATTAAAACAGATCGTTGCAGTGTAAAGACATACTTTCTCAAACGGCGCGAATCGTATAATTGATGAGTAGATTAAATGACACTGGAACGTAATCATTCGTACGATCGCCGCGCAAGTGAGTGCGATCACGTTTCGTAAAGGAAATCCGATAAGCCACGATAGGACACTTCGATTCCTGCTTGTTTGCAAAGTAATTGGATCACCCTCTAGATCACGATTCGCTCCTCGCGAGTTCAATATTCTACAGGTTCGGGCGGAACATTATCTCGGGAGAGACACGATTCCGCAATTACAAGATGCCGGGATTCCCCTCCCGGCCACTGTCGGCTACCTTCTTATCGAGTATTTACGTATCGATTTCGTTATCGAGTCGCTTTCCCTTCGCCGAAGACGATCTTTCGCCTCGACCTTTACACCGGCGCGGCACGGCGAAGACGACGGAGCACAAACAAGCGAACGACCTCGAAACTGCGGTGCGTATACACACCACGAGATCCTCGTGCCAATGGCGAAGTATCTGAAGAACGTGCGGGAAGATAAATCTCGTCTCTACCGTCGATCGTTAATTACTCTCGCGCTTAGGTGGGAAATCAGTTTCAGATAAATCATCATGCTTGCCTCTCTTCCCCTCGTCTCCCTTCATGGCATTTCTTTCACGTTCACCAGCGTGCGAGAGTCGGAGAAGCGTGGCAAGAGATTCGCGCTCATATATCGTCGACGAGGGCACTGTTCTATCGGCGAAAGTACTCGCGTATACTTGCGACGGCGACGTGCAGCCTTCGGATACCGTAAACTGCGGGCTATTCGCGATAATTGAGGGAAGACTTAACGTGGATCAGCCGTTGGTTAACGCGCGCGGTAATGCCTGCTAGTTATACCACGCGCGTATCTTCGAAAGTAATTTAAACGCTTTCTGCAAATCCAGCCGCATAGAGGTGGTACGTCTCGAGCACCCCGAGCCATTTGCGAATAATGTCTACAATTAAAAGGATGGGTAAGCCCAACGGTGCTTTAGGGAACGTTTCGTAACGTAAGATAATAACACTATATCTATCTCTAACTTAATTCCTCTTGTTACAGGCGATGATCCTAGCAGCTGCTGTCGTAATACTAAATAAAAATATATTCCGCAGAACGACGGCTCTCTCGATCCCTCGATCGGTATGATCTAACAGAATTTATTATAAGCAATTCCGCGGTGCAATTATCCAGAACTGGAAGTCATGCAATTCCAACGATAATATAGCTTTCATAAATACCGCCTTAGGCCAAAGATCTAAATCACGGCCTCTACCTTCAAATGCTATATTTAGGCTTGCGTTTATAGTTGTATTAATCTCGTATTAACTCGTAATTGAAACGTATAGGTCCTGATAATTCTGGAAGATTTTCCTTATATATTTCTATAATATAATATAATAGAATAATTGTGTCACAATTTTTCTCACAAGTTTTTTTCTATTCATGTATGACTAATTATCGTGCACATTAAGTAAACATTGATTTACGTTGATACGATAATTAACCTAAATAATACGATAATTAACATAAATAAAACTGTAAAAAATATGATTATGAAAAAAAAACGATTATAAAAAATAAAATTATTTCAGAATGTTACACTATTTAAAAACTGGGAAAATGTCGTAATTTATTACATAATTGAAAATTGTACAATTTTTAAAACTAATAACAAAAGAATTGTAATGAGTTCCAAAGATCCATACGTACATTCCTTTAGTTACACATAAAAAATATATATTCCTGTTTTAAAAAGTATACATAAAATATTCAAGATAACTTTTGTATCTTAAGACTTGAAACATTCTCTTTCATTTATTACAAAGGGATTTTTCAAATAGTCATTTGCGTATGATATCAAATGTTTATCGTACGAGTACCGAGTTTAATTCGTTTAACACATAAAAATACCGTTCCCGTTAAATATAAAATACAAGCCTCGCGATGAAAATATAAAGTTGTTTTTCTCTTTTAATCGTACGCGTTCTTGTGTCCAAACGAACGATATTTATCGATAGCAGCCATCGAACGCCTGCCGCTATACAGTGTAACAGTATCTATTAAATAGAATCAGTGCAGAAACATTTTAAAAGCGACCCACATCCGAGTTGTTGTTCAGTGCGATTCGGCAGCAGATTATCCGCGGCGATTTTTCACCCCATCGTATCTAGCGAGACACCTGGGAAGCTGCCGAATGAATGAACTGGTGGTCGCTCTCTACTACGAACAGGCAAGCACTAAATTAACGAGGCACGCAGGTAACCGCGACTCGCCGCAACTCGTCTCTATTACGAGTCGCTGCGGTCCGCGAGAGCGTGTGCACACATAAACACAGGCGACACATATCATGGCAATTTGCATGTACGCGTGTTTTCAATGTACGTTAATTTTCGCACTATCGCGAAAATAAAGCGAAATACTCAATTTTCATAAACTTCGACAGAATAAATCTATTTCAATTTCAGTTTGTATGGATATGAATGTAGGACAATATAGGATAAGCTTAAATTTTCCTTAAATTCGAAAGATTGTTAATCAGGCTTATATGAATATATATATCCACAATTACTATCACTCAGTCTCGTGCCTATCGCGTGCCTTAATTTTTAGTTACTAATTCATTAAATTACAAATTAATCATTGCAAATAAGATAAAGGCCCGTATTCAGAACGCGCTTACAACGATGTTAGCGTGCTAACATAATATAATTTACGTTAGGCATACTATAGAATTTCAGAGATAAAAGCCCGTTCTGAATACGAGCCAAAGTTTCATATACTTTAGAATTATTTAGAAGGATTCCTCTATATAATTAATTCATATATACGATATAATATATTAAATAAAATATAAGATACCTTGTGTCTGCAGTCGATAAACGATCAGCAAGAATAATAATGTTACTTACCTGAAACAAAAGAAAAACAAATGTTAGTATAAAAGATTGCTATGTTTTTCGATCATTATTTAAATTTATTAAACGCAAAGCTCGCAAATTTTCGTAAAATTATTACACATAAAGCACGAAAGATCTAAATAAATACAATCCATAAAATCTAGTAGCCATTTGCGTGCAAGCTTCCACATTTGCTACGTAAGAAATGAACAATAAAAACAAGCTAATATAATATCGCTGTAAAATATAACGGAACTTAAAACAGAAAATCATTTTCGTCTCAGATAGTAGCACTGAGAAAAGAGCGATAGTTATCAAATGTTTGAGTGATATAATTTCAAATAAAAATATTCAGTTAATACAATCAAAAATAATTTTACTTTTCTAAATATTTAGTATTATCAAACATAATAATCTAATTAATCGTTTGATAATAATTACTAAATATTTAAAAAAGTAAATAAAAAATGAAAGTTAATTTTGGTTACATTAATCAAACGTTTAATTAAAATTATATCACTTAATATTTGGTAGTTATTACCAGGATCTTTTTTTCAATGTGATAATTTCAATACATTATGTTGGATTATTTTTAATATAATATATTATATTATATTAAAAATAATTATACGATCTATGAAAGTCATATATTTGCCGTAAATAATAAAATCATTATGATGTGAAATCATTATGAAGTGTAAAGAAGCATTAACGAGCTTGTTGCTTTGACTTTCGATAGATTCAGTTTGTGGCTAGTACCAGTGCGGAACTCGTTACGGTGGCTCTGAATAAATTTACCCAAGCGAAGAACTATTTACTTCATCTTTCTCCATTTCTAATATACCTTTTATATAAAAGAAAGGGGAGAGTCAGGAAGAAAAAAAGAAAGGGAGAGAGAAAGAGAAGAGAAATCTGTTTGAGAAATGTTGCGTTGTTACACGACGACAAATATTTATACGTTTTAAATAGATACAACACTTGTTAGAATGTTAGGGGAAAGCAATTTTTCTTGTCAAATTTACGCTATCGACAGACTGTCGTGGATATCACAACGAATGAATGTACTGAAACGCGACAATCGTTTCTTGCAGATCGTCATGTAAAGAGACACTTGACAGCGAAAAGAATATAGAGATAGAAAAATACGATACGATGTATATCTTGAAGATTCGCGTTGTCACGCTGTTTGAAAATAATTCACATCTCTTTTAAAGCTGCATTACGTGAGCAGTATCTATATTTTACTTTAAATTCTTCTGAGTAAGTGAAAGGATGTCGCAAAACAAAATGATGATTTAATTAATAAGTGCGACAGCTTTGCTGATATATTTTTTTATAAAACGGAAGACATTTCAAAAATGAGACACTAAACCTTATGAATAAAATTAAAAAAAAAAAACGGAATTTGAGATCATGTTTTCTGGTCCTCTAAAGCGTCGACTCGCGTCTATTTTTTCATCACTTTAGCTGTAGGACCAAGATCGGACGTACGTAACAGTATAATAAGGTAGAGGGGACGGAAAATCTCGGGATGAAGAAAAGAAAGGAACAAGATTGCTTCGCTGGGTGAAACGAAATGGACGAAAGGACGGAGATAAAGAAGCTTTGTGTTTTTCAACCGTTTGAGCTCTGAGCCTGGTGAACAACGCGGGCTTTGCCCTACCGTATCGCTAGTAACAACGACCTACGTTCCTTCGAGCCCTTTTGCTCACGTTTCTTACCCTTCATCATTCCTATGATCCTGTTCTTTCATTGTGTACGCTTGTCATCGCTCTGTCCAGCCCAAGTTCAAAACACAAGAACACATATTATCCACTAACCGCGTAATAACACCATCGATGATATCTGAATTTATTATGATGTCAATCTAGAATCTGAAACGCTAGCACTTTGCGCTCTAAAGCGTATACATTGAAAAAAGAGTTTGGTAATAGCTAAATGTTAAGTGAAATAATACCAATTAAATGTTTGATTAATATAACTAAAAATTATTTTACCTCCTAAATATTTAGTAGTTTATCAAACGATTACCATTTAGTAATATTTATTAAATATTTACAAAAGTGAAATAATTTTCGATTATATCAACCAAACATTAATTAGCATTATTTCACTAAACATAACTATTACCAAACCCTTTTTTCAATGTAGAAGGAATTACAATCTCTTTCCATGATGTAACCCACTTAATGCAATCGTGGAACAGAATCCTCGAAATCATTATAAAATTTATAATATTTTGAAATCTCTATGTATAATCCGATAATTACATATGTAATCATGAGAAATCATTGTATAATATAATATCAAATAAAATTGTATATTTTATCAAATGACTTTATATATAGCGAAACAAATTATTTATAATCAAATAAAATCATATAATCTGTGAGATAATATTTCAGCTGATTAAATCTAATTACCTCTTCGCTCTTTAAAAAAAACATAAATACTATTTTGCAGGTGAACTATGCGAAGTTAATTTACTTTAAAAGATTGATAGAATAATCTTTATCTTATTCGTGTAAAAACTAAAAAAAATGATATTTTTTAGTTGCGTTATTTTTGAATTGAGGGAACAATATGACATTTTTACAAACATGATGCGTAGTAGATAACTGAAATGTTTAACGTAGTCACTGCACGAATTCAAAAAAAGAAGCTTAGTTAAAGCTATGTAATCATTTATGTGTGTGTCACGATAAATATTGGAAGAGTAAAACGACGAAAAGCGACGCTTCGTTAAGCACGGTAATTTTTTTCATTCTGCGTAAACGAACGAAATTTGTTTTCTGCGTTACGAACGCATGAATAATGCATCGTTGCTAGAGACATTTGGTTCTTCGATTTCCACCCTGAATCGACTATGAGAGCTCAATGTGATAAACGAATATACGAGGGAGAAAGTGCAATTTTATCGACAATTAATTAAGCAAACACTTAGACAAATTGCCGCAGATGAATACAATCGGCGGCCGCGCGTGACTGTAATTATCGTTCGGGCATTTAGCTCTTTCGCAGTTCAATCGTGAGAATTTTCAGTTATTTGTCGTTTATCTCGCAATTTATGCAAATAATGCGATACAGCTAATTAGATATACGGTCTATTAAGTCCCATTGTATTTCACATTTCCGCTCTTCGGCGATTACAAGCACGTTGTATACGGTTCCACATTGGCACGGTTGTCTGATATGGTCTAATCTGGCCTGCTTGTGAGTGATCTGGGTGGATTTGATCGATTATAATGTAGTCGTAGCCTTAGAGGTGCACAGACAGGCGGATACACGTCTACGTAATAACGGATTCGGGTGTTCAGACGTTGACCCTCGATACACAGTGAAGTGGGTCAATCAAAAGCATTCCAATTCATGGTTCGCGCTAGAAACTTGATTACAAATAATCTCTCTAATGCATATGCAGTCGGTGCAGTCAGTTTGCGCGGAGAAACGTACGTAGAATTGGCATACCTACAGGGTCGTCTACCATATGTGTACATCGTACGCTACATCCGGCGAAATATGTACACGACAAAATATCGAAAAGCGATAACAACCCTCATGTAGTCGACACAATTACAGGACAAGCATATGCGTATTCTGTATCACGCACAAGCCATGGCTTATCGGAGATTGGTTGTTATATCAAGCCGAAATCCTTCTTGCTAAAAAAAAAATACTCCTTTAAATATCTATGCCAATCTAAAAATTGAAAATCAAATATTTAAATACGTATCGAAAGAGAACAAAAAAAAACGTTAATGTATAATTCGTTTCACGCAATTATTGCGGCGTAAGAGTAAAAAATTCTCTGCTAATGTTTCCGTAGGACGAATTTGTAGAATAAAATAAAGAAATGTAAGTTTAAATTTTAGAGTTTTCATTTCATTCCCATCCTGTAAAGTTTGAAATCTTCCGCGCTATGTATTTCTTCTTCACGCAATGTGGAAGAGTTTGTGAAGAAATTATATTGAAGCTACATGAATATTATGAGATCGCTATAAATTAACAATCGCATTGACTTTCGGCAAACCTGTAACGTTTTTAATTTACGAAAAGTTACAAGTAAGGCAAATGTAACGACACAAAAATGTGATAGAAGTCTTATGGCATCTCGTCTAATGAATCAAACATCCAGAGAAAAATTATGTTTAAATTAAATCGTTTCTTTCGCTGATATTTTGAAGTTTCAATATAAAATACCTTTGAAAAAGATAAAAATTTACTTGATTTCAAGAAATGACGAAATCGAAGAAACTTTTCTTTAACTTTTCTTTAACTTCTTTCTTTGCTATATATATAGCAATGCACAAATTTCTTTGTTCAAACAAATTCTTTTAAATCAAAGAAGCTTATCTCTGAATGAATAATAAATCCATAAAAGGAAAATGATTATTTTTCATATCTGTGTGAAAGAATGCGACGCGATGCATTTCATGCACGGCTAACATTTTAATTCCCTGCAAGCAATCGCATGATGAGAAGGGGTAGATGCACGGTACACAATGTGTGGCGAGTTAATTTAGGATGAGGGACGCCCTCAAACAAAAATCAGCCAGCGCATCCCGCACAAAGTTCCTCCTGATAGGGTGCCGCGTCGCGGCGAGGAACGCGTGTCTACGATCACAGAGAAACCAGTATCGGGAGCGGTGGTTTGTTTCATGTGGAAACGGGCAAAACCGATGTCAATGTATTTCTACGCGGGGACACAACGCACACGAGCGATGACATGCAGAGCTGATGACAACGTACGGACGGAAATGACAATCGAGAGTCCCGCGAATACGCGCGATATCATTCTTGGCATTTTAATAAAAATCCCATTGACCATCCCGTATCCATGAAGCTTCAATAATAAAGCGTTATTGCTACTAGATCAGGTACAAACCGTGTAAATGAATCGCGTGCTTTGATTAGCGCGTCACTCTAATGAGAATCTCAACGATGGCTATAATAGAAACCGTGTGTGAACTAGATAGAATGATGAATTACCGATAGCACGCGTTCATTCATTTTACCGCCACGAACTTAACAATCGAAACACTTTGATCTTCACTCATCCTTTGATCACTGCTCGTTCAGATAAATTCCTGATTGTCACAAAAGCGAGTAAATCGCTGAGCGGAAAATTAAAATTACAGAATGCACGATGCGAATTATTTCCAAATGTTAATATACATAAAAAGTATTTGATTTAATCATTTGCTTGTTTAAAAGCAAATGACATCTTGAAACTATTAAAATTATTATATTATACAAATAATAGTTTTATTCTCTATTTATTATATTTCATTGTATTTCATTCGAGCATTTAAAGATGTTAAATACTATATAAACCCAATGATATGTTAATTTTTCTTAGTACGATGAGTAATTATTCCTACTTTATCACATTCTTCTATCCATTAGTAGGATAAAAATATTTTTCTCTTATTTGTACTTTTCTATCCATTGCCTCCGCCCTTTATCTTGATCAAAGTTTCCATTGTGAGGTCGACGGCTGCAACCTCGCAACTGACAATCCAAAGATCCGTCTCATTGTTCCTTCGTGTGAGAGTTTCACAAAGATACAGCTTTTCGACTAACGCGACTTTTTCAGTTACCTATTTCCACGCGCGTTCCTTGGACCCTTCAACCCACAAGAAAAGTTTGCTAGCAGAAACGTCATCCTGATCCTAGACCGCTACTCTATTCGCGAAGGAAATTCAACGTCTGCAATGTCCATCGATAGTACATGACAAAAAGTGTGACATAAAGAAAATATGATATACATTAGATGATATGAACCAAAATATTTTCTTCTATTTTTCTTTTAAAAAGACAGAAATAAAAATAACGCGAATTCTAATAATTCTCATGTAATCTATTATATCATCTTCTTTTCACATCATTTTTTCGAACCATGTCGATCATAATTGTTAAATACTTCATTTATATTCGCAGAAGCTGCTCATGGATACGTAATTTTTGTAATAATCCATGCGCGGAAATATTCTACCAACCATAAAAAGAATATTGATTGGTTATAATTAAAAGATTAATTAAACAGATAATAAATGCATTCGACAAGATACTTGTAGCGCATCCGAAGAATGGATCTTGCACCGCGGAATCTAAAGAGAGGCCGCTGGACTGATTAGTATATAAGTCTCTTACATTACTAAGAGAACGGGGATAAGTATCCAGTGTCTGTGCGTTCCTAGTACAACAAAGTCGATAGCAGCACGCGGTCGTTCGTAGTCCGCCGCAGAGTTTATTCGTACGTCGAAGTCGTTAAGTGCACTTTGAAGCGGATAATTGCTCGGTTGTACGCATAAATTTCGCAGGATGCTCGACGCACGGCATCCGACTCGCCGTACTCTCTGGACGCCAACAACTACCATCCGTTCATTTGTATACACGTACATATACAGTGGACCGTTTCCGCTGATGAGGTTTTATGCACGCTTGTGCGGATGGGGCAGCGAGCGAGATCACAGTGCTACGCGATATCGCGTGAGAAGTTAGTAATTTTGCGCGAGTTTTCATGCGGGAAACTTCAACCACGTTTGATCTTCCAACTTTGCGTCACCCGGCAAGGTAGGAACGACGATTGTCGTCATTTAGGGCTACCCCTTATATGTCAAACGACGATGGCGGTAGCGAGTTACCACGACCAGCCCACCGTCGAACTGAATAGCGACGTGTGCACGCGTCACATACTCAAAGAGGGAAGCATTGACGTGTCAAATTGGGAAAGTTTCCTGCATTGTCGAGCGTATGGAAGTCACGAGAATGATGTATTAATAAAGGCACAAATTAATATCGAGATTAAATAGTTGCACCATGCATGGAGAGCCTCGCGACAATATGTTACTACATTAATGAGTTTATCGCTGCTTAGTTGGAATTCATCAAATTGCTGCGCGTTCAAGAATGTGCTAATATCCATGTGTGTTACGTAATATAAAAGTATTCCTGAATATTCAAATTTACCGTTAAAATTTTTATTTTCTGGCAGCAAAAAGTCCTGAAATATAATATCGCTCTCGTACGTGATTATAATTTTAATTCTACATGTAATCGAACAAAGCAGAATAACTTTTGAAAAATGAATGAGAGAAATGACGAGAGCGAACAGAGAAATATTTCGTTTCGTATCGTTAGAAAATTCCTTATTCCGCGTTGCAGCAACGTCATAGGTACGTATTGACTATCGATCGACCTGAAATTCTTGTCCGATTTATACGTGCGAAATTTTCCGGCTGACCCCGCCTAAAGCGACTTCACTGACCATTTTCTTCCTTCGACGTTCTGCATATCCGTTATATTCTCTATATTCTATATTACGGCCAATCTGAACCGGAGAATGCAAATATCCGAGTCTCTCATATCGGTTTTACGATTTTTACGATAGGTTTCATTACACGGTCGAGATGCGCTCGCACGAATGCGGTAACAGCGGAATTTCAACTGGTGCGCATTGCGAGGCAAGAGTTAACGGCTTAAAAACTGTATGTACTGTCGATTATTGCCGAGCGCATTATGCCGCATTAACGTCATCGACTGACAAGTAACTGTATCCGCTGTGCGTAATAATAATGTTCTCTGTGTAATTCCATGAAAAATAACATATCGAAACGGAGAAACAGTAGCGGTGCTATTTTTCGCGCGGTGTATTTGCCTGGAAAACAGTATCACTAGAATGACGTGCAATTTATAGGGAAATGCAAAAAAAGATTGGCAAGCGCGTTACGCCGGCAGGTACATCCTCAACCTATCCATTTTCCAATTACCGTCACCCTATAGAGTTTCGTAAAACCGTAACGAACGCGAAACGTTTAATTTGCGGTAGCGCGTCGATAAATTAAGTACGACGAGTGACACGGAATATTCGACGTAAGCGTCGTTGCTACGTTGCACATATGCGTTAGATTATGAAATAATGTTTAAAAATTTAAGATACAAATTTTTTTTTTATATTTCGTAATGTGTCGCATGTGCACTTAACGACGCTTATTTATCAACGTACTAGCGTTGTTAGAATCGGATTCGTTATTATGCAATCGTATTATCATAGTTGCGGGAGTAAAAATTTACATGTCACGAAAACAACGTTCTCTAATTACAAATATTTAATCAACGATATTTAATTTTACATAATTTCAATTATTTTATGGAAAATAACAAATTATCGATAATTAATTTTGGGTAACTATGCCGCAACTTCGACAACAGAAATCCATAAACAATATTCTTCATACATCGTCAATGTACCATGATTATTTTTTTCGTTATGTTGGACGAGTAATAATCCCGTAGTACGTTCAATACGGAAAAATAAGCGTGCGAAGAGATTTCTTTTCTTTATTCGAGTCACCACCGCGGAAACAAATTACATCGGCGAGCGTCGTAATTTCTTTTTGCACGGAGCATCTGTACCAGGGGGATATTAAGAGGACCGAAAAAGTCATTCTGCTTGTACCCCTCTCGTTTGCTCGTTTGAAATAACAAGCGTGAAAGGATGCCGAAAGGCAACGGCGCTCTCGATGGCAGACCCATAATTTTCTGCTTACATGTTTCCGGATGCCAACGAAAATGGTAAGAGTATCGCTCATGCAAACAACTGCTGGGTGTAAAGAATACAATATTGGCAGATGCGAGACCTTCGATAGAATTGATTAAGTTTTTATTTTTTTTTAAATAACTTTGTTCGTAGAAAATAATATATAAATATCATTTAAATAGCGGATATTTCATTAAAAAATATCAAACAAATTTATCTTCTCACTGCGAGCTATATAAGCACGTCATCATGATAAATTTTCCGATATCGGAAGAAAATTACAGTATATCATGCTGAGACCAGAACTTTTTTGTTAAAAAAAAAATAAAATAAAATTGACTTTTTTCGCAATAAAGTTTTGCGTTTATTTGAGCAATACCAAAGCAGCAAAAACAGTATTAAAATAATCTTCAGAAAGGCTTTCAATACTAAACTTATAAAACGACGAAAATGACTTTAATCATTTTAAATGAAACGAAAGGATCGCGCGCATCAATTTTTTTCCCTGTCATTTGCATACATAACTTAGCAGAAGCTTTTCGTGTTATTGCTAAATTTTTCTTATATCGCTCAAGCCAAGTCTCAAGAGGCTCTGGTTTATTAATATCCCTACGTATCTAGGGATACACAGCACGTTTATGAAAAATGAACGGTCACATGGTTTACATTCCTAAACGTATGTCATAAATACATAATTGCGAGAAAATTTTTTCTCCATGGAATCTTCATACATTTAGTTGATCCGATCTTGGATCTACTCAGAATAAGTTCAATAAGTGATAAAGAGACAGAAAGAAAAATGATACCTAGAAAATAAGAATATATTGCGTCCTTAAAAGTAAAATTCATAAATTTTAAATAAATTTGCTGATGTAAAGAGCAAAATATTAATTGCCAAACTTTCATAATTCTATCTTAGAGCAAGACTGTTCAAGATAGCTATCAAGTCATGAAAATCGCAAATCCAAGGAGCTATTTGAGGTACCTAATAGAGGCAGAAAATATATAACCGTTGCACGTCAACGCTGTTGGCTGTAGTTGATTATTCGAATCGACACGAATTGTCTACCGACTTTAATTAGAATCAGCAGGGAGTGTAACTGACATTCCCGATGCAGACTAAAGGTGATTACGTGACGAGTGTCCGCGGCCGAGTAATTGCTGGTTCTGGAACATGCGTTCGTTTTAGTGCGAATAACATTATGTGCGTGTGCCGGGGCACGCGTTTGTTCAGTGTCTGATCGGATAACAAGAATCTAGATAACGCAATCGTATACACTGTCGACACATTGCCACTCCGTCTACTACGCCATGACGTATCCAATTGCGTCAAGTATTTTTCAACGATTGATCGCCAATCGACAGATTCTCGCAATTCGTCCCGTACTAGACATTATTATAGTATAGCAGGATTCGTGTGCGTTCTATTGTCTAGATAGGGCGAGAACTAGCATCTC
Organism: Acromyrmex echinatior; assembly: GCF_000204515.1. The sequence continues at coordinate 168,031 of NW_011627088.1, read as the reverse complement.
GCTCTTAATATCGCATGCAGATGCGTGAATTTACATTGGGATACGACAGACACGATACGACATATAAAACAATGCAAAAAAATCTTATGAGAAAATAAAAAAATAATATAATCTTCTATTACCATATTTCTTTCTCCTAAAGATTCGCAATCTCTGCTCAAATTTGGTGTATAAATTTTCCTTCTAATACCCGGGTATAACTAACAGTTCTGTGCTACTCCCGAATAAGGTCGTTCCTTGTTTCGGTTCATCAACCAATAACGATCGTCGTTCTTCGAAGATTCCTTGGTCGATACAATGAAAAGGCGATGGTGCCCAACCGAGCGCATCTTTAATTACTGTTCCCGAATATTTTCAGATTAACGGTCCGCGATGCGCCTCGGTAGCCGAGAGATCTACGGCAAAACGACGATCTGAACGTGCTCCGAAATAAGCGGCTGCACGGCAAATCGCGTGTAAAAATTTACGTCCACTCGC
>NW_011627088.1:0-167488 GCF_000204515.1 Acromyrmex echinatior | reverse complement strand
GATGCAAGGTATGCAACGTCGACGCGCTCCTCGTGTTGATATGCAGAGAAAGGTGGGGCACACCGTATCACGCCCGATATCAGTATGCACGCCGAGACATCGCCCGATCATAATTAGCATTTAATTAATTCGACTAATGTGCGAAACGCGTTGATATTTACGACGAGACGAAACGAAGCAAGCTCGTACGGCCAATGAACGGATCCCACCGTTCATCCTTCTTGCCACCTCGTCTTTCGCCACTCGACTACATATACCCACGCTGGTCACGGACTATAGACATCCCGATCACGTAGATTGATCGATTTACGAGGGCTCGCGGCGGTGCAAAAAAGTTGGTTGTCCGTGCCGCGTGGAGGAACGCAATTAATTCCGCTAAAATCTCGAAAAACTGTGCGGGGAAAGCGCGTTTAATTTCGCCAAAGCGCGAAAGGATTTAAGCCGCTTCGGTAATTGACACGCGAGTTGAATCGCGTTCGTCAAAGAGCTCGAAAAATGCGGGAACGGGGCCGCTGTTGAAAGTACCGACAGTTTAATAAATACGTGATAGTAACGGGCATAGTAAAAATTCTCACGCATACTTGTGAATAACGAAAATAAATCATGATAAGCTGTAATGCCGCGCGAAACACAAAATCACGGGTACAGCAACAATATATTATCCTCTAGCAATAATCCACGCGAATTCTTTTAATTACCGTATCTGCTAATGCCGCAAAGTAAAAAAAAAAAATTAATCCATACGTATCAAGTGTAGACGTTCTAAATTTGAGTTTTTATGAATTCATTTCTGAAAAAAAAGACGAATATTCAAAAATGTTACTACATCCACCTGTGCAATTTAATTAATTCCGCTACAAAGCATTTAATATAACTCAAAATTCTGATGCAGATTAAAATGCAGCTTCGTCAAATCGTATTGATAAAAACAAAATAAGATTTAGCAAAAAAAAAAAACTTTTTTTATCATATATAGATTTAATATATTTTTATACCTATGTATTATATCTTAATATTTTATATATGCAATATATATATATATATAATACAGGGTGTCCGATAATTGTTCTGACGGAGTTCGTGGACATATAGAGCAGACTAAACTGAGACGGAAAGTCTTCTACCATTTTGCAATTTTCGCAATAGAACTCTACGAATTTTTTCAAAATTTTTTATCAACTTTTTAGTACTGCATTTTCTCATTTTTATAATATGAGAAAATATTAATATCAACATTAAAAAATTCTGAAAAAATTCTTAAAAAAATTCTTAGAGCTCTATGAGAAGAAAATAAACAATTTTTGTCTCTTGCAGTTTTTCTGTAAAGTTGATAATATTGGAGTAAAAATTATTAAAGACCAATTTTCGCAATTTTTAGTAATTAATTTTAGTAATATCTTGTTAACTATTGCGAAAATTGCAAAATGGTAAAGGACTTTCCGCTCTCATGTCCACGAACTCCGTCAGAACAATTATCGGATACACCCTGTATATATGAAGTTAGTCATCAATATAAAGTTGAAAACTATAATAAAATTTGTGTCGTGAGCAAATTCAAATAACAAAAATTATGAGCTATAATACATAAGCAATAAGTAAATTGATCGATCATAATAGAGACTATGAGGCAATAATATAAGCAATAGCAAATTCAAAATGCTAATTTGCTTATTGCTTATGTTTTTTATGCCTGATCATATTTATTAATTTATAACAAGAACTTTTTCTGTCAGTGACGAAGAAAAAAGTTGCACATCAGAAAAACACATCAACAACAAAATAGACGAATATCTTTGTCGCTCATCCATTCTTTAGGCTGGTATTTCATGTGTCGTACGACAAGTTGATTAGTTTCTTGTTGATTAGTTGCAGAACAGAAAAATTTTCGGATCTCTCTGTCCTGAAACCAATCAACAGACTTGAAATCTTCGTGACACGTGAAATATCAAGCTAGTTCTATGATCTACTCTTTGAGAAAATTTGTAAGAGAAAATCGACGACGGCTGAATCCAGTCCTTACCGAATATACGAGGGTAACAGAAACGCGAGTTAGAGTCCAACTGACTGCAGTCAGTGGACACGATAGACAACGTGGCGGCAACGTGTGTCAGTAACAGTCGGGCTCTCGTCGCACGAAGATTCTTGCCCGCAAAAGTAGCGTGCGTAGTATCTTTTTGCTTGGAACAGGGCATCGGACGGCAAGTCTTGAATACCTCCATTCCATCGCTAGCAAACCACACCACCCTCTATCCCCATCTTCTTCGATACACGCGGCTTCCAATCTTGGTAGATCCGATCTTTGCTGCCCGCTTCTGGGTCTTTCTCTCTCTTCCTCTCTCTCTCTCTCTCTTCCTTCTGCCTTTCTTTCGTACCTACGATACGTGTTGAGTGGTCTCGCCTCGCCCTTGCACTTCTTCCCTTCCTCCTTCGGCATGCCCTTCACTTCCTCCTGCCACCGGTTCCTCCTTCCTCCAGTCTCTTATAAGGACGCACAGGAAACCTGTTTATCCTTACATCCCGCGATGGGATGCCACGATCGGTTGAGGAGGAGGCTGCAGGCGCTCGCCTTCCAACACGTCGCTGCTTGTGTGCAGGCGGGCCGCGCTCACCGAAATACCGCGTCCTTCGTCGTCTTTCACGACCTCCTTCTCGCCTCGGTCCTCTCTCGCTTTCTCTTCGCCATCTCATACCGTCTCCACCACGTCGGGCATGCCCATTCAAGCGCATCTTAGTGGCAAAGTTTTCACCGTTAACGCTCCCACCCGAATATTCCACGTTGGGAAGGATCGCTGTTACACGGACGGAATAACTTCGTCGATTATACGCCCATGAGAAATCGGTTCGCCTCGTGGATCTCACAGAGGCCCCGAAACAAAACGAATTCTGTATTATATTTGAATATGAATACAACGCGCGTTATAATAATAATTATGATAATTTTTCATGTAATTATTCATATCATTATTTTACGATAGAAACGAATCGTTATTCAACATTAATAATTGTTATCAACTATGTAGGTCAGTAAAAATAAAATTATTACAAAACACGCATTTTACATCCTACTGATTAGCATTCGAAAACATTGTTTTTCTCACCATCATCAAATTCTTTAAGGTAAAGTTTATAAAGTTTTCTTTTACAAAAGAAACAGATCATAGACAGTAAAGTTCTTTTCTCTCTCTCTCTCTCTCTCTCTCTCTCTCTCCTCTTTCTTTCTCTCTCTGTTCACATACTTTCGTCGTGGAAAAGTTCAAATAATGAAGAGAATAGAGGCTGTAAAAGCTGAGAACACTACGTGTCGTATCCTAGGCGCTCTAACAACGAAAGAAGAATGCGTTCTAAAGGCGAAATTGATGGAGCGAACGGTCGAGATCGCGCCGCGCCGTTCCGAAGAGACAAAGGGAAAAAGGAGAACAGAGAATGATGAAGGAGGCGAAAGTGAAAGAGACGAAAGAATAAGAAAAGACCAGCGTCGGGCCGAGTTTGGACGAGTACGAATTCCATCGCGTCGTGATCGAGTTGCTTAGAAACCCGGTCGCACTCTCATGCCATGGGGTACCTACACGCATCTGAAGATGGCAAGATACCATATAGAAGAGGTAAATGGCTGGATGTAAGAAGACGGCAAGGGCCTGCCTGGCCTCCGTGCCGATCTCTCTCTTTCTCTCTCTCTCTCTCTCTCTTCGCCTGCAGCGAGTATGGCCTATACCAGGCAACCTGTTTCACCTGACCATGGTCAGGACGTGGCGTATGGTGCATTAACTTGCTAGCTATGGTAACACTGCCCAAGCTCCGTGTCATGAGCAAATTATCCAGACGGACGTTTATGCTGCAAGCGGTATTCGAATCAAAGAGAGACTTCGAGAAAGGACTAAGTTTTGAGTTAAAATCAGTTTATAAGCAGTCAAGCTGTCTTCGTATATATGAGCAAGCAACGAGAAGTCCTTATAAACTGCGTACAAAGTATATGTATACTATTATTATTATTATATAATTATAAAGTATATGCAAGTATTATGTATAAAACTTTTTCTTATATAAACTCTAATTAAGAATAAATATTTTACATTCTTCATATAATAGTGACAGTTTGATAAAAAATTTCTCTACCTGACTGACAATAATTTTCATACAGAATGTCCAATCATTACTCTTATTACGTTCAATGCTTTTCTTCTCTGTAGAGATTCATGTAGGTACGCTGGGAGAGAGGAGAACGATTACGTCGATTACACTGGTAGCGATCGCTAGTTATAACCATCGCAATGTAAACAAGTAGTCATGCTTATTACCATCCAGTATTATCGCCGTAATCGCAAGACCAATCGAGGTAGCGAAGAAAACGAGCGGAAAATAGTTGTTAACCGGAATTACCTACAAGAAAATGATTGGAATATGAAATACATGACAATATTACACGGAGTGGTGATAAAATGTCTTCCCATTTTGTATTTAGTAATACACTTAGAAACAATTGACGATTAATTTCCTGATGGTGCTCACTTTAGAGTACAAAGACCAGTATGTGTGCGTGTGTGTGTGTGTGTGTGTGTCTGTGTGTGTGTATGCATGTGTGTTAGCCATAGTTGAATTTACATTTATCCACTTTGCAACGGAGACTACCAACAGCTGCTGCGTCATTGGAACCTACCAATTCGCTAACCAGCCATTGATATCCGTCAAAGCGCAGCTGGTATGCACTCGCTTATGGACTGTACTTGAAGAATAACTATCGTCTTCCGTATACGCATAGGTAGTTTACAATCTGACATTACATCCAGAATCTAAGAATGCGATTATACGCTGTGCGCATTGTGCCTCTTCTACTAGTCTTACATTACGGTGTTCCTGACTTCTCAACTAAAATCCACCGCGCAAAGCACATATTTTATCCTCTTTATTCCGCCACCGCGCCGAAGCCTCTTAACGTGAAAGCTAGCGCGTTCGCCAGCCAGTCTCTCCCGTATCGCGGTGCTTACGTGGAATCAATTATTCAAGATGTCGTTAATAAAATAGCGAAATATATATCAAGCGCGATAGAAATCGTCCGCCGCTGTACAGCGAGTCTGTGCGGATTCGAAAGAGGTACAGTTTCGTCGGTTGGACGATCACGGTGCATCTAAGCGGAAAGAGGGATGGAGCCGATGGAGGCGAGAGAATGAGGCAGAGGAGGGAAGCGAAGGGAAATCGGCGGGAGAAGAAAGAGATTGCCGCAACCCGAGGAGTAGGAAAGACGGAGACGACGCTGAACTCCGTGGTATCTTTGCCTACCTTCGACGATTCCCGTCCCTTCGTGCTGCTGCACCTTGAAGCAGAGGAAGTGGGCCACCGCGCTTTATTTCCTCCCATTCGCTCTCCGCCGTCATATTCCGTTTTCGCCGTCGCCGGTTCCACTTTGTGTGTCACGGCGCGCGGAAAGCGGGTGCAGTATAAAGAGCGAACTTCTGCTAAATTAATTTCCAACAATTTACATATGTCGTCCGTTATCGTTGTGATAACAATACGTTCGACGTCGGACTCCCGCAGACTTTCCTAAGAGGATTTGCTCGCGATTGGCGGCGGTCTTGATCTGGCGAATCGATACTGCCGTTAGTCGATCGCTCTAATTATTTACGCTAATTGCAATTGCTAATTAATTACGAATGATTCTAAGCGGCTCCTATTCTCGTATCACATATATTCTAGTATGTATTTTGAAAAACCAGTAACATATAGATAACTCGTACCTGATACTTTTAACAAAATAAAATGTTAATTGTTACGTGATAAAAAGAAAATAAATCTACACTCTAAATTTCTTGCAGTGAAATCTCACTTCAAGAGAGCGAAAATACTCCTTGAAAACAAGTGAAAATATTTCACTTCTTGAAAAAAAGTGGGAGTGAGATTTCACCCCCAAAGAAATTTAGAGTGTAATTTTGACAAAAATATAAATCGATTCGATATTAATCCAAATTCTAAAACACCGTGAAATAAGATAAATGATAATTACAATAATATATCGCAATAATAGCAGGTAATAAAAGTTCGGTGTCAACCAGCCATTCATGATACATGTTGGAGTAAGTGCACGGTGGAAAATTAGATCCATTTCCGAATCCCGCGCACGATCTGCTCGGCTCGTTCAAGCGCAGTTAGGTCAGATAGTCGAACCGCATATCGCATGGGGCTACTTTATTACGGAAGGGAAACGGCGCAGGAAGGAAAAAAAAAGAAGACGGATCGCGTGCAATTTCCACATTCACTACGGCTGGTCCTCATTCAACGGAGAGCTTCTCGAAGAAGAATCACGTTTTGAAATTAACCTGGTCGTGCCAGGTCGGTATTCGAATTTGAGAACAAGTCATTCACGGTACAGTGGATTCTTTTACGGTAAAAATAAAGTTCAATCATAAAAGTAAGATTCGATTATAAAAATTTTTCACATTGTAATTCAAGTTGTCTTTTGAGTCGAGTATATATTTCGCTGTTCCGCCGCGATTGTGCCGACGGATGAGGCGGGAAAGAGATGACGGGTAAAAAGCTGCGTGTAAAATTTCAATCTCGTTTCAGCGTTTACGTTTTTCTGCTCGTCGCGCGGCCGGGGGCTTGGATAAACGCAAAACTATTCGTTAGAGTAGATGTACGCAAATACGACGCCACAAGCGTTTGCACAACGAAGAACGGTTCGCCAATGTGTAATTAAGAAAGGGCGCTGCTTGTAAGCGTACAAGCGACGCAGAGAACCGAATGGAATACGGTTTTGCGGCTTTCTCTTTCCCGCGGAGTTTCGCGACTTGTTTGTTGTCCGATCCTTCCGGAGGTATCGTGGTCTTTTTGGAAGACCATCCCGTTTATCCCGCCCTGTCCCCTCGCACGCCCTTATTCCCTAAACTTTCCGCGATGGAACGCAACGGATCGACCAATTGCCAATTGGCCGAGGTCTACCTACAATTGATAAAGGCTACAGTTGAATGGGACGAGCGAGTGTATCGAGTGGTCCGAATAACAATAGGCGACTGGATGAAGAATAAACGAGCTTACTGTCGCTCTTTGCTACAATCCACCCCGCTTCACCCTGTCCTTCCAGTCTGACACTTTTTGTGTGCATTCTTTGCCTCGTCTCGCTTACTGCACGTTCAACAGTGAACGCTGTCCTGTCTCTACTTAACTCGCAATACGTCTGTCCGTGCGCACTGCAGAGAACACACCAAGGCAACACCCAATAACATAATCAGTCCGCAAATGTATTTATCGGACTATTCCAGAGACAATGCCCATTGTGCAGTAGATACTTGTTTTCGCGCGATTATAGTGGCATATGATTAGTTATACGGCGGACGTGAGTTCGAACGATAGGATGAATACTTATTTCGCACCATTTCTAACAATCCCTTTAGCTTAACTGCAGTGATTAATAAAAATAAGGATAAACAGTGACGCGATTTTCGTGCAACCGAGATAGTAAGATTACTAATCGTAATCATGGTATACGAGAAGTAAAATGCAATATAAAACATCAAGAAGAATAGTCTGATATGTGTATACACTTAATATTATAGTTGAAGTTTCAGAAAAAGTTTTTCCACTTTCAAGTTTTTATTTCTATTATAAACTCCCTGTTGGAGAAATACATACAGATCTCTTTTATTTCGCTGTAAAATAAGGAATAAGGAACATGCAAAGATGACAGATCTCCCACGATTGTTCTTTTGGCGCAAGCTTTCTACCGTAACTTGAAAACAGACAATTTGCCTTTCTCGTTCTGCACATCAGACAATTGTATGTCAAGCAGTTGTATTGCATTCAGCCATTCTCAACCTATCTGCGAGCTACATAATAGCTATGCCATGTATCCGACGGACATTTCAGACGCAATATATTGCACTTCATGGCATTAGTCGGAAAACGCCATTAAGCTGCCAATGCTTAGTTGTCGCGTGAACAAAGTTAGCGATGCGACTCACGCATAAATGAGTTTCAATACTTCCATATTTCTTCGGAATTGCTTCTTTGGAGGCGGATCAACGACACGAGATCGAGTGAGCTTCAATATTTCAGTCGCATCTATCGGATACATCCTAAAGCTACTTCCTCCGCTTTTATGAAACTTCGGAAAAAGAGAACAGTAAATAAGCTCATTTTTACTTGAGCGTCCGCGTTCGTAAAGGTCTCCTTCCGTGTCTTCTATTCTCCGTTACGACACAATAAATATGTAAATGAAATAAGATATCGGTAATAAAGGGATTTGCCCGAGCGTCTCTTGCTCACTTAAATTTGTTTCGCGTTTTCATGAATAATTTCATGACGCCATGACGGAACTTCATTTCTACCCGTGTACAGTTGTACGACTCACAATTAAACAAGATTGGAATCATATAAAGGCAAACTGAAACAAAGATTTTACTTTATATTGAAAAACACAATACAGATTACGATCTTACAAAATAATCAGAATTCACATTCGCGTTATAATTCTTGTTTTTCTCCTTTAAATAATGCTTTATTCTATGTAGATATTGTGTTGTATCGCATCATCAACTATTGTGACGAAATAAGTATGAAACTTTGATATGCCCAAATATTTCGTAAGTCTTTATATAATCATTTTTGATTGCGCATCAATCCGTCATTATGAAAAAAGATAATCTAAATATTCTAACCCCCTTATACGGCATATATTTCGTGCTCCGATTTCATGAAGCTCCAAAGGTGATAAGCATCGCTACTTTTATCAGAATGCCGGCTTCGTGACTCCGGGACGCAGTAAGTTTCTACAAAGTATCTTTCTCTCAGAGCCACTTTGGCGCGCGATCGAATTACGAGAATGCACTTTTCTCGTGCGATCGAAAAGGCTAACACATCGCCGGAATGAAATTTACTGAAATTTCCGACGAATGAAAACAAATTCGAGCGAAAAGGTACAAAAATCGTTTAATTTTGATAAAGAAATATTGGAAAAATTGTAATCTGAGAAAGATACATCGTTACAATTCGATTACGTATGGAAAAAATGGTTTTGCAGAAGTATTTAAAAAAATGTTGTCAGACATAGATTTTATTATATTATCAAAATAATTATATAGAATATTTAAGCGACAATGTTGCAAAAAGTTTTAGTAGCCAGTTTATATAGCATTCTTGAACCAGCTTCCTACATAATTATTTTGACTTTGGTTCAAATAAAATTATTTTCAGATCTATATACTTATAAGCTAAATTTTTACCAAAAGCATTCTTTCCGTGTGGCATTATTTTCTTATTTTTTTGTCACAATACATTAATAATAAAAGAATCGAATCACTTCTGTCCATTCCACCAATTGCTCATCTCTCTATCTGATCGTATCAAATTAAATATATACCTATATTTTACATTTAATTCAAAAGATACGATGCTATGAATTTGAGAAAGTTCAACGGAGATCCCTATCGTCGAGAAAATTACTCGTGTCATCGAGAATCGAAGCGATGCAGCTTACTGGAGGGAAGCAGAGAATTTCGTCCTGCTTTCTCATCGCGCCATATTCGGGAATATCGAAGTTTCCGCAGGACCGGACGCTCTGTGAGATATGAGTTCGCGAACTGTCGTCGAGGTCGGCGTCGTCTACTGACGTCGTCGTCGTCGAGAAAATAAAATCTGCCAGATTACGGAGCCTGCAGGCAGTACGAGGACGTTCTATAAGAGCAGACGATGACCGTGGGTCGCATATTGCAACCCCAATCCTTTCGTTCTTTTCTTTCGAATAAAAAGAAGCATAGCGAATGATGATCGCCTGATTGTCTGACCCAACATCAATCATGTTCATGTCATCGATTTTTGACACCAAATTCAAGATATACTAATTCTCGCACATGATGGCATATAATTCTAAACAGAATCGTAAAACTTCTAATTTGTCTCGTAACACTTGTAAAAACTTATGACTACAATGCTTATAATATTACTGACAGCTAATATCTTTACTGACAGCTTCTCACTAGTAAGATTTTTATGGGAGATCGTAGATATTTACGAATAAACATTATACGTTTTATGCATACAGTTACAACTTTTACGTCATTAGTTTTTATAAGGCTAACGAGAAAAAGCCTTACAATTCTGCTTAGAATTGACTCATAAATTTTCCAAACTTGGTGTATTTTCGAAAAAACACTACGAATATTTTTCACATCTTCATTCTTGCGATATTTGGCTATGAGCCAAAATCCGAAAGGATAATAAATTGCACAATGCTAAAATGATTCAAAAGATTAAAAGAAATCAGTTCTTATCCTCTCGAGATATTAATAATTTATATAGTTAACAAACAAAAATCTACATATTCAATTATATCAAATTTAATTCTATTTCAAGCTACAAACAATCAATCAAAGTAAAAATCAAAATCTTAGATAAACCATGTAATCAATTAAATTTGTCCAACATAATATTTTTATATTAATTAACATTATAGTGCCAGAAAAATGTTATAAAACTTTTCTTTTATATATTGTTGCAGCTTCCTCTTTAAACACTAGTATATTTACAGTCCTCGTTCATGCAGACAAAAAAGTAAAATGTGTCAACAAACCAAAACGAAAATCATTCGGAAAATCTTTCGGTATGGAAGATGGCTATGGAAGGAACGCTTACAGGAATGAGAGAGCCAAGAGCGAACCGGAAGGACAGCGGCATATCAGAATAAAAGCCGTAAACGCAGCAAGATAGAATCTAACCGAGGCGCTTCGACAGATCTCCGTGGAACGAGAATGCACGAGGATGCCCCGGCTGTAAGGATTTGTTTTTATTATAAGGTATGCAAATGCGGTGTACGCGGAATGCCGCCGGGGTTTCTGGTACGCGGTCCATGTCTTAGCCTCTCTATTCCTTCCTACAGCGGCACGGTCATAAACTGAATTGTAAAGACGAGAGTGACTCTTCTTCATTTTGAAGATTCTGAAATAATCCTAAATCCTTCTAGACGCGCAGAGTTATTATAATGTAGAAGAATAAATAATTATTGAAAGGATGCTATTCAATTTCGTTTACGATTCTCAATAATCTGTCGCGATTGGAGACGAGAAAACGGATTTCTTTTCGTCTCGCGTTCGCGAGATGAGATCGTACGAAAATCGGTGAAGTGAGCACAGGTGACGCGTGCAATCCAAATGCATTCGGCGACAAACGCACGGCTAGATACGTCTATGGGCACGTGTATACATGTATGCGTACGCGTGTCGGTAACCGACCAACTCTCGGGAAGGCGATTCGTTGTCAACCAAAGCGTAAACTGCATTTCGGGGTCTCCCGATTCCCCCGCCGGCGAAACCATTTTTCCAACCCAGCGATATATCACGGAGAACCGCGCTCGTTCTCTCCGCGCCCATGCGCGCCGGACGGGCATTTTTGTCGGGTCATACAAGATCCCCGTGTATAACACACGAGAAGTCCCGACGTTATCCGGAAGAATTCTCTCGGTGTTTTATTATCGGCTTCGTTGGACATAAATTCTCCGCGCCGTATATCAATCTCCATAATTTTTAATTCCTCTCTAGACGCGGCTCCGATATCTCTGTATCAATAGGTGCACGTAAGATACGCACACACATACACACACGCACACGCACACGCACACACACACACACGCACACACACACACAAACACACACACACACATATACACATACTGAACTATCTCTCTATAAAAGATAAATTATAAATCTTCGAGTCTTTGTTAATTTTTAAACGAAACTTAAGATTATTGATTGTTCATCTAACTTTCCTCAAATACCCGTTCATTAATATCGCGTAAACAACTCAATGTCAATTAACGGTTTCTTAAAACAGAAATAATTTAACACTCGTTAGCGTGAAGAGTTAATTAATTAGGATTATTAATTTTGAAAAAGATTTGTTTGAAAAAGATCGACCATATGTTTTAGTGACACTTTTGAAACTGGATTTGGGTAATGCAACTATGCTGAGAGCTTCATATTATGAATAATGCATTTACGTCTTATCAGATCATCGCAAAAACAATATTCCACATCGGTATTATCTGCAAAACTTGCAAATCTTGGATTACGATCCATTAAATAGTCAGGATACCGCAAAATACGATAACATAGACACTTTCGCATCGACAAATAAACGTCAGTAATAGTCGCAAAACTCGTAAATTTTGAAATCTTGGCGAGCGTAAATGTGTCTGACCCATTTATACATTTTGCCGGCAAAGTTAATTAAGGCTGGCAAGTTTCCTCTATCTGACGGAAAACAATACTACCGAGTTGGATTAAGCAGTATTGTATATGTAGATCTCCATAACTATATATGTATACATAAACATAGTTTCTTCATTTTTCCTGCTTGCATACATGATCCGTGCACGTGCGTCGAGGAAACGTGTTACTGTTATACCCGAGAATGCTATCGAAGTCTACATGTACGTATGTACATCTCAGATGTACACAATGTGGAATTTTGCCTTCGCATATTTGTGCGGAATGTACCTACAAGGTGTTTCGTAACCATCGGAGCGTTATTATTGCATATGAAAACTTTTCAACTTTAATAGAAATCAATTAGAGTATCATTACAGGCGTAATCTTTTCAATAAGAAAAATACAATGTGAATCTATTAAATAAATCTTAAGATAAAATTTTATTAGTACACGGAAAGAACAATTTGGTTGAATTCAAAAATTTAGATACATATTACTAATCTAAAAATAAATTTGTTGAATCATCAAAATAATTATATAGAAAGCTCAAGCATGATGAGTAATGACGCAAAAATATTTTGATATTCTAGTAACCAACTTGTCCTACATAATTATTTTGATGATCCAACAAAATTATTTTCAGAACCGTATCTAGCTAAATTTTTAGATACTTCAGCAAAACCGTCCTCGTTCCGTACTATTAATTTTATCATTTATTTACATACGTTAATATTATATTTTATTGTTTATTCCTAAATTATCATATATATGTTCTTCTTTTCTCACTTAAAAATTCTATTATTATCTTGACAATAAAAACAATCAATTAGTATGTTTTTCTCATTAGTATGTTCTCTACAATTCGGAGTTAAAGGAATATCTGATAGTCTTAGAACACCTTGTATACGTCCTCGTATACCTGTACACGTCAAATACGTATACAGAACTATACCTTCGCAAACGACCACATGTAGAAACACGAATATTCCGATATATGTGAAAATGACGCGCGCATGTAAGGGCTACACGGATTATGCGCAGCCCTTCGCATGTACACGAAAGGAACTCATATAAATGCACTCGTAGAAAGAATCCTTGCCGTGTAACCAAACGCGCAAGCAGGATATCGCTGGCACCGCCGCTGCCGGTTGCTTGGCTGCTACGAAGAAGACCAGGCATGTTTGCCGACAACAAATAAACGAAAATAAAGTGGCCCGAGTAGCTACTCCCCGAGTCCCGGCAGAGAGATCGGCTTCAATTTATACAACTCAGTGTTCGGACTTAATCTGGGAGACAGATTTACACCCACGAACAAGGACAGAGGTGGTCGAGCAGCAATGCGGGAACCGAAGGAGAACACCGATGGAAGAGAAGAGAACGAAGACAGGAGAAGGAAGACACACCGATGTTTACCCGAATTCTTCTCCGTGCCCAACTTTTTCCCGCGGAGAAGAGACGGGGGAGAATCGAATCCAATGACACACAATGAAGACTAATTACTATCGATATCGGCGCGCACACCGAGGTCGAAAACCTGACGGTAGAAAATATACCGCGACCGCCAGGTACTTCGAGCAACCGATATTTCACCGGTGGCACCCTATGATGCTGCCAAGAGAAAATAATTTATCTCCTTCGAGCGACGCGCGCCAACATCCGCGCCGTAATTAATTATTCGAATTACATTTAATTACGTAAGCGAATCGCGAGATCACGATCCGGGTGAGCTCTGATAGATCTTGGCTGCTATCAGTATTGTGCCCCGAAGTCGTTTGAAAAATCGGAATCATATACAGTTATAAATGAACAAGAGTCAGAGTATGCGGGTGATTGGTATAATCGCGTACAAAAATTGATTTCTCTCCCAAGAGAACGTTCCAGAGTCCCAAAGTCCTCAGGTGAACTCGCTATGCCCACGCCGTTCCCGCGCATGCTGCAGCATACATTTATAGCTATCAGCGATAATTAATATTGATTTATGCAAACCGCAATTTCACTCGAAAAATCCGGCGCAATCATAAATCTCCGCAAGTGCAGCGGTCGTATCATATCAGCGGAGATTTCGATATTGAAATCGGTTTTAATAGCCACGATCACGAATCACGCTGGGGGGCATCACGTCGCGTCGGTACGATCATTCCTGCAGATCGATGAAGTCGATCTACCTTTAAATACGAACGTCGATCGCGTTTAATCTTGAACGCATCGAGTGACACTGGCACTCAATCTCGCTCAAGCTCGAATTGCAAGATCAAAAGGAGAATATCGGATCGGTCGGCGTGTGCGTGCCAATAAAACGATCCTATCGGTGCAGCTCGATGTTACAGTAAGTTAATATTGACAAGTAAGTCGCGACCATTATCGGAACACGTGGGCTTGCACAGCACAGGGCGAATGGCCCCTCTGTATAGCGGAAAATCGTGCAACGACGACTGTCGCTCCAATGGCGATGTTTCGTTGCTCTAGATAAACCGGTGTAATGGATAAACCGCTATACGTGTCCTCGGTGATTCTCACCGCTGCTGGATGCTGCGAGGAGCAGAGCGGAGCCGTGCAAGCGGACGTTATCTCTCCGCGTTTGTTTGCTCCGCTGCGAAACCACCGGCGAAGTTGCATATTAATAAAAGTTCCGGCAAATTAGTTTAGTTTCGCAGAGTTTCCTCGGCCGACTTCTCGCCATGTAACTTGTCGTTGCAACGCGCACCTCGATATGATTTCTTCGCGTGTGTGTTCACACCACCGAGCAGGCTAAATGGCTTGTCGAGGTGAAATAAACTAGTATTGTAAGTGTGCGCAAATAAGATACATACACCCGTTAAAATTAAAAATAGCGATACACGCATAATTACATACAAATAAAAAGCCTTTGAAAGTCAAACGCTGGATGAAGTTGCGATTTATTGTATATAACAATTATTAATTAAAAGTTTCGATGGTTAGGATCCTCTTCAGTAATTACATTAAGATCATAAGTAAAATATATGCAAAATTGATTAAACAATTATACACAATTGGATCATTAATTGTGTTTAAAATTACAAAAATTATTTTGTTCGTTGTTACGTGAACTGTGAATAAGATATTTGAAAGAGATATTTAATTTGCATTCATATATGTCCAATAATGTTCATTAAATTTTCAAATATACTAAATAATAAAACATGAGTCAATGAAACGATGATGAAAATTAAATTAAATCAAGAACTTACATGGTAGTTAAAAGATGGGCATGTCATGCGATGTTAACAGCATACTCATCACGGATCTAACGAAATCATGCCCATTAGAGTCTATATAATTTCTAACGTACAATTACGTTGCAGATAATTCTTCCGTACATATATACATGTATACCTCTATATATAAATTTGTAAGAATTAAATTGAAATTTATTTTGTTATGCGAACCATTTGTGTCACCGTCGATGACACAAATAATTTTATACAAACCATGTAATTATTATTTAAAATTTGTTTACTACTGTTAATTAAAACATTCATTCATTATGCGTTTCGTTCGTCACGCTGAATATTAATTGACTAATTAATTACAGGTATCTGTTATTATCGTTATTTTAAAACGTGTGCAAATGCGGTCGCAATCCATCGTCAAGTTAGAGCGCGCGTGTTATCGCGTTTTCACGAGAAATTGCGTCCCGACAAACTATCAAAGTGCTAGAGTACCATCCCAAGAACATTGCTTTCTCCCGACGCTCACATCGAGTTTGACACAAGACATAAGTCCGCGGACGACTTTACGGGGTATACTACTACCTCCATTCTGTCATCGCATTTTCATCGCACCTCCATAACGTCCGTGCCATGTTTCATCCACGCGTGTGATGGATGCTGTACAAATGTGTTCATACGTCTTAACTCTCGCGTCCAAGGTTTCTCGAGATCACCGAGTAGTGACCAGAGGAAGTGGACGAACACAGGGGAGGGGGGAAGAGGGGGGAAAGGTAGCAAACGGGAACGCTTGCGGGGGACCGGGGTCAGGGATGAAGAGAATTGCGCCTGGATTGTGTTCCCGCTTCCTCGCCCGGAGGAGAACTTGTAGCCATATATCAAACCGAGTTCTGTCTTCTCCTCTGCGCTACTCTGGTCCGCTACTGACTCTACCTTCCGCAAACTCCCTAACTTACGCGGGTACTTACGTATACCCTCCTATGACCTTTCCGTATGAATACGAATGCACCTTGTCCTTGCGAATCCCAACCAAACGCATCCCAGAATTGTACGTTACGGTTCGTTTTAGATATAGAGAACATAAATTCCATCCTGGTCAACAGATATATCACTTAGGCCCATTTTCACGATATATGGTTACCTGAAGATTAAAAGTTACCAAGAAATTTATGAATAAATTTCAATGATTAATCTTTTGATAATCTTTAATCTTTAGTAACTATATATTGTAAAAATGGGCTTTAAAGAGCTTTTTGCATTTGCTCCAGATTCTAATAAACGTCTCCATACACAATCACGAGAGGTTAGTACTCAAATTTCGCGTAATGAAAATACGAAGGAGAATAAAAAAATAATGCCAAAATTGTTGTATTAAACAAACTAAAAGTATATAGATATTATTTTATTTTTTGATATAATCTCTCTGTCGATTAACACATATCTTGTATCTATTTACAAGCTTCTTGTAGAGAAGAATATTTTAAATTGTTCCTACAGCCATGAATGCATCGCTTCCTTGAATGAGAATGCAGAATCACATAACTAATGCTTATTTTTTCGGCAATCTCAGAAAGAATAGTTCAATTTTTCCTTAATAAGGGCATTGATGCGATTCTGAGGAGATTCTTTGAGCGAGACATGGACGGACGACTCAAATAAGCTTCTTCGAACATATTTGTTCTACCAGTTTTTAATTTTTCTACCCACTAATAAACATACCTTTGACTCACTTGTCTTCGCTATATTGCACAAGTATCTTATAAATTTTAGCGTTGCACACCCTCAGCCATAAAAATATAACTATACATAGTTTACGCGTTTAAAAGTGATAGTAACTTCAAAAGATTCTCGATTATATTAGCTACTTATCGACATGCTTCCCCAAACTTGTGAATCTGCCACAGCTCTCATACATAATGAACGTTAATTTTATCTTTTGATTCATTCCTACATGATCGCGTTAACAATCATCTTATTTGGAGATCTTTAACATATCAATATATTTATAACGATAATCATAGAGTTCTAATTATAATACGATTAACAATACGCTCAATGCTTGATTTCAGCATACATTCAGCATACATTCAACGAATGCAAGAAACTGAGCCACGTTTCGCTCAGTTCCAATCCTAAGAGCAGACCGCTGCGGGCAGGAAGCTGAGCGAATCAGCTCCAAGCGAATTGTGCTCGTCGAATGAGGAACGACAAAACCTCGTCGCTCAGATAATGTGATTAATGGGGCTAAACGTTTCCCTCCGACTCCCTCTTCCGTTCTCCATGAAGCGGTAAGAAACGTCTTTATTCTGATCTATCGAACAACGACTGTCATTGCATCGACATCGTCGTCGTCATCATTCATGTCATTATGAAACGGCTGGTGGTACCTCGAGGGCTCGTATCTCTCTTTATAGGTTCAACCGAACGCGGAACTCTTACTCGAGGAGGAGAACGACGACGACGATGACGACAACGTGGTCAGCGTTTTACGCTAATGCATGTCGTATATTCATCTCGCCCGTATCTTGCTCCGCAGTTTCGCGGCAGTTGTGTGCGCGGGTGGACGATAAATGCGGTCTCTTCCGCTAGATTCGCTCAAAGAGGAGTGGGACGAACGTTCGAGAAGAATAGGCGCGTAAGAACTCGAATGGAAACGGTAGCATTAGTTTCGCTCCGTACTACGAGAGGAGTTCCACTCGACGACAAAGTAGTCCAGACATCGTCCAACATTAAGGTCACGTCCAATTCGGAACATTTTTGCGTCGTTTTGCTAGTTAAATGGCGTGGCACAATTCAGGTACTTCACTAACATATTGCTACGTAGATCTGAAGTTCAGCAGTTATTATTTTCGCTAATTATGGAATTGTTTCAAAATAAGTTAAATATAAATTTCAACAAGATCAAGATCGCGCTGTGTAATCATAAGAATTCAATTATTTATAGAGTAATTGTGATATTATGCGTGCATAAACGCATTCTATCTTACGTGTTTTTTTACCAACAACGAGTAGAAAATTTCGTCTAGTTTTAAGTTTTCCCACATTACTATTCACATTACTAATCATTGCCTCCTCTTAAGTGAAATCTGCTAATTACAAGATTAAGGCAGAAATGGGGAATCGTAAAACTGGTTTACGACGAGAAGGAAGTTGCTCGGTTGATGCGCATGCACTGATATGGTGCAAACGCTAATATCACAGAGAGAGAATGAGAAAGAAAAAAAAAGAGAGGGAAAGAAAGAGACGCGCAAAGGACAAACCATACTCCTTTGCTTACCCAGCTGCTTCCTTGATTTTACTAGCCTCGCTTTCCATATTTCGCCACGTAAACCAGCCAGCGTTGGTTGCACTAACGAGGACCGTACTCGTACCGTGCAATTGCCAGTGCTTTCATAATCTGAAGAACTCTGAAACGTAGATAGTGGCACGTACGCAGATGCACTCTACAAGATACGCGAGAATGATCAGAAGAAACGTCAAGGAGGAAAGAGAGCGAGCGTAGAAGTGGGACCGGCTTTGTATGAAACGCATATTGGCGGTACACTTCCCGGCACAACACTAATCCATTGCGAAGATATATCGACTGTCGAGCGAGAAGCGTATCGAGCGTATTGACATTTCGAGCCATCGAATCGTAATTACGGCATACAATACGTACTGTTCACTCCGAGGAAAATGGAAGCAAAGCCATCCCCTTATCCCATTAACCGCGCCATCGCCCTTTGATAGACAAGTCGGTGATTATAGTAGACGTAATGCGACTTCGACAGGAATTGTGTCATCTTGCCAAGTGATTACAAGTGCTGACTAAGACGAAACAATCAATAGAATAGCGAGTATTCCACTTTATTGTTCCGCTTATAATGGATTCATATAACAAATCGTTGTCGTAACTATACGCTAGTATTATTATTCATAACGTTGGGAACCAAATCCTTAACGTTATAATACTACGCTGAGTGTACAAATTATTATAATGATTTTCTGTAATTCGCAGAGCTTATAGCCACGCTCTAAAGGATTAAGACGCCGCTGGTTAAGAAAATATACATACATTTCATTCTTGAGAGAATGCTGCGTTCCTTATCACGCTTTGATGGTGACGTTCACAGGAATATGTAATTTAAAAGAACACGACAGAAATTTTACGTGATAAAGCCACGGACAGTGACACAGTTTCGTCGCTCGCGGTCTGAAAGAACAGGTAAGCACAGAGAAAAGTCGGTTTGAACACGTGTTGTCCCCCGGGCGACACGCAGATAATATTCTGCGTTTTCCACGCAAATAGAATATTTCGTTCTTCTTTCCGTACCTTATTGTATTTTAAAGACAAATCGTGGAAAGCGCAGAGGATTGCTGCACAAGCAAATGTATTTATGAGTTCTGATATATGATGCATTGAAAGTCAGAAGAATATATACACACACACACACATATATATATATATAAATATATATATATATATATATGTATATTCATATTGTAATACAATCATGTTTTGTGTGTGTGTGTGTGTGTGTGTGTGTGTGTACACACAAATTGTATTTAACTATTAATTGCTTGTTTCAAATAATTTATTTCAAAAGATTATATATTTACAAATTTACCAAAAGTTTATTACAAGTATCAGATTTATTCAAAATATATTCTGATGTAATCCTAATAAGTTTAATACTTTAATCCAGACTATTAACAAATACAGTTTGTTTATTAAATAAAGTCGTTTCTTCAATAAAATTTTGTAATATTCTTCAAATTTAATTCTTATTTTGAGTACATAATAATAAGTTTTTCTCTTAAAATCTGCAATAAGCATATCTTAAAACTATTTCAAAGTATTCTTTGTTAAAGACTATTATCTACAAGAATAAAAGTAAACGTATGTAATCACTTTTTCTAGCAGTAGAATAATATTCTTTGTGTATACTATTAGTAAATAATAATTTTTTCTGATAAACTTCCTATCAGATTATATGCCTATTAAAATTTAGAGATCTTTTCATAATTATTTTATTTAAAACTTGAACTGTACCTATTTATAAATATTATGGCCACTCAAAATTTATGATTGATTATCAATTGTTTTATAGAACTTTTAATCCAGTAGAATAATATATATTGATTAAATTTAAAATGCGTTGTCTTCAAAATACTAAACAAATAATCATCGAATCTATATATATAACATAACAACGGGAATAATATTACGTTGGCTATCGTTCACGACAGATACAGCAGATGCATTTAAGATATTGCTTCACACAAAATTCCGACATTAAATTATTTCGACGTACGAAAGGAACGTCCGCGACGCTTTGAGATTGCCGCATAGCCACATCGTTCGCCTGTAAATTAATAAAATGCATTTTGTACCTTCACCATCGCAGCGAGTCAAATTAACCTTCTGTTCTCTTCTCTTTTTACTGTTATAGCATAAGTATCTCGAATCATTTGAGTATGCGAGTAAACGATTTGAATTCTCGGCGCAAAAAGAAAATGAATGTGAGATAGAATTGAATTTTTCTATGACAGTTTTTATGGAACTTAAGAGATAAAATAGCAGAATTGAAAAAATAAATAAATAAAATAATCAAAAAATACATGTACGAGAGAAACAATTGTTGATTATTTAATTAAATTCTGCTGAGACAGATAAAATTTCATTATGTGACAGCGATGTAAAAACAATTTCTTAAAAATACCTTATAATAGAAAAATAGATTTATTACTTTAGACAAACTTTAAAGAGTTAACCACCTTCTTCCATTAGCAGATTCTAAATAAATATTTTCACATACAAACAGGACAATACCGACGAAACTTTTAGAAAAAAGAAATGTACGTATAAAGTCCATCCACCATAATCTTCACTTTCCTTTTCAGCAGGTTTCAACTTTTCCCCGACGAAAGAAAGAACAACACCACTCGAAGCGTCCGAAAGCAGAAAAGTGCGTATAACACTTTTCTTCGCAGAAGCAAAGTTTCATCTTGCATTAAGAATGCCTCCTTGCCTTTTCCTGCTGTCCACCCCGGAGGAATTCATCGTGCGCCACGGCCAGAGCGAATATTCTTTCGAAAACACGAACCGCAACCTCCATCCACGGGATGCCAACAACGAGAGCTACCGCACAAATACGTTGGGGTTGTGTTCTATCCTAACTTTGTGCGAGCCTTTCGCCGGCATCCGGCGGGTCACGCTGAGCGGTGAAAAATTAAGTCGCGCTTGCACACCGCTCGGGATACTTCGTATAATGGCGTAATGCGAGAGCACGTTGAAGAAATTGCCACAATTGCGTTTCCTTCCCGGCAACAGAGGGAGGAGGATAAAGTTTCGAAGTCATTTTAATGGCGGCATGTATCCGGTTTCGTTATAAGCTCAAAATGAATTCAATTATATCGTTACTAATACGAGTCTCTTTCACCGTATTATCGATAATCCTTTACTTTATAATTTTATAATTTCAAGCGCGTAATTATCATTTTTTACAACAGCGCATTAATGTTTCTTTCGTTAATCTCAACAAACCTACCAGAGACTCTGTTTAATTGTGTTATTTTCTATTTTATTTTATTACACACGTAATAAAAATCATATATTAATGCCACGGCTGTAACATCAGCGAATTACGTCAGCGCAATACCTCATACTTTATCGCAACGTTACACTGTATGCATACAGGTATTACTAATAATTTAACAACGATGGTGGTGCGATATCTCTCGCACACTTGGCCAATCGTATTATCACCCGGCATTAGAGAAGATATACGCGGTAGCGATAGCACGCCGAGCAAGAAGAGGACGTAACCGTGGGTGGGATCGATGGGCCGTTTCTGTAAGAAATGACGAGGCGGTAAAAAGAGAAACGGCTCGAGAATAAGATAGTAAGCGTCGTGCAAGAGTAATCGAACCATCCCTCGCGCAAGAGCGATCGGCAGCGCGACGAGATAAGGGCGGGGTGCTATATCGGTTCACGTAGGGGGTGAGAGGAGACGATCGAGTGTCAGAGAGGGGGAGAGCGAGAGAGAGAGAGAGAGAGAGAGAGAGAGAGAGAGAGAGAGAGAGAGAGAGAGCCCAGTATGGAAAGGCAAGGGGGTGAGTTACGTAGTGATTGCAGCGGAAGCCGGAAGCAAGGGAGGCCGAAGGGGAAGAGGGTAGGTGACTAATAGTCGTGGGTCTACCCCGTTCGCTGACCACCGTCGACCGTGTCCACGCTTTCTTTCCGCCCTTCTTACTCCACAGTTTCAACCCTCGATCCCTCCTCACCCCGTCGAGTTTCTCTCACGAGTTCCGTCTTTTTTCATGGCTGCAACTTGCGCACGCGTACCGAGGAACTAAGCGGGGCACGTGTTTTTCAGACTCCACTATATCTCGCTTAGCGTGACGTTAATAGAGTTACGATGTCAATGACAACGCCGTTTCTGCGACTCGAGTCACTTGAGATTATCTTGCCAAGGAAAGTCAATAATGTCGATAATAATCGATAATTTCTATGATCATGAGGCGAATAATTGCATTTTACTTTACAACGTTCGATTATTCGACACAGTTTGGAGAATAGTTGCTAAATGTTTTAGTTCAGCAAAATACTAGTCGAAGACTAACAATACCATGTTTATTCTATTTTTACACTGAACGCAGTATATTTCGGACAAATGCTATATATCTAACAGTATTTGCTTTAGCATTATATAAACTAAATGAACATTTTGCCAGATGATCCCGTGTGACTTGGGAAAAAATATTTTTCGAATAAATATTATTCCCGGCCGTTGCCAAACTCGCGGGAAGTAAATCAAATTATTCGCGAGACTTCGTTGTCCACCTACATATATATTTTTTCTCGCTTTTTATCTGTCAAAAATTCGTTTGTTCGCATAGCGAATATCAACAGAACCTTTATCAACGATGTCTTATTTCGCCGCATCTTTTACTCATCGCATGGAGAGTTCACTATACTTTCACTGATTAACAAGGCGCCACGATTAACAAGAAACGACGCAAAAAGTTCAAGGAACTCGGAGCACTTTCGTTTTTTCGAGACCTCCCTCGCTATGGTTGACAGAAGCGAAAACACACTGGTTAATGAAGCAGACAGTCTTATCACGCGCTCGAAGTTGCTCAAGAGTGTCCTCGTTGATGTCGTAACCGTTTGTAGCACCTGCAACCCGTTGTTGTTACAGCAACCTCGCAACATCTTTCACGATAACGTTCGCGATCGCGGCCTCGAGAGATCCGGTATAAATGATACTTCTCGGAAGCGGCAAGGGCTTCCTCGAGCTCGTCGGCGTGCTACAGAGATTAATAGCTCCCCGTCCTGAACGACGAGAGAGGCCGGCGAAGGACTTCCGACGCAGGATGCGTTCGACACGTTCGAGCCGGCCGGCTACATCGCAGATGATTAAACGACCAGCGTGAATGGTGAGTAATTAAATCAACGAACAAGAAGCAGGAAGTAAATTTCGCTCGGGTACCGTTGGACTCAGGGGGCAGTTACATGGCAAAACGGTAGCCAGTGAATTGACGCTTATAAGGTCAGTGATACACCGGGAGGTTACCTCGAAAACGTAAATGAGACCGAGCGCATTTCACGTGGAGCACAATGGCCGTTAGCCAAGCTTAAACGTCCGAGAGAAGTGCACACGCGAGGATAATACCTAGCTAACGACATCGCGTGCCTCTACAGGGCGTCCCAGACCAATTTCCTTTTAACAATAGATACTAAGTAAGTAGGTAAAGAAGAAGAAGAGGCACGAGCGGCGGGCGCAATAACTTCTGCACAGACGAACTTTATCATTATCATCTCCAGAGAAGTCTAAATTTTTACTTTAATTTTCAATTGCGATTTACTTTAAATACACAGAAATACTAGTCTTGCTAAAGTATTTAAGAATTTAGCTAGCCACGGATCTAAAAGCAATTTTATTGGACTATCAAAATTATTATACAGAATATTAAACATTGATGACAGTGTTGCAGAAAATTTTAACATTCTAGTAACCAGTTTGAACATCCTACATAATTATTTTGACGGCCCAAACAAAATTATTTTCAATTCCGTATCAAGCTAAAATTTTACTTTTTAAATTCTTTGAAGTGAAATCTCATTCCAAAGAGTAAAAATTGATTTCAGTCTTGAAAAAGAGTTTCAATCTATAAGAGTGAGATTCTTTAAAGTGAGATTTACTCTAAAAGTTTTAGAAAATAGAGAAATGTGAATGCTTCAGCAAAAAAAACTGTTCTTCTTTCCGTACATATAATTAGTATTACCTATTCATTGAAATTCTCATTCGTTTTCAATCTTGCAAAAATCTCGAATTTTCTCTCTCTCTCTCTCTCTCTCTCTCTCTCTCTCTTCCTCTCCGTTAATTCAAGTATTTGAAGTATAGCGTAGCGTGCGTATCATGGATGCGCGCTTACAACGTTGTGTTTCAAGTGTGCAACGAAAAACAAACCATGCCAGGCCAAAGAAGAATACTATACGTGCATCCGGAAAAGGATGGTAATGTGCGCAATGCACGCAGAAGCGAATATAAGTACTTACGCGGCGGCAAAACGAAAAGTACGCATAATATTTACGCGCCCGTACGAGCGGCGTGAAAGACGCGACATAGTCATTGTACAGTTGCACACCACGTGTAGATACATGTGAAGATGCCATTCAGGAGACGTAAAAGATCGCGCTGGTACGCGACGATGGATGCAACTAAGTGAATTGAGAATGACAGCTTATTCCAGGTTCGCGGCACGATGCCTGAGGCTCCTGTAAATGCTTTAATGAATTAGCGAGAGCTCGTCTCAAAGCTGAAAATAAGCGAACCGCATCGAACCGGCCCGACGGGAAAATTAATGTCCGTCGATGGCGCGGCCCGCGATCTCCTCAACCGGCAATAAATAGCCAACCGCGTTCTGTGTGCAGGTTGCGGAATTACGTTATTATATTATAAATTTTCCGAATGGATTTTCGTCGGACTTCGCAGCTGCGTTGTCGGCCGAAAACACAGATTGGGCCGGCGGCATTCGAGGTTTCGCGTTTGCAGGAAGTAATTACATCGCGAATATCACGCGGATTGATAGAGATGGCGGAAAGTTATTTCTTCTATTTCGGACATTTTGTTACAAAAATATGCGTGTGACGTGATATGTTTGCCGCCGCGTTATTGTACGCTTAGATTACAATTTAGACCATAATCATAACGATGTCCTCCAACGTATCCATTTATTTCATTAAACAAGATTATCGAGCGACAAAAACATCAAGTCGTAAATTTGTTTCAAGCTCTTTTGGAAATACGTAATACAATATTTAAGCCACGCATATCGAAATAAATAATCGTACAGTGAAACGTTAATGACGAACCGCATTGCCCGTAGCGTCGCGTAGCGAAGCTTGTTATTTTATTTAGAAAAACGTTTTTCAGATTCTGACGATATTTCGGAAGTGTGTGTGTAAAGATAAGCAAGCGTAATCAAGAAAGAGAGAGAAACGTGCATCAATTATCATTGGCATCAGCGATATTTACTCTTACGACATTGCATCACGCTACTAACTGACGAAGGAGTTCCGCCCTGTTAAGTTCCACAGTGCATGAGATCTAGTAATATCAACATCGAAATGTGTTTTTCAAGTTCTGCTCGTGCTAAATTACAAGAGGAGAAAACTTCCTAGTTTTCTGTATAAAATACTAATAACGTTCCTATGCATGAATTGGCCAATACGCTCCAGTAGAAATGTTTAGAATAATGCTTACATACGGAAAGAACAGTTTTGCTAAAGTAACTAAAACTCTATCTAGATGCCGATTTGAAAATAATTTTGTTGAACCATTAATGTTTAAACTGGTTGCTACAACATTAAAACTTTTTGCAGTATTGTCATCAACACTTAAACGTTTCACATAATTATTTTAATGGATCAAACAAAATTATTTTCAGACCTGTATCTAGTTAAATTTTTAGACATGCCAATAGAACTGTTTTTTTCGTAAAATTTGTGTATCAATTAAAGCGTTAAACACAATGAAATGAACAGGCAATAGCTGGAATAAGGAATAATAAATTTTTCAACTTCTAAAAAACCGTGCAATCTAATATACATGATTTCTGATAGGTTGTGAATGAAGGCTCTTATTCCCTGTTCTTTTCATTGCATTGTTTAAGACTTAAGTCAAGGCACGTTTTATTTCCCGTTCTAGTAATGTACATTAAACGATATCGTATTATTCTTCGTATTTTTACGTATTTGTTACGTAAATTGTATTCTTGTATAATCATACATTATACAAGAATTGCATGTCAGATGAATAGTAAGATTTCTGACAAAAGAATTGTGTACGCTTAATCGATAATTCTTATTCTCAAGCTGTTTAATAAAATCCTTTTTGCTACGCTATAATTATTGCGATAGTGTAATCGACGCTAGGAGCTACAAACTAGAGAACAATTTATCGCTTCGAGGGCGCCATTTGTCAACGCGATTATAGATCCAGAACCAACGCCCTTTCTACTCCCTTTGCTGCAGAACTGAATAGTACTAAAGATATATCCGCCGGAGGGAAAATACAGTTTCGTGGTGCACGAACCACGCTGCAAGCCGGGTCGTACAATTAAGCATTCTGACATAAAGATTTCAAACGAGAGATATACCAGTATTGCCAGAATCTCGTCAGTTAAAGCGGAATTCGTTGAGCCGATGGCATTTATTCAAACCACTAACAGTTCAATGGCATGAATATGTTACTGATTTCAAAGACTTTCATTTCAGCCACGCAAAAAATATTCCAAAATATCTTAAAGGGTAAATCTCTTTATTGCAATCTCTACCCCCCCTATCTCTATGAATAGGAATATTTTATAAGAAGGAATAATAATCGCGTACATCATTTTATATACATATTAGGTGTTGGAATTAATTCGTAGCGTTTTACAAGTGATGGGAAGTACTTTCATTAATGTATTTTTTAATGCTCATGTGAAATAAATAACATTCTTTCATTAAAAAACGCTACGAATTAATTCCAACACCTAATACTATTTCTCTATCACAATTATAATTAATATTATAAATATTTTTTAATGAAACACCATTGGTAATAAAAGCAGAATTTAAAATATGTTCATAACAAAAATATGTTAATATAAAAAATCAATTAATTAAATAATAATTCAATCTTATGTGTCAATCATGCATAAGATAGCAAACTACTCGCGACTACGTCTGAAACCGGGCGTGATAACGTTCATGGATGTTCCGCGATCGTGTAAAGAGCAAACGAAAAGGCAAGCTGTCACCAATACGACGTACCCCCCGCCGTGAAATCGTAGAGAAGCGCATTTGTTGCCCCGAAGCGTGTCGAGTGCTCGTAGATCACTCAACTCAGCCCGTGCCACTTCCAATTCCAAAGGGATATATATGTGTATATATATATATATATATATATATAGGAGTCTTGAAACTACGGTTTCTCCTTTCTGTCTCCCATTTGTAAATTCTTCGACCAACTTCGCAACACGGCGCATCTTTCTTTCAATTTTACATTTAAGCATAATAATTAAATCATTACTAATTAAACATTCGAGCAAAATTAGCCAACCTAAATCAGCATTTTTTAAATATATTTTAATATATATTTTTTCTAATGTAAAATCAATTTGTTGAAAGCCCTCCATTATCAATAACTCGAGTCTCAGAATTTTCCGCAAACATTTTCGTGTATAAAAGCCGACGCAAATACCTCCCAGAGAAAAACACGGATGCATAGTCTTTATTAATTAAAGATCCCATGTGTGATCTTTAATTAATTTTCCGATTTGCGCTGTGCAATCCTAAAATAATGAATTTTCAAGAACAAACAAACTCGACGAAAGCACCAACATAACATACACATATATTCCATCAGATAAATTATATATTCCTAGTGTCTCACTACAGCTAACGTTACAACATACATTTTTTGTCATATTTATTTTTCACGTTACAATGTAACATTTTTGTTCTCCAACTAGTTTTAACATTTTAATAATTTAAAGCTTTAATACTGCGATAATAAAATACAAATGTTTCTGTATTGAGTTTTGATGATATTTCATCAAACTGCAGTTCTACCAGCAATCGCTCAAAACGACTCGCAATCGAATATGTAATTGCTTTGAAGATAAGTTAACAGTAAATTAATTTTTGACTCTCGAGAATGCATATATGATGGACAGGTAACTTTGAGCGTACGCGACATAATTTTCGTTCGTAGATAGTTTAACTACGGCGGCCTACATAGTCTCGTGGGGTTAATTAGTGTCAGTTTTCAAGTACGATAAGTCTCTGAGGGTTGTTCTCTCTAGCCCAGTACACAACTGCAGTTTGAATAGAGTTACGACTATGCTTACCGCAAAACTGTTACGGTTAAATTCTATAGTCTTAGCAATGTATATAGTCGCATTCCTTTTAAGGACCTAGAAATTCATTTAAAAGTATTCATAAATTAAATGCATCAGTCACGAATTTCAAGTGACAGGAACAATTAAATAATAAATCATATAATAAATCAAATATTTAACACGAAAATCTTAGAACAGACCGGAAAGGTTTGTTGGCACAAGAGGCAAGTTGTTATTTCGTTCCATTTATATATTTATATATTTATGGCGAAAGAAATATGGGAAGTTACTGCAAAATATCTCTTTTATAACAAAGATACTCTTCCCTAAGTTTTATTTAAATTAAACAAGTAGGTACTACAATAAAAAAAGAAAAATCTAATTAAAAAAAGAACAAGTATAAGTTTTTTAGCATTTCATAAAGAGATTCTTTCTATCACATTAGTACATTTTAATTATAATAATTGTTTGAAAAGTTCAATGTCGAAATTGTGAAAACTGCCTGATCTCCTCTATTGATGCGGTAAGATTAAATAGAGAAACACGACAGAACAAAATATATATTTGATTTTATGCGAATAGTGGAAAAAAAACTTATCATCATCTAGTCAAGAATAGAATTCATTAATTATGCGTTCAGCTCTGTTAAACCCTTTTCGTATGCGACATAGTAATTATAGCAGTAATCGTTTATACACCGGACGTAATGCAAGTCGGCCGAATGTTACGAGTGCTGAAATTAATACAGGTCGTTCGGCGTTATTACGCCAACTCCAAGAAAACGGTGCCGGCTGGGCGACGCAAATTGTGCTAGGAAGAAAGAGAAAGAAATGCTGTTTGGAGATATAAAAAGTCTAGCCGGGACAAAATTCTCTCCGGAAAAGAATGGGAACGACATCGTACGCTGCCGGGTGTTAACGAAACATTCCGTTGCCTCATAATAAATTCCGGGGCCGAGTTAAATGCCACGCCAATTTTACTTGGTTCTCGTACTATTTTCTTTCTCTGTCTCTTCCCCCTCTCTCTCCTCCATATCGCGGCAACTTGAAAATTCCGTGGTGGCCAGAAGAGGTAAGAGACGGTGGGGGAGATGAAGGTTATACCTTTAATTAGCGGCTCAGCTGAACTTTTTGGCGGATAGATAAGAATATATTTATTACATTCACTCGCGCTTCGTGGAGTAACTGAGCGAGGCTAACCACTGCTCTTCGGCTTCGGCCCACAGTAGTATCTTATCCCGGTGGTGCCACGAGCCGCGGTGCTGCGCGAGATACCGTCGGAGAGCGAACCGGCCTAGCGATGTACACGAGTCGCTATCGAGATCAGAGTACATTACCGGATTCATTCGTATACGTAACGACTTCCTGAGCCCTCTTTCCCCTGCATCCCTCACTCTCGCATGAATACGCAACGTTGAATCACATCTTGATAAAACTTACAGCGCACCTACGTTGAGTCAGTTCAAATTTGATTATTACAAGCCCCCCTGCATGAGCAAGCGAAAATCACGAGCCTGCGATTTAGGTATGCTGCTCGATCAGTATGAAAATTTATTTCCAATAAGTTCGTACACATTCCTATTTAAATACATCAATGCGAGACGAAGAGATAAGATCAGAGCATGATAATGATTTAATAATTGAATTTTAATTCGACAATATATGAATTTTAAGTCAACAAAAATATCTATATAAAAAAAAAAAGAAATTTTAGTCTACTTAATAGTAGGATGCCTTTGAGATTATTGAGAAAAAAAAAACAGATGTTCGTAAAAATTCGTTTAGTCACTCTCCAAGCCTTTCGTAAAAGATCCGCGGGCAACTTTCGATGGTTAAAAATACGATAAACGCCCGCTCGAGGCCTCCGGCACGTTATCTGCGACGCGGCTAATTGATAACGCCGTCGAGATTAGCTTTGCTCAAGCCAATTTAAGTAGTCAGATGTGCAGATTAAGGGTGAGGTGCAGAAGAAATCGGCCGCTTCTACGTCGCGACCGCGCAAATTTACTGCGGCTTGGCATGAAAGCCGATCCCTCCTTCTCTCTTTCCTGTGCTTCTTCTTCCTTTTAGCATTTCTCCATTCACGTTCTTCCTTTACCTGGCTCTGTTCCTGCTCACTCATTCCCCTGTCTTTTTCTTTTTAATCTTTCTACCCACCCGTAAAATAAAGCAGAAGCATAGGCCAAAGATATGAGGATAAAACCGTTGCGTTCGCACTTATTCTCTTCCGTTTTCCTCTTTTTCTTTCCTTTGTTCATGTATATCGCTTCGATAGGTAAGAGGATCAGCAAAACGATAAAATAATCGATCGATATTTTCTCACTACGTCTCGTGAATATAAGAAATATCGATAATAAGAACAAAAGGAATGAACAAAAAGAAGAATAAACATGAGAGATAAAGACGGACTTACTTATTAGCGATTGTCGAGTGTCCCTCGGCATTATCGATGAAGAAGACAATAATGACACTCAGGCCAAAGAGAAAAAAAATCCCAATTTTCGGTTCTTAACGAGAACGAATGGTCCCTGTACAAAATTTGTCGAGGGCTCTTCTATCTTCGTAGGAAAAGCAAAGTACTCTTCTTAAAACGTTAACGTTCCTGCCTTTCTCCTAATACTTGATGGTACTTATGTATAAAGATTTCGAAATCAATTAAATATTAAATATATTGTAAAAGAGGAAAATTATTTAAACGTATTAACGAAAGTATGAACTGTAAACCTCATTGTATATTGTAATTCGTGGTATCGTAACTCTTCTCTTATATCAAAACGTGAACACAACCAAAAAAGTACACAACTAAAAAAATTATATTTTTAAAAAAGGAAAAAATTATTTTTCAACTTAATAAAAAATTATGAACTAATCCATTATATTGGCAAAAAGAATATATTTTTAAAAACATGATAAAATATCAATTTTACTTCACTATCCGTAAAAACCGCATTTTTTTTAGTTGTAATGATTTTGATACAAAATTATAAAAATATGGAAAAAGTGACAAAGCTAAAAATATCATCAACAATTTATATTTACCTTGATCAGTTAAAATGACAAAATTGAAAATAAAACAATTTTTTCTTCAAACTTGGTCACCAAAACTATATTAATTTTAAATGTTCTCTATACAAGATTCTCCTTTTAATTTACAAAAATAACACAAAATGTGTCAGTCTTGTAAAAGATATTATGATCTCTTTGAAAAACCTTAAAAATTCACAAATTTGAAAGATTGACTAAAGTTGATTTAATTTGATAGAATAATCTTTAATTTATTTCATGGTAATAACTCAAAAATTACATTTTTTGAATTGTATCACTTTTGAAGTAAGGAAATGATATCGTGTTCTATCGAACGACTCAAATAGTATCAAATAGACTTGCATAGACTACCCGAAGATATACTCAAAAAAGAATCTCAAGACACACAACGTACTTAAAAGTCTCTTGTATTTTCACCTATATATACTTTCTCATCAATAACGACGAAACAGGCTTTCGAATCGTAAATCGCGGGCGTGGATAACACGCGCTGTTCCAAGAACCAGTTCCTCGATCGTCGTTCTTTCTGATCATCGATGCCTGACGTACGCACAAACTGTCGAGAAATAAGGCTTCGAGTAAGGATGTAAATACGTGCATCTGCTGCACCGTCTTTTCGTCTCGAAGCGAGTTAAGTAACCGATATAAAAACTTATCGATTTTATGTCTTAATATGTGAGAAAGGCGGAGAGGAAGGTAACAGCGATCGTCGTTTCTCGAGCAAGAGAAAAAGAGACGGATCGAGATGCGTGAAAACGGAACGCCGCAGGCTGGCGAAGAGGAAATAAACGCCGGTAAAAAGTTAGCCGACGAGAAGGGCGAACCTGAATTCAGGAGAAAGAAACGGGAAGGGATCTACGGGCTATTATTAAAGTTTTTTCGCGTTAGCACCGTGTAACGTAACTAATTGATAATTAAATCGTGACCATTCGATTAGTTTAGCGCGTGCATAAACTTAGGAAAAGTCCGCGAGTAAAATTTAGATGATATCGATCGGAGAATTTTACGAGCGGTATGACTTAATTGTGTCTGCGTTCGCGTTTGCGTCTTTTAATCAATCAGAAAAGACCTGTTGACCAGCAGCTTCTTTCTGATTGGTCAAGAGACGCAAATGCCAATGCAGACACAATTATTTCCAATCGTTAGTGTGATACAGGCGTAATTCCTATCTGGACGAGTTTGCATTTCGATACACATTGATACATGGAAGAGACGAAAACGACGACGACGGCGATCAAAGTTCACGCCAAGGTGCAAGTAAAGGTGATAGTTCTGTATCCTGAGGGGAAAACTGAAGGGAAACTTTCTGATTCGATTTAACGTCACTTGCGGAACGGTAGTTGCGCGAATTCTAGCTTAAGCTAAAGAATGCAGATCGATTCGTTTCTTATCGTGACGATCATGAGTGTAGATTCTGCATAATTAGAAGATTTTACTAAGAAAGTTTCAAGCACTTTTGTTAAATCTGTTTCGACAGTTACAAAGACCGAATACAAAAATTAATACGACAGAGGAGCGTATTCTTATAAATGCAGATTATTGAATCAAAATAATCTTTCGAGCGCTACGGACGTTCCAGTAATGCGTACACATTCTTTTTATAAATTAATTTAATGATTATAATTAATTTAACTTGCTAATATATTTCGTGAGCGATAATATAACAGTGTATAAAAAAAAATCTAATTACGATACCGATATCTCTGAAATGCGATGATAAATTGTTTGCTGACGTTAAATTCAGAGATCGTCTCCGTAATAATTCAGCAAGCATCATAACATATGTACGTGCCATCGAAGAAACGTACACTTGGAAGCAATGCACGTCGCGACCGTGCGGGATCACGGAATGTACTTCTTCAGCCAAAACCAACCAGCCAACCCACACCTACGCACAACACTCTTCATCATGCGAAAGCACTCAGCTCGTACATCCAAAAACTCGGGGCTCTTAATCAATATCACCGTTGTGCATTACAGAACGCACGTCGCCGCTGCCCATATACGCAACTCTTAGCAGCACCCTCCTGAGTGCATCTACGAACTCGTCTCGTGACCTCGGAACAGCATGACCGATTTCAGCTACATCGTAACCCTCTTCTCCTTTCTCAAACGCCCGATATACTCCCCGACGTAATGTTCTAGTAATAACCATTAATTTATATGATTGGTTTACAAGCCACCGCGTACTAAGTGCAATCCGGCACGCCAGACTCAGGGAAGATAATTTCTCAGCACCTCTCCACCGCAAAATTCTTCGTTTCTACAAGGATGATACTTTCTCTTGTGAGAAAACGATCGTTTCGAGCCGCCAAATTTGGTTCGCTCGCGGAATCACTGATACAAACCGGCCGTCATTCGACCATTATGAAACAGCGAGCAAAACAACGGCTGGGATATGCAAATGCGGTGCTTGGTTCTGTTACGAATCAACGTGATCGCTTAATTAGCAAAGAGAGCCTGACTCCTCCTCCGCATTTCTTCCTTGTCCGCTCGTCCTCGCTTCTTGAAACCTGCTTGATATTTTCTGTCTTCCTCTGTATCGATATTTCTCTCTCTTTCTTATCTTCTATCCTCCAACTCTTTCCAATAGGATTCATACCGCCGAGTGCACTCTCCAGAAAAGCAAGCCGTTTTGATGCTCTTAACCGTCCATTTCACTGGCAATCCGGATATTACGAAACGTTTCAAAAGATCTTTAGAAAGATGTCGTCAAGATCACCGTATAGATGAGCTTCTGTACTATCATACTAGCGACAATGTCATCTGAATGTAATGTAGAAATACGTAATGTTTGTCTCCAATAACAATTAACATATTAATTATATATACATTTTTTCTTATTGTAATTATGTAATTGAATTTTCTCGTCTAACAACGACGTTTAGATGAAAAGTTGTATGGTTTTGTGTACGGCACAATAAAATCAGCAGCAAATATTAAATATTATAAAGTAAATAACGACAAGCACGCAGGGTAAAAAGTCCATTCAATCGCAATATTAAATCTTTAGCAGTGCTGCAATATAACGTAGTTCAACACGGTATAATAAAATCTCTAGAAATATTTGATATTTAAAAACAAATAGAGTAACATGCTGGAAAAGAATCCCATTGAGCGACAATTTTATGCGCTCTCGTTTGACGCCGTCACATCTCGTAGTTTAATATAATATAATAAAATCAGTAAAAAATATTTAATATATTCGAAAGAGAGGAACGAAAAATACTGGACAAATTGACGCGTCCGATGTGATATGTAGTATGTATTAAAATTTCGTACATGCAGCAATCTAGGCATCAGAGAATTGTATCAACGCGTTGTAGCTACGTAGTAAATTCTATAGAATGTATTAATATTTAATTACAAAGATCACACACACAAAGCGAGCACGCTCGACGAAAATTAATGTGAATGGATGCACGAGTAAATACTTTCACACGGTTCAAAGTTTATTATTCTTGTCGACATTATAGAATAAATATACTCTTATTCGTTAACAAGGAAGCCGTCGAAACTCTCTAAAAAATAAAACACGTCTATCTAAAATACGTCGACGTGATTGAGATAGGCTTAATTTAAAAATGTAGAGTTAAATGTAGTATTAAAAAAATTTTAATTATAATATTAGTTATAATAATATTAAAAATATTAATAAGATCCAAATGTTTTTTATATGTGTATCTCAAAATTTAGGGAGTAAAACAATCCCTTGAAAATAACGGATATTTTTAACAAATATCTTCAAAACTATGAGCTATAAGGTAATAAAAAAAAATGCTTTATACAAAAGAGTTTTATGATATTTTATACTTTTTATAACAGTGGGCTTGTATTTATATTTCCCGAAAATATCAAATTTTTAAATTTACCCCAGAGAATATTTCAATCTCTGAATCTTAAGATAAGCACATAAAAAAACAAAAAAACAAAAAATCTAATATTTTTTATAATAATGCATTTTAATGACAGGCATTTTAATAATAGATCTGAACACATTAATAATAGAGATAACTCGACGAAACGGATAGTCAGTATTTTTTGATCTATAACACATCCAAATGTCCATATATTAAAATTGGTATAAAACAGTTCCTTTGTAAGTTAGGAAAACATTTTCACTTTCACAGATCAGGTTTTTCCGTTCGACACGCATGTGAAATCCGACTACCTGCGATTCTGCATCATCGCTTCGCTCCCAAGTTATCCTTCCAGCTAATCAATCTCTTTCTCATCCTTTCCATAATCAGTTACGTACTTGCTCCCTTCGACAGGGTGAGACACTTTATTACCGCATCTGCCGGATGCGTATTACGGAAACTTATTCAAAGGTATCGAAGATATTGCCAATGTGAGATATACATAGCGCTTCCGTGAAAGCGGCCGTCTTCGGGGTTCACTTTGGGAAGCGTATCGTTGGATCAAGAGGAAGGATGAAATAAGCGGGGACAGGAGGTTAGAGCGAGAGAACCCCCGACTGGGCAGCTTGCGAGGTACGCGAGGATAAGTCGCGGATCGGAGTGATAAACGACTCCGGCGTTATTAATTGCGGCCTCCATTAACTGATGAGTCTCCCTACCTGCATCCATCCTACTCGCTCGGAGTCGTTTTGTTTGCCCTTCCTCCGTTCCTTCTTCCTCCGTCGCATACTCACGATGCGGGAGACGCGTAAGACGAAGTCAAAGCGAGAAATCCTTCGCGCGGGAGAGGCAAATGATCCGCGAGGAGGACGGCTGTGTGCCCGCTGCGGGGAAAGCCATGATGCTTTGCAAATGAGCCGAGGGTAGCTTCCTGATTTTTACAAGGTCCGTTAATGAATCGCTCGTGCGTCCTTCGGCGCGAACGCGCGGGCTCGATTTATCGTCTCGCGTTCGTTGTAAGCGCGAGTCGGCTCGGCTCGGCTCGATGCGGCGCGGCGCGGCGCAGCGCAGCGCAGTGCGTTGGCTCGATGGTGAATGAGAAATCGGTATCGCGTGATAACCGTGTCCAACGCTCCGATAATGCATATATTATTGTCGGTGAGTTCTTATACTTGGACGGAGGAAGCGTGCGAAAGCTGCCTCGCCGATGCACAAAGACGACGACGGAATTTAATAACATACAATGAATATATCCATTACGTCGTTATATCCTTCATTCATTAACCTACAACAGCATAACGAATCTCTGGCGGATCTCGGAGGAATTTCACAATCACATACTCCCTCTCTCCCTCTCCCTGTCTCTTTCTCTCTCTCTATCTTTGTGACGCGAGTTTTATTTTTCTCTTGCAATAAGTACGTTTTTTCAATTAGAACGCAACAAAGGAAGGAAAAGGTAATCATAGCCGCTATATTACGTGTCGCAAGCTCGACGGGCGCATCCTGCTCAATAATCGCAAGTCATATCACCGGTTTTTTTTTTTTTTTTTTTTTTTAATGAAAGATGGGTTAGTTATGATTCTTTTGGAAGAATATCATAAATGATTCTGCGAGCTCCGTACTCATACTTACTTTGTTGCGAATGAAAACCGGATGGATTTTTACGCTGTTCTTCTAATTAATTGCAGCGTGACCAATGTAAAAGTACCTATCGCTGTTGACGGCAGCATGGCGACGAAGGAGAATCGTAAACCGCGGAGGAGGATCATTATTACTATTGGCGAAAGTACGACCGCGGTTTTAACTCGAGAAGGACTCATTATTACTATTACGAGTACATGAATAATTCCTACTAATTTTTACATCTATACGTAGCGTTTTATTACGGCATAGCTGTCAGCCACCGGACAATCGTCTATATTTAAAAACACACGCCTGTCTGTTTCAAAGCTGCATTTCTTAGTGGCCAATGCCATCTATTATGAACGGGTAATTTCCTCTTGGAAAAATACCAGTGATGGAGAATTGTCCTGTTTATATTTTCAGTCAAGCCGCTTTACGCCATAATTGCCTCTTAAAAATGTACACGACAGCAACATGTCAAACAATTTTAAAGCAAGGCACAAACTTTTTTCGAACGTATATGAATAATCTATTATATCCAATACTCCTACTTCCGTTCATTGTCAAACTGTGAAACTCTATATAAGTAGAATAGCTTAAAGAAATTTTTATTAGTTTCAGAAATTTTATTTTCAAAATAAATTATTCTTTTATCCTTCGTTATGTTTATCCGTAATACTATCTTCAGTGAAAAAAGAACAAATAAATTGATAAAAATAAATAAAGAATACAAACTGAAGAGATGAATTGCAGCGAGTTTTACTTAAAGATTTAGCCATAACGTTATCCATAAACATGTTTTACAAAACGATTCGTCCTGAATGACAATACCGATTATTGAATAGCAAGCATTTTATTTATTCGCTCCCATTCAGCGATTCAATCTGAGCTATATCCGACGATACTGCATTCACCGTGTCGTATTTCATATATCCGACGCAATTAATCCAAGTGCATCACAAATACACTGCAAGACGAAATGCTTGCCTGAATAATGCCGTGTGTAAAAGATTAAGCCGGACATTTGGAACGCATTAAAGCTGCACCGAGCGAAGTACGATGTGCAACTTCGATGTATCGCTATTTTACCAATCGAAAGCCGGATCGTCCGAGTCAATTAGGGTCATGGTCTTTTCGATCGAACATCATCGTCGATTACGCCTCTGACAAGTGGAGCGCAAAAAATCGCCAGAAATTACCGAAACGCTTTCTCCATCGCGGATCGTCCAGAACTGTGATAAAAGAACGCACAAAGACAAAGGGTGGAAGTATAAAAGAAGAGCGTAGGAGGCAAGAGAAGTACGAAAACAAAGAGCAATCGTAACGATGGTAATCTCTGCGGTTGACGTACAATTACCGTCATCAGGGCGCCTAGGAAAATAACCAATTTCAGAAGTGTTTATTGCAGGTTGCAGCGTGCTTCATTATTCGCGCCGTTAATGAGGAGGAACGAAGGCGAGATCTCGCGAAAGACTCCCTTGTATTTTTTAATTTTAATTGTAGCAACTTGTCGTTGCATTCCGGCGTACGGCTCGGAATATTATCAAAGACGACCACGAGAAACTATAACGTCGAGACGATACAACAAAGTATACTATATATCGTACGAGAGAAGAATAAATTGATCAAAATATTTATATGATATATCCTCATTTTCTTGAACTGTTATATATTATATAAGAAATGTCAAATATCGCGCTTATCAATAATCTCGTGATATTCCATTGTGTTCATTCTCTCAATTCAATGCGGCCCAATCTGATTTCGAAAGAAAGTTGGCTCGCGAATAAACTCATTCCTAGATAAAAGTCATGGACTGCGGCATTTGCTGGTCCGCGAATGAATAAAGTTTTCATAAAGTTATGAACCAAATGCTTTTTCAATTATCCAATTTGTTTCCGTGCCTCCGTATTTCTCAGAGTTGTGGCAAAAACATTACTATCTTATTATCGAAGGCCAGGTAACCGTCTATTATCTTCTTCTCCGAAGTGACTTTGTTTCTTACTAATCCACAGAAGTCAAACCGCAGGAAATTCCGCAGGTGTCGTTCGTGACGCGTTACTCTTTGATCGTTTACACTTCTCCCACCTTCCTCTCGATTCAGCGACACCTGGAACTTTCAAGCAAGATTCGTTCTTCGCTGTTGTACTTCTTCGCCGCGATCACGTTTGAGCGATTTAAAACTTTTGTTTGCACTCCTCGCACGTTGAGACCGAAAACTTTCACACGCGAGCGTGATTTAATTCCTATTGGTATACTATCGAATTTTACCATTAAAAAAAAATAGTGACCAAGTATTCTTTACAATCGTACTCTTTTAATGAAAGTTTATAATTAATTATACAATATAATTAAAATACAATAATTGAACAAATTTCAAAAATATACAATTACCCCGAGTCAAAATTTTTCTCCTACTTTGAACCTTAGTTTTAGGACGTATATAGACTCTAAAGACGTATGTAGACTCTAGAGATTTATAATAGGTTCTAATCTATGAATTCAACTCCTACGTTGAGCCTGTGAATGGCAATTATTGCAAGATTTCCTATTTTTAAATTCAAAAGAAGTTTTCTAAATAGAAGCTTATAGATTAAGTAATATTAAAAGAAACCCTATTTATTGTACAAATATCAAAACAGGTATATAAGGTATAATTGAGGTTGAAAGAGGTTCAAAGTAGAACTAAAATTTCGATAATAGATGCTACATTAGAAATGTGCATAAATATAAAATTTGTAAGGTATCTTTTTGCAATCTTTCGTCATCAAGTCACGTTTTTGCATCAGTAACTCGAACTGATCGTAGCCTCTGGCGCATTACAGACGTTCAGTCAGTATCCCTTCGTCAGCATCGTGCAACTCCCCTGGATAACTGTTCGAAGGTCGCTCGATAAGTTCCCTTGCCGGTGCATTCGGTGAGTGGGTATAAATTATTTTGCCGGGAAATGATCTCGCGGTGGCGTGGCGCGGCCACGGGGGTGAAGAGGCGGAATAAGGTTAAAGGAAATAAAAAGAGCGGAGCGAGTACCGGGAATTCAACACCGGTTGGCCGCCAGAGGCAGGAACAGACGATCCAGGAGTGGCAGGAGATGGAGTGTGAAACATCGGCCCATCCTTCCTGCCCTTCCTGTACGGTCTACGATGTTGGAGCTATCGCTTCGCGCACGGTATCGCTTCGCTAAATCGTGTATCGGGTGTTTGAGGTTCGTACTGCGGAATCCGTTTCTTCGCTGAGAGAGCAGGTTAAACTGTTTCGAGAAATGTGCGATACCAATCGAATGCCAGCGATTACATTGCCGCAACGTATAGCGCTTCCCGTTTACGGGATAAACCTCGAAACTGAGTAAACAAATTAAAATGTTCTATCAATTATGCATCGTTTAATTATACACTGTGTCACAACGAGTGAAAATAAAACAAAATAATTTTCCTTCGTCAACGCGACAATATATACATATATTCTAAATGTATGTTGACAATATTCGATAATGTTGTAACGCGCTGCAACAATAATTCTCGCTGAATCATATCATAACCATACTTCCCGTATTTTCTAACGTAATTTAATTTCCTGCATTTGTTTCATTTTATCGGGATCACCGTAATTCCAGATACAGATGTTTCTTCACTCGAGAGACTAACAGAGGAAAAATAATCCCATCATGTCTCACCATAACGAAAACTCTAACTCTAACCCCGCCGAGCCTGATAATGGACCGATCGTCGTCATGAATCTTTCTTTATGGTCTCCGAACTTCTCGAGTACGGTATATAATGCACTACGGTATGCTCGTGGACGGGCATTCGCAGCGACTCAGCTGCACGTGTGTCTGTGAATTCGAATACGTGCATGCATGTTGCGAGTAAGACAGAGAAAGGAGATAGGGGGGGAGAGGAGGGGGAGGATAAGTTACATATTGTAGATACGGGAATACATAGGATAATGTATACCAACCATATCGGTACCTACTGCCCTACTATGTAGGCCACGTGCACTCGTGGCCCATGCATCTTCGATAAATACTTTCAGAACCTTTAGAAGGTAGCAAAGCGTACATAAAGTAAAAATTTTTTCCCGTGACAGCAAGTCGCCAGCGTGTTGGTCCGCGCGCGGATTTCGTGCCATTTGCCAATGTGACACGATGATTTTAGTAATGTAAAAAAATTCGAACGATAATGAAAGGACCGGTCGGTTATTTTCGGGGCCATATAATAGCGGGCCAAGTAATAATAGCGCTCATTAATTAAACCTCAATAAAACGATTCCACGGATTCTCTCCCTTGCTCTTTTGGAAATTTATAAATGCGTTAACGGCCATGTATATTTATAGGTTGAATCCGGCAATAACTAACTGATCGTGCGAGTCCTACGCGCTTTTGCTTCATCGGGCATCCATTCGGAAGGTAATACATCGAGGGAGCGTAAAATACAAATTTTTTTTTCAACGAGCCAGCCATGCGTCAAGATTAAGTATTAACTTAGTGCGTACAGTGCATAACGATGCAATACAAAATAAACGGTGTAGCAAATAAAATGTCGCGAGAACTCATTCCATAATTCCGTTTTGGAAGACTTTTTTCTAAAAAAATGTAAATAAATATTTACCACAGAAGCACGGCTCTCGTTTTGCACGCAATTATTTGAATATCATCCACATCAATTATTTGTAAATAATGTGATTACGTAATTGTTTAGTCAAAATCGCGACCAGTTCCCAATTTAAGTAATGCTATAATCACTTATTATTAGCGAGCGATATCACAATTTGCAATTATATCATTAATGAAATAAAATTCGTGATTGATGCAAGAAGCAATTCCTACGCCTATACATTAACCGAAGGTATTCTTTGCGCCATTCTGTAACGCTTGGCAAGACGATTATTAAGCATGCTGCTGAGAAGGCTGCGTACCAGGATATTATGCTCGATGCACTAATAACCGCAATTAGTTAACATTCGATTCGCTCAGTCTTTCGTCCGTGCAAGTTTATTAACAAATTAACGACTATGTGCACCGACTCGCGCTCGAAAGGTTGCTTTTGAGACCGTGCGATTTATGTACCAATTAAAAGCGGTGGCATGTATACCAGCGCAAGTACACGCTTTACATCATGACAAGTTTTAATGGCAGCAACCACCGTCAAGATCGCGTTTTCGGTTTGCTTCCGAAAGGTGAGAGCATCTTCTTTTCTCTACACTCGCTTATCTTACGACTACTATCGAACACTTTGCCACGAGAGAACACAACAAACATCATTGTGCATTGTTATCTGTAGTGTAGGTACATCTATAATATCAAATTTAACTTGGATCATCACTGCCCCTATATTTAATATATCCACTGAAAGAAAAGATTGGCTGAATATGGCATAGCGTTTTTAATTGATTGCAGCAGTTAATTTTTAATTGCGTTAGCTTATCGAAATTCTATTCTAACATTGCAGATAGGCTAATACAAAAATTAATTGCTGCAATCAAAAATGCTTACTGCTGCAGCCAATTAAAAAATGCTATGCCATTTTACCATTTAATTTGCTGCAGCAACCAATTTTTTTTCTCGGTGACGTTATTTTATACTGAAACAGTGGATAAATTTGACACTATAGATTTAACAGTCTGTCACTCGGAAGTGAAAAAACGAGTGTCCCGTAATCGTACATGAAATACCGATTGACTGGAAGCCGCGAAGCGACATTCTCTTTCCTGTTCCGAGGCATCGAACGTACTCTCGTACGACGAAAGGCGCTGAGCAAAAAGGATCTCCCAGAGGAGCAATTCTCGAATCGACGCATACAACAACGCATCCCGGGTTATAAGGTCGGTCGACAGCGACGGTACAATCACTGGAATGTCCGATAATAATTCAATAGCCAGTTATTTATCGGTAATTCGGTGGTCGTTCCAATATCGCCAGGTGGGCGACCTGGCGCAGAGGATCACGTGGAGAAAAGAGAGAGAGGCAAGAGTAAGAGAAGAGAGACCGAGAGAAAGAGAATCTCGTAGAGAGAAATCGAGAAATGTGGGACAGGGGGTGCCATTAATTTGGCAACCGTTGTTCGACTCGCCCACTAGGATCCCTCTCTTCGTCCCTGTTCACTCTTTTGCGGACCTTAGCCTACGTCCGAATTCCTCGGCTAACGTCGAAACTACACATGGCGCAATAAGTCTGTTTCTCCCGTCAATTCTTCCCTCTCCCATTAGCTCTCTCCTCTCCTATATCCGCGTACCCGCGCGTGCACGTACACTTTTGTTCCATTCCGTTTTTCCCCTCCGATTTTTCTTCACCCCGCGAAATTCCTTTCACTTCGAACTTTTTTCCCTTTTCTCTTCGCCATTCCCATTCTTTGAGTTCTTATTGCTTCTATCAACGCGCCCTGCTTGATTTATACATCTATATTCCGTTCTGCTGCGATGAAGAAGGGATGAAGGAGGGAAGGAAGAAGTAAACAGACGTGTAAAGCGTAATCACACGACGAACCCACCTTAACGACCTTAGTGACATAGATAACCGTCTCCGATAAGTAAACGCAATATCATCCATATATCGCGTCATGTATTGTATCGGAGAGATATTAAATGCGTAA
Source organism: Acromyrmex echinatior (assembly GCF_000204515.1). Next base: position 123,623 of record NW_011627088.1, on the reverse strand, counting down.
AAGTGGATATCATATTTACCAAGATATACGGTGGAAAGCTTCTCAAGAATCGCATCTTATACATGCGTTGAATTGAATCACGATCATAATCGTATCTGGTATCAAAACATTGTAAGAAAAAGTGAGATAAACTTTACCTTCAGGATATCGAAACGCAAATCGAAACGATATATCAAACTTGAAACCTGATAGGATGATATACTCGAAATAAATTGGTAACATTGGTACTCACCTAAAACAGAAAAAGTAATATCATGGTTAGAAGGGCAATATGAAACGAAAAAATGCAATTTCTACATATTGGACTCTTACATTTTTAAAATACTGATATGTAATGCGAAATTTAACTATCTACTCTTTCTAATTGCGAAGAATACTCTTTCTAATTGCAAAACCATGTATGAATAAATATGTAACACATAATTAATTATCAAAATTCTTGTAAAGTGCTTTTAACCGTTGTTTTAACAATATAAGATATGGATCATCGTGATATGAATATTCGAAGAATGATTAGTTGATTGAAAAATATTGTCGTCTCATTTAAAAAAAAAAAAATAAAATAAATTTCTTTTTACAATCGAGAGAAATTTTTGAAAATATATTTAGCGAGTTTACATATGTATGTCTCGTGACAAAGTCGGGGTGCGAACATCTGTTATAATTTTTATCTGGAACCCGTATAATCGTAGTAACGCAGGCTGAAGGTAGACAGTACATTGTGCGCGCTCGAGAGTCCCATCGTCCGATTCGTGAACCCCGAGATTAAACCTAGTCGACAAGAGAAACTGGAGTGCGCGTTACTTTCCGTTCATACACCCTGTTATCTTTTTTCTCTTTTTTTATATAGCTCACCGCTACCGCTCACTACGAGCCGACGTTTCGCGTGGCTTTACGCGTTAATCCCTTAAGCGCGATCGTCGTGTAAATCCAAAGAGCTTCAGGATCGGATTAATACCAAGGCAAATATGAGTTGTTAAATACGCTATGCATTGCGATGATAAACTACTATTCATGTTCAATAAACGTCACACGATATGGGAATAACTTGAAAACTGTATTTGTAACGTGAATAACCTGCTGCATTCTTGCTGGGTTCTCCTCGATAGATTCGATCTACCTATATTCTTATTCCACGTTTCTGCCGAGATATCTCACTATATTTCGTTTTCGCAGTTTTATATAGAATGTAATAGTAATGTAAAAATAGTTCACATATATAAAAACATTTGGTCTCTGACAAATATTGCACACAATATAGACAATATTTGGTCATATAAAAAAATATTAGGAGCTTTACAATAAAATCATAAAACAAATTAATATTTAATCGCAAACTTGAAAGTAAAAGAGAAATTAAAAATAAAACGATAAATAATTATTTGTTATTTCTGATATATATACAAAGTTACGTCTCGACACCTAATTGGAAGAGAAAAGAATATGCAAGTGCCTTAAGCGCAAACCGGAATCCACATATATAAACTATATGTACTGACAGTAATTTAATTGACACGCCATTCACGTGTAAGAATAAACCACCGTATTAATTACACCCATTCAGAATAATCTTGGTTAGCCGTAATTTATTAATTCGCGCGCCTTGTCGGCGATAATATTTTATTAAAAGCTTCCTCAAATAAAGCATGCATACTAAACGCCACGTATTCCTCCGAGAAACCGGGCGTGCGTGCCACGTCACATGAAATCTACCTTTGAGAGCGTTCTCATGATATGTTTAATAGCGAGATCATCGGTATCTTTCCCGGTCACGACTGTGTTCCTCATTTCTTCTCTTCTCATTTCCTTCTCAGCTCATTCGATCTTTCGCGGCCCTCCTGATTATTAATGACGTTATCCGCAGATGGTCACCACCCAGTACAAGAGTCCGAGATGGCATCGATATTGTTTCATACTTTATTTATTTACACCGCGACGTGACGCGCGATCGCCTCGATAATGGTCAGACACGGATTTATGAAGTGCGCCGTGAAAAGAAGACCTTAGCGCCCTTCGGTCAGTCTCGAGAGTTGGCAGATATCTCGACAAGGTGACGAGGATCGATCGGCTGACAGTATTATCGAAACATTGTAAGAGGAAGCGAGATAAACTTTACCTCCAGAATGTGCGCGGGGGATCGAAACGATATATCAAACTTGATAGGGTGATGTGCTCGAAGTATAAATTGGTAACGTTGATACCAAAAGAAACAGGAAAATATAATATCAATAGTTAGAAAAATTATAATAATATCAAATGAAAAAATACGATATGCAATTTTATCGTACTAGAATCTCACATTTTTCGGCACTAGTAAGTGATACAGTGCTGCTATTGATACGTAAATTTTATGTACATACAAAGAAATTTTACATACTTCATTTTTAGTTAATGTAACAAGTTTTTTCACACCTCACACTTTAACAAAATATTTATAATCAGAAACATAAATAACTAAATATTATTATTTAGAAACATAAATAATCTAATTAAAAAGAAAGAAAGAATAAGCACATTATCAAACATAATCTTGAAAAAAAAAATGAATGATAGAAGGGATATAATCCAATATATCCCCTCATACATTTACATTTAAATAATAACAAAAAATAATGAAATGCTTAAAAATTGAAATTACTTATCAAGCTCTCTGTTATAATACTGACCATCATAAAATAAAACTGATAACAGATAAAATTTTTTTAGAGAGAGTATCTCCGTTTGTTCCAGCTTTTTAGCAAGGCAGATTGGATCTTCTAATAAAAGGCACAGCTTAGCATTCAATGATCTCGCTCATGTACGTAAAATTTACATATCGATAACGTTCTCCAAATACCGGTGTTAACGCATAATTTAATTGTACTTTCTTTCTAATTGCAAAGGATACTCTCTCTAATTGCAAGACCGCGTATTAATAGATTACCGTGATACGTAATTACCAAAGCTTTTGCAAAGTGCTTTCAATCGTCGTTTTAACAATGCGAGAGAATAAGACCGCGTCGAAATGTGGAAATAATTAGTCGGTCTTGTGAGCGTTATACCTACGCCTCTACAATTACGTGACGTATATAACTTGGTAGTTATAGCGAACCCTATTCGGGGTTTCCCCGCGGGAACCCGCAAACTTGATGTTCTTGTGGCGTAGGCTACGACTGAGGTGGGCTAAGGTTTGGTGGTCATTCTGGACTTCGGCAAGATGCAGAGCAAACGCGGCTCACCGAGCCGGTGGATCAACAAATTCCGGATGCTTGCGATTATCGGATATTCGGGGTCGACAAACATCAATTTCCTGTGCGTGCCGATGTCGCGAGAACTCGAAGATATTTACGTGGCTTGTAGTTCTCCCTCGATTCGCGCAAAATCATAAAGCACGTTGCGAAATATGCTGTCGTCGCAATAGATATTTCTAGCAAAGCTTGTCCTGCGCGAGAAATATTCAAGTGTAAACTTCTACGGGTGTTATTACATTCCCTTTTACAAGTTTACATATCTACACACAATCTCATGGAAAAATAAATTCTAAAAATATAAGAAGAAAGAAACAAAGATTTTTGTTTTAATTTTTAATGTACACGATGGAATCATTCATGTCCTGCGCAATTTTTTTATTAAAAAAATATTCTAAGAGCATCAAATACACCATCTTATAAATACTTTCTAAAGATGTTAGTTTTTAATAAGAAATTCTTACGTACTTTATTATGTAAAAATGACGAAGACTAATCGTGTGTAGTAAAGATTGGAAAATTATCGTGTTTATACGAAGGATTAATTTTTAACAAAATAAAACAGTAATTATTTAATAGAAATAATGAATTGCTGTAAAGACAAATTCAATTCACATCAATAGAATCTTATTTCGGATTTTGATGGAAATCGATGCGAAGGATTCTCAGGGAAAGACGATCTCAAAGGCGGTTACTGAAATTCCAATCGGTTAGAGTATGAACCATCGAATCCTGAAATCCGGTACATTAACCGGCCACAAAGCGTACGGCTCTGCGGCGTGAATCGCTCGTAAACCGTGCAAACGTCGTTCGCGATGCTTCGTATCCTCTAACTCCGTTTAACTATCGCATTTAAAAAGCACTCTATTTTTTACGTGATTCAAGTGCAACTGTGGAACCACGAAATCGCGGACCATTAAAGAACGAACTTTCAAACAGCCAATATTTATCCGCGAGAGGAACGTAGTGGAACTACGTGCCGCCACATTGGAACTGACTCGCGGAAGGATCGATATGGAGGGTACTTTCGTTTTCGAGAATTACTTTGAAGCGTACTGTTATCGCGCCACGTATTCCAGTGTTATTTTTATGCTGAACAAGATAATCGACGTGCAAAATAGTGTGACCTATTATTCATGTTTCTGACAACGAATGTCGAAAAATTCTTGCCGTTCAATATTTTTTCGTCGTAATAGCATCGAATATCGATTGTGACATATTTGGGTCACCTGTAATATAGGGACGAAATGTTCCTATCTGTAGATCGGTAGTTACTGCCGCCGCATGGTCGATCGAAAATTGAAATGTCAATTCGTATTTATGTAACATTCGTATCCTCGCCAAAATGTAAAAAAGCTCTTCGTACGATTACTTCGGCGTCTCGCCATTCGTCTAATGTTCGTGTGCGACGGTGTAGAAAATGCTGAGGCCGACGTACGTTTTAGAGGTACTTCTAGCGTCCGCGCGCGACGAAGAGGTTTTAAGTAGAAATCAAATCCGTAATGGCTCTATAGCCAGTCGAAGTCGGGCGCTTGCGTATACGAACGAAATGGGCAATTTTATCACGATAAATCGTTACCTTCTGTACGCAAAGCGGAATTTGCTTCGGCTATTACTGCGACTATTAAGTGCCGAGGTACGACAGATTGATAAAAATCCGAATTCTCATCCGAGTTTTATTAAGCTTCGTCCAATAAAATCCAATCGATAATAAACGTTATTATATCATGTTTGTGTGTTTGCAATTTATAATGAATAAATTATAGCAATTGCTTAAAAACTAAAATACACGTTTTAATTGAAATATAATTGTTCGGCTGAAACATTTTTCACTTTACTTCTTATTAACTCTCCATCTGTAGTTTAAATCTTTTTTGACACAAACGAAATTTCATTTCTCCGAAATAAGAAAGTTGGAGTCTCTTATTAAATTATGCATTTTATTTAAAAATCAATGTTTTTTTTCTCATTTCTATTTAAATTTTGATTTTCATAAAATAAATATTTTAACATTTGAGTTACAAAACTATTTGAAAATGTAATAGAGAGGTTATACTGAGAAAAAAAGTTGTTAACTTGACTAAATGCATTTAGTTCGTAATGATTATTTAGTTCAGGTATTTATATGTTTTTTTTTTTAGATTAACTAAAATCTTGTAATTTAAAATATATTATTTATTAGAATTAATAAATATTTGTTTAAAGTGACAGTCTTGCAGCATTTAATTGAATCAATTAATATTATTTCGAAACAATTTTTTTTCAGTATAAAAATGTAATTGTCGGATTTATACTTTTTGAAATATTTAGATTAAACGTGACTATGTGCCCCTATTTATTAGCAATGCTCGCAATCATCCGTTTTACAGTAAGTTTTGGCGCTGCTGTCTACACACGTTCAGGAGCATAACAATATAATAAAGACAAATTAAATGATAAAACATTTGAACATAATATTAAACAAATTCTGAAAGCAACTCTGAATTTTTTCATATTTTTTGAAAGCCTTTTGAAAGAATAATAAAAAGAACTTGGACTGCAGGACTGCAAGCGGAGGATTAAGATAATCGTTTACTTTCGCTTCCACATAATAAACTTGCAAGTATTCACGATGCCCAACGAAATACCGATTATATTTCTTATTCTCATTGCTTCTGACGCATTAACGAGACATCCCATTTAACAAACCTTTCCTTTTTCAATTGATTAACCGTTCCATACATGTTCTTAACACTGTGCAAACGTTCGTATCGCGCGTGTAAGAAACACACCGCGGGTGCGACATATTTGCAAGTCCTCGTCGTATATCAGTATTAATATCCCGCGCGACAATAACGCGGGGTAGCACAATCGGATAACGAATGTACACGCTTTCGAGAATGTAAGGGGGAGGGAGGAAAAGGGACAGATAACGTGAAGTGCAACCAGTTTCGTACAAAGCACAAAGCAGGTAAGCGCACGATCCTCGATCGCAGTTTCATCGCAAAGAGTGGACACAGCCGTGTATGCATGTATACCTGGCGTGTAGTCATCTCGAAGATCGAATATACTCGTATATACCTGCCTACCTGGCGGAATTCCTCTACGGATCAGTAGCCTCGCGATAGGCAGTACAGGTACCGGTAATGTCACGGCACGCTCGGATACCCTCTGGGTCGAATCGCTATAGCACACGTACGACCTCGTTGTCGCTGGGGAGCGAGACGTTACGGGGAAGAAACGGACCAGAGAGCGTATGCTACGTGGTAGCACGAAGTGCCAATAATATCTTCATGGCACGTCGTGTCGGAAAGATATACTCGGTGCTCGGTGCGGGTACATCTAGAAACGATAGCTAGTCCGCGCCCAAGTATACCTGCGGGACGATCGCGTGTAAGGAAAATAAAGAGAATAAGACGGAGGCCTCTTTCTCCTTTTTCTCCTTTTTCTCCTTTTTCTCCTTTTCTCTCTCGCTGGAAGACGACGAGGTGTCCCCTTTAACGACCACGTCGGCCGACCACGTCGAAGATGCGCCGTTACGAGAGAAATATTCGCAATCAAAGTAACCGTGGCTGGGAATGATATCCGAGATCCTGCGCCGTCGTATACGCACATGCTCAATGACCAATGGATGATTGCTATCGGCGATATGACAGGTATCGAGAAGATATGCATATAAATAGCCGAACTCGCGTCGCTGTTGTGCAAACATCACGATCTTGTCTCGCGAGGATATCTCGGTGCCGCCGATCACATTGTTACGATCGGCGTGTCGTTGGATCGAAAATCGATGGACGGGGATGACTCTGAATTTTATACCCTTCCGGAGCGCGATGAAAAATGACCGCGATCAAATGGCGCGCAGCTTTTAAGGCTAATGGATAACTTGGAGGATCTCGGAATGCGTGGCGCGGATCACGCTTTATCGAATGGTCGCGAAGGAAGGTCGTGAAAAACCTAAGCATTCAGAACGACGGTATCCCGGACAGAGAGGCGCAACACCGATCTTCGTAAAACAGGATATAAAATGACATTACAGCGATAAGCGTGTTATTGTGACCGTGTAACGACATCTACGTGTCGCGGAATACGCGATAAAAAGGAAACTTGCTCGGGAAAGTAGTTTTTTAATCCATAATACCCTGCCACGTGTCATAGCAACAACTTCACGGTTGTAAAGATAGATCGAGGCGCGCGAGAAATTCATAGCAAAATTATACGAAATGGCTTACACTTGAAAACGTATACATACAGTAAAAAATTAATACACGTAATGGAATTCACTTGTTCTCTCATTTTTCCGTCATTTCTCTCCCTCGTAGCTAAAATACTCCTTCTACGCGTACGATCTTCTAGCTAAATATATACAGAGCCTCCTGCAGGAATGTCTGCATTAATGAAAACCAAAGGCTGCGTTGATTACAACGCCAATAACGTCGAACCTACCGCCGATAATTCCGCGTTCGTGGAAATCCGTATGCTCCAACGCCATGAGTCAATGATCTCACGTGGAAAAATCCCAAGGCAATTAACCTTGCGCCGCACGGCTCGGTGTAGAAAAGTGAGACGCTTGAAAGGCTACGATCGCACGAACACGTAACGCACACACGTGCAAACACAAATACCAATGCATCGCCGGGCTGGCCAGGGAAATATTCCGTATCGTATGAATGCGTGCATACAAACGTATACGGACGCGGACGATAGAATGCAATATTGTGCAAGGTACTAATTACGGGCGAGAAGAAAAACGGCGTGGGGTCGCGATCCCGACGCTCAACTCGGCACGACAGAGAATTCCAGCCGGCTCAGGTCAGACATATTGAACGCGCGTGCCGTAAAAAGAAAGAAAAAGACAAAAAAAAATGATAAATAAATCGCGCGCTACCCGCGACGTACAGACATTTTGCGCGCGCGTAGACATTTTACACGTCACGCGTGTGCGTGCATCGTCCGCCGCGCACGGATCAGTGTAAGTGAAATAGGGGGTGCAAGCAGGGGCTGCCATGGGGTGGGGATATATCCCTTGCACCCTGCCGCCGCGGTCGTGTAATTATGTCGTGATTTATAATGATGGCGGGCAGTCGCCGGTGCGCAATTCATCTACTAAATGAAACGCCCGAACCTTGTTACGCCGAGTTCGTCACTGCGGCGGATCCTCGGCTTTTGTACGTACTGATTACGCGTATCAGCGCGAGAATGAGTTATGGCAGACGCGTAGTCGGATTGAAAATAGATAAACGTCCGATAAGTGGAAACGCAGATCATTTAAACTGATATAGTCTAAGGTTGTTTAGTTTAATGTTCCACCACCATTTTGTAATTAGAAACGAGAAACGTTACAAATCATCGCAATGAAATCAAAAAACAACAAAGTGGTAGTATAATAATTGTCGTTATTGCTTCAATATAAGCTAACTGTGATTAAATCGAGTTATGCAAGCAATGTTTAATGACTGCGCAGGAGAAGCGCATAATGTGACGTTGATGTGCTCAGTAATATAGTTACAAAGCATGGTCTTATCCGCAGAGCGAATACAAAACCTCGGAAGCGAGTTCCAGAATTCCGGTAAGTCGTGGCCAAGTTTAGAAGTTACGTTGGCGCTGCGACAAGTCGCTCGCAGCTTGCCGGAGACTTACTTCCGAATGCAGCCACGATGACGTGAAAACAATTCACGAGAATACAAAGTCATTAAGATATCTAAGACCGCAGTCATTATGACAAGAAGCTTATACCTCGTAGTAAGTAATAACGCTGATTAAACTTACATAACAATAACAAAGCGATGTTCGCAACTTTATGCAAGAGGATTTAACCACAAACAATGTTAAGCGCGTTCGCATATTTTCGAAAAGATAATATCGTGTCAGTTTTGTTTGTTACGAGATAATTAATAACATAACAAATATATTCTGCTTGAAAGGTACCTTATACAATACAGAAGCTTGCGACAACATTTCCTACAACTAGTTACTGCAATATTGTTGGAATAATCTGCAGGGTATAGGTACACTGAAAGAAAAACTAAATTTTATAATAATAAATATTTGTTTGAAGTTCTAAGTAAACATTTACTAAATGTAAACCTATGTTTTTATGTGATATAAAAACTATTAGTTTAACTATGACTTTTATTGAGTAAATGTTTAAATACTATTCAACGGAATATGTATTAAAATTCAATATGTATTGAAATTTTTTTCAGTGTACAATTCATTCTCTATCTGTTCATTAGATGTCGATTTAAGCTCTATATAATTAATAAATAAAATACTTGCGTTTTTTTCAATTCAAAAAAAGCTGTGTTTTTATACTGTTTCGTATTTGCGAAAATCATCTTAATACGAATAAGAGGGTAAAAAATAGGACATTCGCGACCTTACTTTACCACAAAAGAGCACGTCGAGGGTTGACGTGACAGTAATGACCAGAACACACGTCTATGAGAAATATCACAATGTTGGATGGTGCAATAAAAAGCTCGCCCTTTATCAAATCCCGCTTTCCTCTTCAACTGCAGCCGACCGTCGATCATGCACAGTAGCGCGCGATCCACCGGCAGATGCGCGGTCATCAATCGTGACTCGATGCAAACGACGTCAAAAATGTGCAAGGCTGAATTTTTCCCGGATGAATCATCGCTTCCGTGGGACCCACTGGCGATGGCCGCCGTTTTGCACCCCCTTCCGAAACACGCTTTACAGTATCGGTCGTTGCGAGAAACGTTCCGCTTCCATTCGCAGTGAATTCTCTATTTACGATCCATCTCAGTGGAATGTAAGGACCTCGTATATCACGTTCTGTTTAATTTCCATTCATGTACGCGACCGTTTCGCCATCACCGGCGTCTATATGAATCCTGGAAACTGACGTCTTGATTTGCAGCACGTCCTTGGTATCGTTAACGACTCTCACGAGTTCTGATATCCCAGGATTTCCCAGGGAGTAAACGAGAATTCTACTCAATTTGAGTCAGTCGTCTGACCGATAAGATGTCACATGGTCAATAAAATCCCTATTGTACACGACGTACAGGATATAACCGGAGTACATTTTCCTCTCACTCCATACACCAGCGAACATTTAGGTCGACCAAGTCGCCCAGAGCTATATACATACGTGCTAGTTCGAAATAGTTCGCCGAGAACGTCAGGCAGTCGCATCAGTGGTCGCGTTCGGTAATCACGGATGGGTTTCGCCACTTTGACTCGCAGACGACTCCGGCAGTGAGCGGATGGTGCCTGAGATTGACTGCGGGCATACCGGTGATAGGAGAAATCTGCCGCATTAACGCTGTTCCAGCGAGCATCGCTCTCGGCCGTTGCCGAGGAATCGCGCAGTTACAGCGGTGAACTGTTCAGCCAACTGCGTTGATTACGCTCGAAGACACCGAGAGTGATACTCGCTACCATCCCCCCCTTCCTCCCCCTCCCCGAGAATTCTGCCGTTAGTCTACTATATATCCGGAATCGAGAATATCCGTCTCTCGTCCCTTTCGTCGTCAATGCGCTACCCCACGTTTTCGTCTAATCTTCATCCTCCCGACGGAGCCTTTCACCTATAATTCCTTTCTTTCACCATGCCCTCTCAAAGTCTATGAGGCTAAGTACGCGCCGTCTCTCCTTCATGAGTTCAGCCATTCTTCTGGTCCGTTCATGGTCTCGTCGTCGGGACCTTCTATGTTTTTTTAAGTAGGTAGGATAAGGTCGTTAATGAAATTCCCTCCTGGCCGACGAGGGAAGTTCCTCTCCGCTAGCGCCACGATGTTTTTCATCACGGCGCTTCTTGAAAAGGATCTACGGAGGTGGACCGAACGGAAGTACTGCTCTTCCTTCAGGGGATGATGAAAGAGGGTAGAGAGATAGGATGAACGAAAGCTTCGAGAGTCGCCTGTCACGCGGACCGAGATTGCCGGCTTCTTTCTACTACCACTCCGCTGCCTCTCCCACGACTCCTAATTCCGATGGTTACCCGCACAAATGATGTGGAACGAGCAAAACATTGGGATCTCGCCGGTTCTCCTATCCCTGTCCCTAGATAAGATAAGAGAAAGTCACGCGCTATCGCCTTGCAGAGTTCAATGTTCGTGCACTTGCCGTAAGGCTTCTTGCTCAACTACTACTTAACTACTTGCAAAGATCGTCAGTTTCTAAATTACGCGACCTTAATCAGCGTGTAATACGTTAGAAATTGAGTAGTTGAATAATACATTCGCGATTCGCGGTGTGATTCCAAATAATAAAGATAGTTATATTCGTATTATATCGCAGCGTACAAATATACACTTTCTTGCTCAAGTGCGGAATTAACTACGAAAAATCAGTGCGTGAAACGGTGCGGTATGCACGTCGGCTTAAGCGACACGCGTCTGTCGTATGATTTGCATCGGCATATGATACATACGGTGTAATGGAGCGGCGGGGTCGAGCAATTAAATTCCAATTTAATAAAGGCACCGGGGGAATGTCGACGCCGCGGCGAAGTTTCATTTCAACGGGGCTGGAATCCCGAGCGTGCGACCCTGCCGCATCGGGGATGGTATGTGTACACGTACGTACGTTTAACGGTTGCGTTTCGCAGCCGAGAGACGAATCAATCACTGCGCCACGCAAAGCGATCGCAAATGCTGGTATTCGATGCTCAACAACCGACGGATAGTTTCGGCGCTGCCGAAAAAGTCCTTTGACTGCCGAAGCAACCTAAGCGTTCCCAAACTGTGCGATTCGATTATTTGAGGACGTTGAGAAAGTAATTTTAGCTGCAAAGTGTTGCGATCACTCAATCGCTCGGGAGACGAACAATAAGCAAAATAGAAATTCGTAAAATATTAAAATATTGAGATTATCGTTAAATTTCATTCATATAATTCTAACAGTAAATTTTAGCAAATTAAAAATTATCTGCTTGATGTGTGTCCGATAAAAGCACTTTAATCGCAGCGAAAATACATTCTACAAAGATTATCGCGAATAACCGAGATCGTTGATCACGTAAATTTGACAATAGGAAAAAGTGCGAGTGCAGGGTCGACAATATTTTTCGATGACCAACGGAGAGACTAATAGTCGTACATTTGTTTGAATCCCATATTTGTCCAAAGTCTAATATTTGCGAATCGTTCGAAGACCACGGTTTTGGAGGAGCAGCTGAGTAAAGAAGGGAACGTATAAACTGTCAAAAATCGCGTAATAATTCAAAACAAATTTTTGCAAATAATTTACTATAACTACAAAAACTGCTCGCAAATATTTCAGCTATTATTTATAAACATGAATAAATAAAAATTCCAGATTTTATATCTGGATTCGTAAATCCTTTTACATTATAATTAATTCGATGCTTTTGAATAATAAAGTTAAATAATCTTGGGAAAATATTTATAATTTTTGTCGTCACAAAGCTATTATTTAGCTATTATTTATAAACATTAAAAAAAATAAAAATTTCAAATTTTATATCTGAATTCGTATATCCGTTTACATTAATAATTACTTCAATGGTTTTGAATGATAAAGTTAAATCTTGGAAAAAATACTTATAATTTTCGTTGTTACAAAAAATTCAATTTTAAATTCACAAAAAAATACAAGCTCACTGTTTGACAAAATTGCAAAATATATCCTTTATGTGCATCTATATGGTGTAACTGTTCACATTTCTATAACAAGTTAACAAGATTCTCTGAACGGCATGGATCGAAGAGAAAAAGCTCGAGGGCAGACTTGCGGGGAACAAGGGACATAAAGGAACGATTCGGAAGCAATTCGGTAAGTACATGTCGATTTATGTCCGAGAATCGTCGATAGCTCACCTACGCCATTTTCTTCCCCCACATTCGCCGGGTTTTGCCGCTGGATTTCGCCGAAGATAGCGCCATAAGAGATCCGCGGATGTTATTGTATGAGAACGACGATCGTTCCCGGCCTCCCTACCATATTTTATACACTCGGTATATAACGTGTAGAAGAACGTTCCCGATAGTCTATCTTATGACGTTATTTGCGGAGTGGTCCGAATGGATGGGCCGTCGACTGTCGATCCGTCGTAGCGCTCGAAAGAAGGAAACGACCGACAAACTTCGGTTAAGGAATTATGAGGAGCCTTTTTTCCTAGATTACACGAAACATCCAGTTGATATCACACAAGTGGTGAAACAGCACGAAGTGGATTCCACGATGCGGCAACCGGAATTTCTTTCTGCGAGACCTTCGATTTCATCTGCCGTAGAGATCGTAAATACCGTCGGTTCCTAACGGCGACGTTCATCTGGTGACACTAGATAATGGTATTGGATGGATTTTTTATATCCTCGCATATATTCTCGTAAATGAAAAGCTCGAACAAACGCGTATCCCTAAGATTTATTATGTATAAAATGGTGATAGAAGTTGTAAAATATCATGACAAAAATATAATGGTATCAAATCAATGTAACATTATTCCACATAAAGAGAACAAGAAAGTTAAAATAATGTTAATTCAAACTTCAAAAATTTACCCTTAATAATACTTTGCAGCGTTTTATATTTATTGTATAAATTAATATAAAAAATGTAATAATAAAAATAACTTGACTATAAATTCAGCAAATTAAGTGTTATCAATAATTCCTCGATTTATTCACATGAATTTATGATCATGGTAGTTTAGAAATGTCAATCATAAAATAATCTTAACCATTACAAAAATAAATTATGATAGTATCAAAGTAAAGACAGATTTGCCAGTCCTCTTTACAAAGTCGCTACAAAGTAGCTACAAAGTCGCTCGTCTGAAAGCCTTTAATCTGGTAATGCATTATCATGCTTTTTGATCCGCAATAGGCCTCATAGCAGCACACAAATTATTCAGATGAGTTTGCAGCTGGTGAATAATCCGGTTGCGCGGTGACGGGCCAATGTTTTTCATGTGGCTATCCCTCATTTGGCTTATCTCTGATTCTGACTAAGACTAATGCGGGCGATTCGCTCGATCGTTTGTAACCCCCTCTGACCCTCGTGACCAGCTCGCACTCATTTACCCCCGGGGGCCACCCTCGTCTCCGGTCCTTTGCAGACTAACACGCTCTCATTTATCCGCAAGGAACCAATGCTTGTCCGTATATTAGTTCCAGGAAATGTCAAGATCATTCACAGCCGGGAAGAAAAAAAAATGTTGCGATCGATCCGTCAAAAAATCATAACATATCTTTTCATAAGAATCGGATTTAAAAAAAAATAACGTAATAAATTCGATAAATGCCTTCCGGCACGGAATTGCGGAACAGCACGAAATTGTGCAGATATCTTCGCGTTGGAAAGTTGGCGCAAAGAGACATTTTAGATTGACGTAACTTATGTCACGATTGTTTTCGAATTGCGCCGCCATCAAAGTCGCGTTTTCTGGTACTCGAAAGAGGACTGGGAACAATCGGGAAGATTTTCTCACTTTCGTCAGTGCTATATGACTCGTGTAACTGCCGCCACTGCACCCAGACGTTCTCTATGCTCGAATAACGTTGCACTTACGCGGGGTTTATTTCTTGACGCTTCTTTTTCTCGTGATATCGACTTTTAACGATTGGAACGAAGAAAACCTCGACTATGAGACCAGAAATGATTGCGTCTCGATTCGTTCGGAAAAACTTGCAGAAAAACTCTTTCTTATTATTATATTCTTTCTTACGTCTTACTTTTTTATGGTAAACCGCAAAGCCTCCGTGATCCGAGATGAGACTCTTCGTGACATGTACCCGTATAATTCCGCCGGATCGCGAGAGAATAAAGAGAAGTCGGCGTGTAGTAGCAAAATAAAAATAACTAAGCAGCACAACCATTATCCTAATCGTCTTCTCCCCGGACAGTATCCTACCAGACAAGTATTTCACATTGCGTGAATACGGATCGACGCCGATGTCGAACTGGTTCTCTGCTCCGTGAGTTTCTATCCGTCTCTGTGTATCCTTTTCCCGGAACGTTTCCCAGCATCTTTCTTTTGCTCTGCGTGATTCTTTTTCCCTTTCTCTCCGTTTACCATCTGCCCCCTGCTCGAGCTCTTCGCTCTTCGCTCTTCTCTCTCTCCTCCACCATTCTCTTTGTTTAATTTCTTTTCCGACCTCCACCGCGTTTCTATATCACCGGATCCTGGATCCTACATCAAGTGGCTCACACGCGATTTACTAAGAAATTCATTGGCTAATGAAATTAAATTCCTGCCCGCCGTTCGTCTCACTCCACAGGATCCTTCGCGTCGTAGTTTATGCGCCGTATTGAGTTCCGCGAGTCCCACATCTCGTTGTCCTCTCTGTTTCACTCATCTCTCTTGATATCGCACGCCAAAGCCGGGCACAAAAAAGTAATTCAACATAATTCTCTTCGCTCGCCCCCCCCCCCTTTCCATTCCTTCAGTTGCCTGTCGCGCTCGCAAACGCGATGAAGAAAATGAAACGGTGAAAGCTGGTCCGATGGAGAAATAAAGGGAAGACGGAGAAAAAATGTCGATTCCACAGTCGGTACTCACACCTCGCACCTTGCGCAAATAATTGGAACGTGCTGAACCCCTCGAGTTCTCGGGTACTCTTTTAATTTCGCTCCTGGCCTCCCTTAATTCGTCGCAGGTAGTTAGAAAAGACACTCCCAGAACTATTCCTCTCCCCTTCCTCCTCCCCCCTCTTTCGGTCTTCGTGTATCCTCCACCCTTGTCTGCGCATTGCATTAATTTGCGAGCAGAATCTCGCAGGTTTCCGGCAGAATTCTGTCGGATCGAATCGCTGCGGCGAGATTTTTAAATAAACACCTGAGAGGGAGGCGAAAGGTCCGATGTAGACTCCTCGAAACTTGAGTACCGCCTTCGACACGCGCCTTCGATTTCTTCTGGAATACTCTTGACATAAGGAGATTTCTCCTCGCTCTTTTTCCAAACTTACTCTACTTACTTCAAAGATCTTTAATTTCGGTAACGTCGCGTGAAATTTAACAGCAAATTTGCGTAATTTGTGATTGATCTCAAAGTTTTAATGGCTGGAACATTATATAAATGTAAAAACTGTCTTTATGCCTTGCAATTATCGCGAAAAATTAAGCATTAAAATTAATTTGCGCAACGAAGCGACTTCCAAATGCTATTTTTGCGTGACGCAGCGTGCAGCACTGTGGATCGTGTGTAAACGATGAGTCGTAATTAAAAATCTAATTGGCAGCAGATACCATTTTTTCAATGTGGTAAAACTTCTTTTTCATTGCCAATTATTCGAGCTCCGGCACGGACTTGAAATTTCCAAATGGCTCTGGCGTGCTTTTAACGATGTGCACAATGTTTTATGAGTATTATTTTTTACGCGGCATCGAAGCGCATCGCATGGTGTTCGTTTCGCACACCGAGTTTTGTATTCTATTTATAGGCAGAACGCGTTGTTCAGTTTCATTGATCGACAATTCGCGCGTTTTTTTTTTCAATTTATCGTAAAACCTCTTTTTATGAAAATCTCCATACCAAAGAATATAGTTTTAGATTTAATTAAAGTAAAGATAGATAAAAAGAGAGAAAAAAAAGAGAAAAAACATTGATATGTATTAAAAATACGAATAAATCGATGCGTCCTTTTATAAAGCTCATTCAATAACTATCGCGAAATCAAATACTATCACTTTCTGTAACTGAAAGATATCCCACCGCAGTGGCACCGTCCCAAAAGAACGATGGCGGCAGCTTCTTTTTTATATCCCGCAGGAGGGATAATCTTGTTTTTCTACTCGAGAATTCCCTCTGGGAGAATAAGTCAACGGTGGCTTTGGGTATCTCCAGGAGAGAGAGTTAATTCGCGGTCCGCTGTAGGCTGCAGGCTGTTTACACGCACAGGATCTCAGTGATGTATTCGCGCCTCGAATTCGCGGCTTCCTTGTCGACCACCCACGCCACGAATTCGGCCGTTTTCGCTCTCCTGCTCAGCAAGACGTCGGAACGAATATGTTGAAAGTTAACGTAATTGTAAAACTTATGCTCGCCATCCATCTTGTCAAATCACAATGAAAAAGAAAAAAAATATTGCTTTGTACAGAAGGCTATCATTTACGTGCCATATCATGTTTGCACTTGTACTACACGATTAATAGTTGTCATTCTCCTTTGTCTATCGCATAATATGATATATAATTACATATTATTACAATCACAATATTTTAATAACCAGATTTTAGACGTAAAATTAATTTTGGCGATGAATAAGGCTTACAGAAAAATCTCCTTAAGAAGCTTTCAGGGTTGACAGCAGGTGGATTAGTAAACATGCGGTTGACGTATAAGGCTTGTCAATTAATTACCCTACCTTGTATATTCAACTTCGGGGAGTTCGCACCCTCTATCGTTCCATAGGATTATCATGACACGACAAGCTCCGCTTATACCCGGATTAGGAAACGTCTGCGAACGTTTCATTTTAAAGACAATATCATTTTATGTTGACGCACGAGAATTTCCGTTAGCACCGTTCTATCCTCTCTCTCTTTAAAGTAACTAATTTATTTCTACTAATTATACAAAAATATACTTGTTTTCTTAGATAATACGTATAAGAATAAAGAATAACAAAGAATAATTAAAACTATTGTAATAAACGTAAGAAAATTCAACACGACATAATTAATAATTCCATGAAGCACACTTAATTATGCAGCAATATCAAAAAGCATTTCCATTATACATTTATATTTAATAAAGTTAACGCAAGTATAAAATGACGAACGTCTTGTATAGTATTACGTAACATTAACAGTATTACATAACATTATAAAATTGTGCCAAAAACAACAGAAGCGGATTAAAACACAATCCGGCAACGCTTATGCAATATGTTCGCACGATATCACATTATCGCGGCTACGAAATTAATAGGTGGGAGGAAAATCAGATCAGGAAGCACCGAGGTCGATACGGCGACAGGAGTATAATAACGTATGGCAGTTACGTCGAGCTTATTCGCGAGACACGAACGAGGGGGTCAGGATTTAGGGTCGGCGTGAGGTCGTGGGCGAGCCGCAGAGGTGCGTGCGAGAGCAACTGAATCTTTGATGGCGGAGGTCGAGTCAGGCTCTCACCCCTTCCTGTATACCGAAGAGAATTTCCCCATGAGGAATCTGGGATGGTTGGCGACGGTTAAGCGACGACCGACCACGTCGGAAACTTTACTTACTATACGCGACTGTAATCCGTTCACTATACGGACCATATTTGCTCAACGGAGCGACGGTGTAATGAGGTCATCTTTTTGTGGGTAGCTCGAATAGCGCGTAAGTCTCCAAGTCGAATCCGCGCAACCTCAGCCCCGCAGCGAAATCTAATCTTCTTCCCCAATTACTCTCTCGTTATCCGGTGAGAGTGAGCGCGGATGAGATGAGATTCTCATACGGAAATATTCGTCGTTGATGCATCGTCCTGAAGAGTGACCCAGTTGCTTAAGAAACTTCACTGCAATGTGCGCTGGTAACGAGAGCGATAGATTGTCTAATGAAAAGAGTGATTAAATCAAATTTTCTCCGCAAGAATTAGCACGTGACCATCGATTCTGTGGCATACGATTGTGGCGACGTAGTGACTATGTTATACAATTGCAGCAATTTTGTATTATGAAGTTCGACAAAGTAAAATAAAATCGTAGATTGATTTTTAGTCACGCATTCCACATTTCGAATGTGTCTCTTTTGCCTGCATTCAAATTACGAGTGTTATTTCCAAAAATGTGAGAACAGTTTTTACAGTGGTAAAATGAAAAAGCGCATATTCTACTCGAAAAACGAACAAGACATGGTGACGAAATAAAAAATTTTAGTAATGTCTAATAAGGATATTTTATAATTTTCTGAAAAAAGAGGTAAATTATTATAATTATATATTACACATATATAATAAAAATTAAATGTGAAATTTTAAGCAACTTGTGTCAATCAACAATTGAAGACGTCCATTATAAAATTATCCGTCCATTATATAATACAAAATAAAAAATTATGCAATGATTCAGCTCTTAACTTTGTAATACTTTTTTCACAAATATACGTAAATTTAAAAAAATATCAATAATACTATCGATATCAATTATGAACTACCAGTGAACAGAGTCAGATAAATATAAAAATAAAAAATTACTACGATGCGATGGTGCAGTGAGTGAAAATTAGCGAAGCGTGGTATATTGTTGATAACTAACTTCGACATTCAATACCTTTTGTATCGATTCGCAGAAAATCAAAACGAGCCACTCGTCAAATGTGCTAAATGGCAATGAAACATGATATGGCCATACACAAACGCGTCCACTTCGAATCATATATGGTAAATTTGTAAAGTGAATTCCATTTTTTTTTCGTCGCGCATCGGCACGATGCGACCGGTCAAACGAGGATTAATCCAGAGAATGGGTTCAGTCGGAAGCCTTTAGATTCCGCCCACGCAAGAAGAAAGTGTTCGCCATCCATGGCGCTTAAGGCGGGACGACGACGGTAGCTCGATTAAATAACAGGGTTTAATGTCTATGCAAAGTAAATTGTTGCCCGGCGAAGCCCGATCGTGGCTCGAAAAAGTGCGAGGATGAGGCGGAAGAGAAGGAGGAGTAAAAAAAACGAAGTCTGGTATAATCGAGGGATACGGCGAAACCGGAAAGAGCGGGGTAAAGCAGCTGAGTTACAATTAAATGAAGAGGACACCACCCACCGATAGCACCCAAGATAAGTTCCTTTAGCGAGTGATTAAATTTTAATCCACTTCTAATTAGATTTTTTGTCAAGCTCGACGTAAGGACGAGCGCAGCCGAGCCCATTTTGAAGGGAGAGGGTTAGGACCTTAGTAGTCGAAGATGCAACTCTCGTGCTAAAAGGATTCATTTTAATCGAAACTTTTTAATGAGAATCGGTTGTCCGGTATTTTAATGTCATTAACACTAACTCCACTGACAGTTCTAACGTTGGCATTTGCTCAGACGTGAAACGAATTGAAGGATTGCATCTTTTAAATATCGACTCCATTGTGGCTATTTCGTTGATCAAAAGCTGAGATTAAAATGCGATTGAAAGTAAAACAGAAATGAGTTATTATGATAGTGTGAATAACAACTGCAATTCTATTACCTATTATGTAAGATTAGTAAGAAAATTAACTAAGGAAAATAATATAAAATGATTAAACCAATGATTTAATAGATAAATTTTATTAAATTTATTATAATATTTGTGAAAGCTGTAATTTCGTGTAACATAATTCAAGTATTAAAATACTAGAAAATACCCATTTTTTCAATGTTTTCATATCTAATATAAATTTCTTACGTGAAATTACAGCCTTCACAAATATTGCCACAAATTAATAAAATTCAATTATTCTATCTATAATATATATTTAATCATAATATTATTTTTCTCATAATGTAACTAAAACCTAAAAAAAGAGATACGTTCAATGCAATTTATTGCTAATTGAAAATCGTAGTAATGGCACGGACTATGCAATTTTCTTCGACCAACCGTAACTCCGAGAACATCTCCGAGTTTGCACAGTTTCTGGGTTTCTGACATGGACGAATCGATGAGAAAACAAATGGCGGATTTGGCAGCTCTCCTTTGGCGAATCGGCCATCGCTACCGTGCCACCGTTTCTCTTCACTGATCACCGTTTCGCGTTCATCCTATTTTGCATCCAACGCACATCCTGCCTGAGCCACATAACCCATCATTCTCTCGTTCCGCTGGTAGTTCCTATCAAGCGCCGATGATTCGGCCGTGTAGGCACCGAAGCGAGCCAGCCAGCACCTTCTGGTCAGTAGTTACCGCAAGAACCGCCAAGTCGGTTCTATTCTGACCAGCCCTCGCGGTCCGAACCAGCCCCACGTTGCACCGATAAGTAGTCAGTTACGTTACCATTATACCATCTAAACGTGCACAACCAAGAAAGCGTCACTAATACCGCGTGGCCCTTTAGAAACGCTTCGCCTCTCTGCCACGGTCTTTAGACCGCCTTTCAGATGCTGCGCGGAACTATTCTCCTAATTGAATTAGCCATCCGGAATTAGCAATTTGAGATTAGCACCACGGCGGCTTCGTCTTTCAAAAGTAAAGTCGGTCGAGAGCTGGATTACAGACTCGTTACGTAACTACGCAATTAAGGAACGTGTACGTTCCCGTTATACGAATGCGGAGCTAGTGCGACGTTTGTAGGATTCAGGAGTCGACCAAGATCGGAACGACGAAGATCAGAGAGGAAATCCGGATCTCGATTGGTGTTCTAATGAAATACGAGATTCAAGCACTGCGCCTCCAGCTCGGAGACTAGCGCAATCGGTACGCTAAAGTCCTTATAATAAGTCTGGACACCGTCGCTGTAGCGACCATGTATGGATTCAAACCGGAAGCTCACAGCCATAAGATACAAAATATTCAAATACTATTAAAAACGTAAATTACTTATTTTTTTCTTAGGCTGCCATTTACTTCAATCTGTGTCATTTATTATGGGCACAGTCCGTATTTCGTTTTTTTTTTCTGTCTAGAAAAACTACACATTTTAAATGCTTGTGTAGATAAATTTCTGCAATCTTCGATTTTACAATCAAACATTATAATTTAAACTAGATTAATGTAAGCTACACATGTGTCAAAAATTTGTATTCATTGTACAAATTTCATTATTTATATTTTATTTTTTGAAAATTCACTATGAAAAATACAAATTCACTTTTTTTTTAACACACTTCGTAAACTTTGTAAACTCACACTTTATAAATTTTATAAAAATACAAATGCTTATTGTCACTTATGCTTGATTTATACTTCGGTCTTAACTCTAAAATCCTAAAATTCAGCTAATAGGGCTACCAGTCTTAATTGGTTGTAACTGAAATCTGTATTCCATTGGCTGAATTTTAAGATTTTAGGATTAAGACCGAAGCATAAACCAGGCATTAATTGATCACTTTTAGGTACATTCTAACCCGGAAAACTTCCGATTTCAACCCAATGGCGAAGTCAATCAAAAGTCAGATATACAGTATAGACTCTCATTATAGGGGCTCTACGGTGCGTGAATTCGAATGGCTATCTTTCCATCGCGAATAAATAGACTTCCTGTTCACCATTCATCGTGCAATTCCGAGTTACAAACTTTAACAGTAAAATAAGTAAATATTGATAAAATGTATAAAAAATAGAAAAATGCAATAGAAGAAAAAAAGACGAAGAAAGACAAGACGTGAAGAAAATAGAAGGCGGAATCAGTCGATTCGATCTCCTCACTCAGCATGGTCGCCTTCTTAGCAGGTGACGCAGGTAAATCGACGATACTTATCTAACGATAGCTATTTTCTGGAAATCGCAAGGAACAAGGGCTCGTCTATGTAGATTGTCGTTTATCACCGCCAAACAGTGTTCGTCTCTTGCCTTTCCACGTACGATTCCTTCGTCCAATCGTAGTACACTTAGTACAGCCCCCTTTGATGTTTCTCGGGTATCGATCATGTTCTTTGAAGGTCAACTCTTTTTGATAAAATACGAATCTTTCCAATAGTAAAAGAAACACTCCTTGCTACAAAATTCCGTCAATGCTAAAAGAAAGAAACTACTC
Source organism: Acromyrmex echinatior (assembly GCF_000204515.1). Next base: position 100,835 of record NW_011627088.1, on the reverse strand, counting down.
ACAATATTTTTCGGATTACATATAGATTCGTTTATTTTCTAGAATAAATAATTCAAAAAAAAATTAGCTAAAAATTCACATGCTGACAAAAGAGATGTAAAATTAAACCAATTTCTTTAAGTCGATGTTGGTAGCTATTGAAAAAAGAAAAATATAATTCGCATCAATCAAGAGTCTTCATTTCTTTTATATTCTTTAACGAACTTCAAATTAAACTATTTGGAAATTCATTTTATTAATAGCAATATTCTGCATAATGGCAGAAAAATAGAAATAAACAAAAACAGAAATAAAGAGACAGGATATTAGAGTAACCAGGAGAAGATGTATTACACTAGTTCGTTGGTTTTGATTGCCGGATATTCAACGGAGCTTAGTGCGGATGTGAGAAGACGGCGGGTGGCGCTTAATGTCATAACATCATGCGGTGACGTTTACGCCATGTAGGTATACTTAAGGCAATAACAGCTAATGTGATATACAGCAGTTTATACAGCAGTATCCTGAAATCGAGTCGAGAGAAGATCGTTTGCGTATCGTTACTACCGCATGCACCACGACTGTTAGAAGGATCTACCAACGCGCTCTTGCACTCGATAAATTTTGCATCTCTTTGCATATGCATGCGTCGGCAGAAACGAAATCATCGATTTACGAGATGCAGAAGGAGCCGCGCTTTTCATTGCTGCCATTAGCGGCTTTCTCCTCCGAGTCAGCATATAATTCTTCACGAGTATTTTATCCGTTAACAGATTAGCCGTCAAGTAACAATTTAAAACCAATTTACATGAAATTATCAACATGGTAGCCAACGATCTGTTTGTAATGAGAAATCACTGTATTCACATCTGGCCGATTTATTTCGTCTACATGGGTACTCACAATCGTACATTACCAAGTTTGCGTCATTAATCCATTAAAAACCGCTTAAGACAATATAACATGAAGAAAATGATCGAAGCTGTGGTAGATACGCTACGCGTGAACTGGAAATCCCATCGAATCAAATTCAATTTAATCGATCGATCTCGGTCGCCAAAAACTGTCGCTAAAAACACGATTATTGCCAACTTATAACATATACAATGAACGTAAGACGTAAAAAGAAAAAATACCGATAATTATTATGATCAAAATGCGCAAAATTATATCTATTGTATCTTCAAAGGAAAAATATCAGCGTGAACTGGCAGGAGGTTGTTTGTATCAAACTGTATGTAAAAGAATTGCAAAAGAATCGAACGTTCTGGAAGCAATTTGCACGATAAAAACAACGAGACGAAATCAGTAATGCAAAACTTATGATGCCGCACAAATCTGCATCTCGTCTCGTCCTCATTAGATGGACGAGATGCGTCGCGTGTACTTGATTGCACTCCTTTCTCTCGTGCGGCAGGAGCTATCGGTATATCTAATATTGGTAGTTGCTATCTGATATTATAACCCGCTAATATTTCAAATTCGAGTGCTATGTCGTAAAAAGTACTCTCTAAATCTGAATCAGTGAATAATCACTGATATCAGTAAGTATGGCACTGGTAATCAATGAATTAAATATGAAATTCCTTACCTAGCTAATCTTTATTATGTGACTTAACTGACCTTGTTTTAGTGCTTAAATTCAATGAATATGATATTGAAAGATTGAAATTAATATGCAAATATCGATATTTTAGTTATATAACAATGCTCAAACATTCTTTTTTTTGAACTTCACTGAATATCAGTGCCAAGTATGCCATTGAGTAATTAGTGACTATTCACTGATTCAGATTTAGAGAGCACAACATTTAGTAACTCTGGACCCAGTAAATCTGTCTCATTCTTATTACGGTTTGTAGACTTCTAATAAATGCTTCCCTCATCTGTTTCTATCTCCTAATAATAATAAGAATGAAAATTTTATATATATCATAAAAATATCATATATTTAGGAAAGGAGAAAGGCATCTACTAAAAGTTCACAGACAATAGAAAAGAAATTTAAAAAAATCTTTTTTTTCGACCGTCAGTAATAATTATAATTAATTTATTGTAATTAACAATAATTATTGTGTATGTTATTTTTATGTCGACAGAAATTTATATATTATTTATTTCAAGATATATATATATATATATATTAGGTCATTTAAAAAGTATCCGCGGTTTTTTATTCAATTTTTGAATGAAAAAACCGTGGATACTTTTTAAATGACCCAATATATATATATATATTTTATTTCTTCAACTAAATACACATAATAAGCACAATGTAAATCGACGCTTTTGTTAAGAACGATCGAATTATTATCGCTCAACAAACGTTGCCGCGGTTACTTCGGTATTGGTCCAACCATTAAATACCTCGGGTAAACATTCGCGACTATCCTACAGTAGCTTTCGAGCACAAAAGCTAGCTACTTTGGCTCAGGCAAGCGAAAAGCTGTCCTTTCCCCACGAACGAAATGAACTCCGAGAAACTTCACTACTTAAACGCGAGAGATTGGGATTTTATAGACATTCGTAAGAAAAACAATGGTCCTACAAAAACAGCGATGGTTGCACGAGTGGACTAATCTTGATTATACTTGCACATGTTGAATAAATGAAAATTTGGATTTTAAAGAAATTCGTAAGAAATTGAAACACTCCATATTCACGCATATACTTTATCTGTGCATAAGAAAACATACACATCAATAATTCTCATTGATGTGGATTAACTGTAATCCCTTAAACTTTAATTCAACTTATCCTTTACTTTTTCCTAATTTTTAGAGTTAAAAAAAGGAGAGTAAATTTAACCGAGATTAAAATTAATCTATAGTAAAGTTGATCTATCTATCAAACGGAGAAAGAGATATTTTCATCTGTGCATTGTTAGATCTAATCGGTGTATTGTATAATATAGCAATACCACTTACAACTTGCCATATGATACATCTTATGTTAGCACGTAGGTGCATGTTATTCACGAAAATGGTGAATATTTCAAATAAAGCGTGACTGCCGGGAGATATATATCTTCACGCTCTATCTCCACGAGTTTCGTCGTATAAGGTATATCATATTCACGCATGCATGCATCATGGTTAGTACGTCGTAGCTGTCAGACATTGGCGTGGTGTATCCAACGTAAGCCGAGACGTCTTCAACTTGATTACCTTAACAATATCACAACGGTGACGTTATCTAATAAACTAATGCAATATAACAATAGCAAGACATCAAAAAAGGTTCGTATAACGAATACAGTCTGTCATAAAATTTCATAAAGTTATACTGAGAAAAATGTTTGGTTGGATTAATTGAAATTCTGGTTGAAAATGGATCATCATCAATCATGATTTTCTGATTAAATACATTAAAATTCTGGTTGAGATAACTGGAATTCTGATTGATATAATTAGAATCTTCTGGTTTGTCAATTTTAAACCAGACACTTTTCTCAGTGTACGATCCTTTAAGCTTCTTATTTTTCGATTAGCGATTTCAAATTCCTCGTGCGAGGAGAGAAGAGATCGTAACATGCGTTCGTTCTTTTTTGTCGTTTAATTGAAACTATCGGTTTTAAAAAAAACTGTCAGAATATGTCGAGCAACATTTTCGATAATCATGCAAATAACCATTATCGCTTTTAAGCGATCTGTAATATCACAGTTTGTCCTACGGCGCATTGAAAAACCATAAAGCGAGCATTACTGCCAGCAACGTCGACAATTTTCGCGCGATCGCATACAGTGCCAACTTGAGGGTAATAAAACAAATTGCACAGGTGATTCGAGGTGACCGCAGGCGAACACGTGACGCATTCGCTAGCATTCATGGAAACATTCGGTACTGAGAGAGGCGACAGCTAGGAGGATTTTCGGCGTCGCCCGTGGCCGCGGCTGCATTTATCGTTCAATGTTTGGCATTCTTTTTTGCGATCGGCGAGCCACGCGAGAGAGAAAAGGACATCCAACTGCAACGCAGCATCATCTGTGCCCAACATTCCGCCATACTCCACCCTCGCGTACCACCCGAACTCCCCCTTACAAAGAACGCTATTAAATCATATCAGGTTCAGCCGGCAATTATTTAGGTATTAGCCCTCTTTCCCCGCGCTTCTCGTGCATTCGCGTTTCACACGGCTGCTGCAATCGGGTACCTGCGCTTCATCGGGCCACGGATTTTTTTTGTCTACCACGTTGCGCCGCGTCGGCCACGGTGTGATGCGTTTTTCGCTCTCAGCGAAATTCAGCAATCTCGTTAAAGGCTGTCGCATCTCTAGTCGCTAGTACTTCTATCGCTTGTTATTGCGATATACATGTTAAAATTTGTATAATAACTACACATAGCAAAAACAATTCTGCTAAAGTATCTAAAAATTTAGATAGAAAACATCAAAATAATTATGTAGTTACGCTGCAAAAGCTTTTAAGATTCTAGCAATCAACTTTGAACGGCCTACATAATTATTTTGATAATCCAACAAAATTATTTTCAGATTTTTATCTAGCTAAACTGATAATTTAAGAAAATCGTTCTTTTCATGTAATATTTTATATTTTTTCTCTTCATGTTTCACTGTTAGATACCAAACAATGATAATTCCTTGAGATAAGTAATATTTTGTTGTTTGTGTAATAAATTAAATAAATAATAAATTGAGTTGAAGTAAAATTTAATACACTTTCTTGAATTAAATTATTTAATTCCATTGTTTAAATTAATTAAATTAACGATATTGAGTAAGAACAGTAGTGACGTAGAAACTGTTGAAAATAACTTAGATTGGATACCTATAACTATATAATGGATGTTATGAATTTGACAATATTGATCTTTTATTGGCTATTTTTTGATATATTTGCCACTTCTAGTTTTCGTAATTTTCGTCTTTATACCATTTCGAACACTTTATTACATTTCTCGATGAAGTATCGATAGATAACTCGCGTGATATTGAACTGTGTTGTTCGAAACGTAATTAGATAATGCGAGTCTGAGCACGATTTAATTCCGAAATGGGCGGCAGACACAGAAGGGGATAAATAACTCGTTATTGCATTCGGTAAAACGTCGCGTGACTTCAAGTCCTTAGAACGTGCAGCCGCCGCGTGCAATCTCGTGGGCAGAGACCCCGCCGTTTCATTTCTCACAACAAACGTGTGCACGATAATGAGAAGGACCGACGTATAATGAGTTGAGATCGATTTCTTGATCAGAGATCAGACTCACAAATCAAGGAAGACCTACCTACCTGTTCGTTCGTCGAAAGAATTCTCCCGTGCTATTGATTTGTAGAACGTGACGACCATTCGCGAGCTCTCAGAATTATATGCGTATGTAAAGTTCCATTAAACATCGTTCTAACAAGCGGTAATAATCGTTTCACAAACTGGAACTCGATGCTAACATAATATTTCTTAATTGATTCGCTTTTACTCGATATTACCTATATCATACGATCAGACTTATTTATAAAACCGGTCTTTCGCTTTACTCCAAGCTGTATATAATATATCTGAAAATAATACTTGTACGATGTATAAAACGCCACCGCTTCTTATCACCGATTTATCACGCAATCATCCGTGCGACAGTATATAATGTTAGTGACGCCCACATTTCTCGCAGGCGCCTTATCGATTACCGTGTTCTTTCCAACATTCGCGTACATTCGACATGTCACCGCGGACGATCCCGGCGATATTATACCTTCGCGACGCCACGTCGCGTCGGCGCGCAACAAAAAGACGAGCAGCAGTGCGCGTGGTTCCTGCGAGTTAAAGGATCGCACCGTTATAAATAATCGCTTCCTGCCGGCTCCTGTTTGCGCCGCGCCCGGCAAGGCATCCACCCAGGATCCAAGGCGAGATTTTTTCGTCGAGGCTTTGCAAGAGGTCGACGGCGGTGAAAATGTCGGTCATAAAAATGTCCCGGTAAGGAATGGCCCTGGCGAAAAGAGGAAACCAGACGAGTTCGCCTCTATGCCGGCGACCGTACCTTCAGGATGGCGTCTCAGTCCGGCCCCATGTATCGTGGGTGTGCATCGCCTCCCTCTCGTTTATACTGGTGCGCTTTACGGTGTAGGGTAAGCAAGAGAGTACGGGTCGAGCCGGAGCCGACCCGGCGGCTCCGGTCAACGGAGAAAACGGCCATCCCCGCCGGGGTGGGAAAGGGATCGGTGCGGTAGTGGGAGAAGACCCGGTGGTTAACCTCGTTTGCACGCAAATTCAGATAAAGTCGCGGTTACCGCGATACCGTCAGGTCCATAGATCAATCGAACGGTAACGCGCTTGACCTCGAGCCTCGACGTTTACCATGTCTATAGCCTCATTGCAGATCCAAGTGTATAAGAAGTAACTTCAATATATGTGTGTGATTTAGTTTTCCGTGAAAAATGTCACTACATTACACGTTTAAATGTGTAAATCCATTTTGTATAATGTGTTACTTTTTTACACGGAAAACTAATTATAAACATATATTAAAGTCACTTTTTACAGACTCAGATTTGTACACAGAGAGAAAGATTTATTTGGATTCGAAACTCCTATTCATGTTTATTTTATTGTAACAATTTAATTTTGAATAAAAACTTTTTTGATTAATCACCAAAATTTAGTTTGAATGCGATCAATTACGTTTCTTAATTTAAAGAATCGATTTGATTGAATTATTCTCATGACTACATTTATTAAATTTAAAGAAATCTTTCTTTCTATATAATGCTAAGGTTTGAACAAAAAGTGGAAATGAAAGAGAAAATTAACTATAATACATGCCTTCGTAATTTGTATGCAATCGTGTACAAAAAAAATATAAGAAAAAATATCTCGTTACCAAATAACTGTTAAAAAAGGGCGACGTCGGACACAATAAAAATACAACCAGCTCAAATATACAGCGAAGTTTCACTTGTGCTCCTACGCGTGCCTTCAAATCGCATCGCTTACAGTTCGCCGGTCTATAAAGTTACGTCCTTTTCATAGCGCAAACTTGCACTGCCGCAAAAGATTCTAAAAGTTAGTATTACAAAATGCAAATTGATACCAACCGCGGGCGCGTTGGTACCGATCCACCGATCGAGAATCGTTCCACGCGCGTGTATCATAGGTTTCGCTATCCTTTCCTTTATGCCGGAACATTTTATGACGTAAGTAAGTATAGGTTGACCAGTCGATGCAGTAACCTGCGGGCAGCCAGCGAACGGGTATCCTGGGAGAAGGAGGATCCGCATGCAAATTCGAGTAAAGTCGGTTCCGCGCGAAGCTGCCGAGCTGCATGCATCGATTGACTAGCAGTGCATCTACCATTATGCGTTTCGAGAGGAAATCCCACGAGAAACGTATTCCAGGATAAAAAGGATGCCACGAAAACGCATTTTCCATTAAAATTATGTAAATTAATACTATCTTCTTCACGTCAAACGCATTCGTGTACGATAAACCTTTTTAGATTCGTAGATGTTATACACATGCTGTTACACACGCTGTTGGTATCATTAGTTCGGAACTTGTAAGTAGAAAGATTGAACCAGCAACTTTTGAGAAAACGAAACATTAGCTTGCTAACTAAAGGATAGGGGCTAACCTGTTTCACGTAAATTCACAGAGAATCGCCTTCCGAGAAGCAGCCGAAGTTTATAGATCTTTTGACTACTCATGCATCAAGCGAATCTATGTCAAGGAAAGAACGCTCGATATCAGTAGTAGGTCAGTATCTTCTTATTGTCATAACTTCCTGCATTTCTTTTTTCACTTGCAAAAGATTCAAGCAGTACAAAGTTAACTTTCTATCGTCACGGTGTCCGTGTGTCCTACGCATACTTTCCGCGAGATGAAAGAACAAGAGAGAACAACAAATGCTAGTTTCTTATATGTATAAACATATATATTACAAATAATTCTGGATTATCGAAAATAACCTTTTCATTTTACGATCGAAAGAATTTTGTTTTTAAATATAACACAAGTATAATAATGACCACTTTTGTACGCGTAAAACTTTTTTTGATTCTAATAAAAAGGTTAAATAAATATTTAATATTCTCATATACTTCACCATAAACATATTTTCATATATTTCACTATAAACATAATTGCATCGGAAATTGTGCGCCGTTCTTTTTCGTTTGCCCCTTTTTGCTGCTCATCAGCACGTCTCGTTTATTTTCGCTATTTCTTGCGCTTCGCTTTTTCAGCTTACGAGAGATACATCGAAGTAACCCGCCATTGCATGTACTTTGTGTCTGGCCTATTTTCCTGTGTGCCGGGAAAACGAGGAAAATGATATCTTGCTTTGCCCCCGTCCTTCCCCTCACACGTCTCCTGCGACTCTCTCGTTCCCGGCTTTCTTTCCGTTTTACGTTGCAGTCCGCTTTTTGAGATACGCTGTAGATGGGCCCAGAGACCGGATGCGTGCTCGAACAAGTAAATTGATACCAACAACGGCGGATGGTCTGTTCTAGTAGGGCATATGCAGATGCCACGAGAATATTCCGCGATCTCTCTTCTTGAGATGGGATGCATAGCGCGATAATTTGCGACGGCTTTTGCTACTTCTTTCGCGAGCATAATTTCTTTCCTTCACGATTCCTAAGAGGACTAAGGAATTTTGCAACGTTTCAAGTATACACACAAGTCAAATATAGAGATAAAATGTATTGTATAACAATCGCTACTTTAGATAATACTTTGCAATTGTGTATGCACAAATCTCTAAATCTCTAAAGTATTTTATCATTTTCTGATGTAGATATATCTAGATATTGTTATTGTTATTATGACATATAAAAGAAAATATCATGTAGATCTCACAATTATTACCATTATTACATACATTCGTATGATTTCTAATTCAATTTAATGTTTTCCAATTTTGTGTTTTATTTAATTTTATTTGGAAAATGTAGAAGAAATCGTTTTGGATGCAAAATAATGCCATATCATATGCAGCAGATGAGGCTTGGGCATAAAATAATATCGGAATAATCATGAATCTTTTGCATGAATCGATACCGTTAATATTATGAACATACACACGTATTATCTTATCGCGACACATTTGCACAATAGTACGAAACAAAAACATGCCCGATAATCACATTTAGTGCTTCAGCCCATCTCTGCTTGAAATCATATTTCACACATTTAAATCCGGCAATCGATAATGCAATAAACGCGAGAAATTACCACAGGAATTTTACGCCACCGTTGGTGCCGTAATGCGCAGATATAATCAACGCAAAAAGCTTTGAATAAACGAAGGTTCATGCATTATATTACGTCAAAATGTAATACCAGTTTCGAAATGAAAAATATAGATATTATCATATAACTCTAAATAATCTTCCATTATATACCATATGATTGATGTATAGAAAATAATATCTTATCCTATTTGTTTCTCGGATTTGGCACGGAAACTGAATAGGATAGAATTCTTGCGCGATTGTAAGGATGCGTACGTAAACCCTGTAATACATGTAGTCTTCTCCACAAGCTAACTCGTTCTTTCCTGGTCCATTGTATATGGCACGAGCGTGGAACTTATATAAAAGCACCTTTTACCCCGTTACTCGATAGTCGAAATTCAGTTTAGGAGTTCGAATCGTGCGCGGGAGCGAAATGTCGCCCTTTCAAGAGTGCTTCCGCGAGATCTACGAGGGTCGTTCTCCGCGTGGGTTGCAGCTTCCTTCCTCGAGAGGACAAGCACGTTCCAATTAAGTGTTGCCTCTTACGGATCTCATCCATTCGTAAAACTAAACCACTTAACCCAAGAACCGAGGACTTCTTTCCTGCGAACTACGAAACTACGAACCAGATTAAATCGTACTAAACTCTCGCGCTCCATTTAAAGCGTTACATCCTGAGATTTTCACAGGTTGCTAAGAGTCAAATCTCACAAGTGAAATCGCGAAGATTCTACGAGAATGATTCTCAAGGGATATTTTTGGCGATTTACTTCAAATCCCCTGTCCACATTTTGCTTTTACGAAAATTGGTAAAAGTACATGATAAATATCTAAATAACGACAGATGTATTCTAATGGTAATAAAATATACAAAAAGAAAAAATTTTAAGTTAAAGATTTATTTGGTATGTGTTATTTCTTTAGAAATATGTGTAAATGTACTGCGAAAAAAATGTACTAAATTTTAATAAATGTTTATTTAAATAATATATTTAGTCAACATTTAGTGATACTATTCAAATACATTATTGATTTATTAAAATTTAGTATATTTTATTTTAGTGTACATATAAATGAAAAATGTATAAACAGAAAAATTAAATATTATATATATTTTATGCATAAAACTTTCTGAAAGATTTCTAAAAAATTTCGCCTTAAATTAGGTTAATCTCATCCGGATCTGATCATCAATCTATCCACCAGCTTTAGATCTCCTTTCGGTAACTCGTCATATTTCTCGATTCTTAGCTGAGACGATGCAAGATCAATCAAGCGTATACTCTATGATTGGTACTACCGATCGGACACAGATTTTACCATCGAAGTTACGATCCTGTTTTCCATCGTATCGTGAGATATGGTTGCAATGTCATGCATGCGTGAAAAATGTAGACGACAAGCCAAGTACGTTCGAACGAGACATCGATTCGATTTACGTCCTCGCAATATCACGAATGGCCGAAATTTTCTATATTCACCGATGTGCGATATTGCAAAAATGTGGCAATACACTGGTCTCGAAATGACTAGCAAATCTAAATATCAAATATCTATATCTAATCAGTACGAAATTCTCTAGTCGATAAAAAATATAAAAATGATTATCACATATATGGTACATGCGAATATTCAAACATTACTAGAACAATAACAAATATAAGTTATTTAAGTATTTCAATTCTTTTTAATTAATCATTCATAAAATCAAAATAAATACATAAATAATATATGCCAATTCATCTCAAAATCGTAACAGACCAAACAAATATCGAAAGTTTATATATTTTATCTCTAAAAATTAAATCACCAAAAATTCTCCTGCAGATTACAGATACAACGCCAGTAAATGTTTACAAGCAGCCGTCTACCTATATATGCAGATATATAAAACGAAAGAAATATTGGTTCAGACAAACCAATTAGGAAAGAATAAGTTTGCTGGTATCTCTTTTATATAATAATATATAATATATCCCAAAGCTTAGTCGTTGTTTGCCTGACATTATTCTGAAAAATATATACCCCATCTCTTTCTCTCTCCTTCGATATACAATCCATCGTGTGCAATCGCATCGGAAAGAGTTTCTTAGTCATCTCCCATCAGTCCGACAGAGCCAATTCAAAGTTACGATCTCAGAGCGAAAGCAATATAATAAAATATTAAAAAGATTGCCGAGCGAATAATTGGCTCCTGCTCGTTTCTCCAGACGACACCTTCGTTCCGGAGCAGCGAGTCAATTACAAATGCGCGGTTCGAACGGCGAACCTGCATCGTTAAAGGAAGAAAAACGGTGATGGAACGGGACGAAGTAAAAACGATTGTGTCGAAAATTAAAAGTAACGTAAGCGTGGAGTGTTAATTCCCAGTTGACGAAAGTGCGTGCAAGAAACGTCGCACCGACCGTGAAAATCGGGAATAAAAGTCGAAATATATGAAAGTTGATACTGCTAACTACTTCATTTCCATTCGCACGCTTTTTCGCGTACGCGCTAACGGGTTTCACCATTTTTCGTGCCACGATATCCCCAATATCGCGTTGTACATCTTTTGTTGCCAGTTGATTAATTTCACAACGATCGATTGTATCAATATGTATGCACGCGTTCGCTCGTTAATTATTATTTACAATTTGCAATTCGCGCGCGCGGCAAAGGTACGTACAACGAGGTTTCACGAGGTTAAATACGTTTGCTCGCGCTATCAATCATCTCCTCCGGTTCGTCCATTATTTTGTCGCAAGTCGTCACGCGACGAAACGCAAAGCGCAGATCAATCCAAGTCTTAACTATCAACGACATAGGGCAAAGATGTCTGATAAGGACGCAGCGAACGAAGGTGAACATTTCCGGCCTAAGGAACATTAGCGAAGATCGATTGCCCGGAACTGAAACTCGACATCTTCGCATGGTTTTTCTCGCGTCAAACTTCATCTAGTAGATATAGATCACAATCATTTCTTTCGTTTATGCACTTACGTAGGTATTGTTCTGTATAGGTCTGTTTTTGTTATTGTACCAAGACTGCACTAGAATTTTCTTTCTCGCTTTTGCCAAATATCAAATATATATCTTTTCACTTTAAATTTCAAAAGTGTAATCAGTTCAGCTATATAGAAAGCAGACCTCATAATTACGCACGTTATAAAAATTCATGCTCAGAAAACATAAATTATCTTGGAATTGAAATTTATTGTGAAAATACACAGAGACAAGATTAGTCAACGCAGCTAAAATAGAGCTTTGTGGCAGTTAAAATGTTCTTATAATAGAGGCAGTTAATGACTTTGCTGCCAAAGCTCAATTTATTAATTGTTAAAATTTAGATGCTACCGCAAAAAATTTTCTCTGCTAGAATAAAATGACAATCGGCAGCGTCCCAGAAATAATTGCGAATGAAATAAACAAGTTACGCGGTTAAAATAGTGACAAACAGCTATTACTTACTACTTATGTTAAGTACGCTTTTAATTTTAACTGATAAAGTTTGGATGTCGACAGCAAATGTATTTTATCTTCAATGGCCAACTTTTATCAATAACAAAATTTGAAACAGCAATTGATATTTAGCTGATATTATTAAGTCCTTTTTTTGCGTGTGGTTCCTGAAAGGTTCAGGATACTAAGAAAAAAGTTTTGTTCTATAAACCAAAATTTTGTTGTAATAACAAAAATTTGGTTGAAATATACCGAACAAATTAAAATAACAAATATATATAAACGAATATTTTTGTTATTTACAAAGCAGAGAAATCATTTTTCAAAAGCAACTAAATTTTTTTTATATAGTAAACAAGATATCTGGTTGCTATTAAAAAATGCTTCAATTAAAACAGTTCTGTTGAAGCTTACTACAGTTTTTTCCTAGTGCACAAACGAAATTCTTAATGTCAAACATCGGATCACTACAAAAGCACCGAGGTGAAGGCCATCGCTAGCAAAAATAAGAGATTGCGCCGATGAGCGAATTACTCCAGCATTCTTTCTCTACCGAACGATGGTAGTCTGCAATTATAATGGCGCAGCTGCTTCCACACACAGTGGTCCATACCGGTCTGACCAATTACCTTGTCTGAATGTAATCTACAGTTTCAAGCCGGGTCTTCTAAAGAGGCTCTATCATTAAATGCAACATTTTTAGGACTGCTGATTGCCCCGTTAATTACTCGAGAAAGACTGGACGCCGCTATGCTGCTTGGTCAAATATCGTCGATTAAACGGAAGATGAAGCACACCTTGACGGTGCGAAAAGCACGGAGGCTTGTCGATGCGTCGCTAAACGCGTCTTCCAAGCGAACATACAAATGAGCTGTTCGACACGAAGATATATCACTCGATGTATTACTTTGGCGCCGCATTCTCGACTACCTTGTGAGCGTGCGTGGAATGGACCGTTGCATGAGCTACAATTTAGTGAAGATGAATTCTTTCATACCCGACGTACAATGTTGCCTAATATGGAATTATTTCATTAATATGGCAGAGTTGTGTTGAAATATTGCGCAGCAGCGCCGAAATCAATGTCAAGATCCGCACAATTCAGTACAGTTGTATCATATTATGAAACGAAAAGTCTACCGTAAATTAATTATACGTTATTACTAATTTTATATGAAAGTACCGCAATGTCGCATCACACCCTTCCGCAATTTAAAATCATTCAATCATGCAAATTGCGAGCGCGCTGATAAAGGACATTTAATTGGCGTGCATAATGGTTCGATAAAATTTCGTAAAAGCGTTGGGCCGCTTTACTTCCGTAATTTTTCGTACCGGTCGCAAAAAAGACGCTCAAAATTAATAACCCTAAATCTTTTTTTATGGACTCACTCAAACCCGCGATTTATTGATGTTGGACTACATACGTGGGATATCGTCAGCTAAAATATGCAGAAGTGGACTCACCTGAAACAAAGAAACAAATACAATTGTTACAGTAAAAGTTGAAACACGAAAGGAATTTGTCATTCGTTGGTAAATTTTTACACACAATCCTTTTCTCTCTCTCTCTCTCTCTCTCTCGATCTCTCTCGATTTCTCCTATTATATTCAATAATAATAATAAGATATATAAGTTATTCCTAATATGTGCAGATATTTTGGATCAAATTAAAGCGTTATTTTAATTTAAAGACATTGATTACGGTTTCTAATTATAAACGACTAAAGATTAACTCTTCGTGTGTTAAAATTCAAATATGTAAATGGGTAATAAAATTATATTTATCAATTAATTCTTGATGAATTTTGCTTCAAAAGTTGCTTCATTATGACCTTATTAACTAATGTAAAATATTTAATATTGAAAGAAGTGGTGAAAAAGTAGCTAATTAATTTTCTTTTAAAGAAGGATTAAGTTAAATTCGTTAGAAAATCTGTAACTATTAAAAAGTACGAAACTTTTTACTACACTTGTATATATATATGTCTCGATAAAAATGGCAAAAATTTGCATAATATTTTATTATAACGAAAACAGTCACGTGCATGTCTGACGGTAATATTCGCGAAATTAAGAATTATTTTTAACGATTCCCTTGCAGTAACACGCGGTCGCCTTCCTTCTGCCATTATGAACCGTAATTGCCCATAGCCGTGTACGTCTCAAGCGATTCTGCCGTCATCGTGCGATATGCGATTAAACCGGATTAGCATAATTTTTATATTTAAGAAGAGGATATCCGTTCGTGCGTTTTCGCTCTCTTTCTCTCTCCTTCTCTTTCCTTTTCTCTCTTGTGCTACTCTTGTGCTACGAATATACATTCATAAAATCATAATCGTTAACGATGTCGGGGAATGCAAAGCGACGGGGGTCGCTTTTCTTTTCTCCGCCGAGGGGCAGTAATTGCCTCGTCTTATACGCTCCGAGCAATTCCGCTTCTAATTCTCGCGCTCGGAACGAGAAAAAGCAGCCAATAGATTTCAGCCGGCTCGACATCGCGTCGACCGATCGTATAACGCTCGACCATCTCTGTCCAGTTCTCCATCACCTCTTCCTGTTCTGCCAGCCCCTGTCCTCTCTACATCCCCCAATCGCTAATTAATTTTACATCCCCGTAAAACGGCCAGACTGACTTGGCATCACTAAAAAGCTCTTCGGTCCGGTGGGGCCGAATATACGTCAAACACGTATAACTTATATCTACGTACATCTCCACGAATTGGTGCGAGCCTCTTCCGCAAGAAACACGGTTCGACCGTTCTACGAATCCGATTCGTGGATACGTATAGGTGCTGACGGAGGGAGAGCCAAGGGTGGAAAAGAGAAAGGAGAGAAGTTTGACCGAGGATCGTTCCGATTTTTGTTCAAACCAAACCGAAGAAGCGTGGAGGGTCGAGAGCATGGAGGTGGCGAGTGATAAATGGACGGGATTCAATTTGAGGCCAATCAACATTCTTGTCCTCTCCTCTCCTGTCTCACTCCCTGTCTTGTCCGTGTGTCTACCTTTTCGTCGTTCCCCGACTGTCTTTCGCTTTTTCTCGCGCGTTCGCTACCTGTGTCGAGCGCGAGGTAATATCGTGCTCGCCGCGGGACCCATGTCCCGTATTTTTCTATTATTCTATGACCCGTACAAGAGAGAGAGTACCGAAGTAAGTACAATACGTCGTGTTCACGTAGACACAGCTATGTAACTATGGCCGTTGCTGGGATGTCAGAAGAACCTTTTTCCTTTCCGAAAAATATTGCCCGAAGCTACACAAACTGCAGAGTAGTTACTATTTATATAACGAAATGGATGTTATGGGGATCATGGAGCGAATTTCGGTTGCGGCCAAATATTATGATTACTCACGCAGCAATTGATTGCTATTTGTACATTGATGCATAGAAGATACATGTATTGCGTATTATACTTGATAATTATATAGTGCATGCTACGATGATGAACGATTGTTTGCGAATGGAAATGATACCAAACTGAAATATTGCCATAGATAGTTATTACGCGATAATACTGTTCCCCTTAATTCCCGAAAATTTTCTTTGACTGATATGATATTTTATAGGTATATTAAAAAACTTTAAATAAAAATTATTAAAAATACGTAAAACGTTCGACAGTATACGCAGAAGTTTATTTAATAAAAAAAAAGTCGATTACTTTATTCTCAATAAACAATCGTTATTTCTTGTCACGGTACACAAACTGTAACATTTATTTACGAAATATACGCCCGATTGTCAACATACGCTCGTTTATTAACTATGCATTTATTAAAGCGACCATAATATATTGGCAAATATATCAAAAACTTTTAGAGCACCCTAATTCAAAGAGCGCGCATTAATTAAATTTTTAAAAAATAGTAAAACAAAAAATTAACATAACTTTGCCTTCAAAGAATCGCATAGTACATAAATGCTAATTTATGCTAACATAATGCAACACTACAATGCTAATAGCTACGAGTGTATTTCAATTGCAAGATTCGTATCGATTACGAGCTTTTTCAATGCGTCAACAGTCTCGCCGACAACTAGACTCTAACGATACACGAGATGGGAGAATTGGAATTTACGCTTATCAACATGCGCAACCCTTTTGGCGAGATCGCACGGTTAGAACTTGACGGTTGCGAAAGCATCAGTACACGACGTAAGCTTCCTTAAGACGAAATATGCCTTCCCTCACCTCGTTGCTCACCCCACAGTGCTCGATTCAAGCGTGAAAACTTCTGCTCACTGGGGATAGGGCGCCCGCTGCTGCTTGTAGCTGCCTAGTATTGAAGCAATGTAAGCTGTGCGTTATAATGGTAGCATAACGGTAGTGCTATTGCTACAGCAGCAACCGCCTGCATCGAATATACCTCCGGAGTGCGCGCATTATTTAAGTATGCAACCATATCGATTCGATCTATCGTGGCGACCCGTGTTACCCAGGCATGCCTGTGAACTTTCTCGGTATGTAACAAGCACAGATATTGAGGGTAAAAGTTCATCGTCGCCTAACGACGTTATCGACACCATTATCAAATAACGCAATAATCGCTCGATAGTTTCAGATCGACCAAGAAATTATGGCTAAATCGTGTACGACGTGTACTGAAATAGGAATGCTGTTTCTCGAGCAACGTGCATAAATCTCTCGAAATATTCAGCGAGTTGTCTGTCATGCAGTAAATCAAATATGTAGGTAAGAAAACGGAAGCATATATACGTATGTGTTGTATATGTAGAAGAAGTTGCCGAAGTGCAGCTAGACTCCACCGGAGACGACGTGCGATGCGCACGAAGGAAAAACTAATTTCACCTAAACAAACAAAGAGATTCCTCTATTTGCCGGAGTGATCGATCGCGCGACGTAATCTTGAACGCGAAGCACACCCTCGATATAGCGAAACCTTATCTTTTTAGTCCAGGCCCTGCGCGCGATCCCGCATTCGGTATACGCGACAACGGCCTTATATTTTTATTTCATCAGTCGA
This sequence comes from Acromyrmex echinatior, assembly GCF_000204515.1. The sequence goes on along the minus strand of NW_011627088.1, from coordinate 83,242 downwards.
GACGGTAAGTCTTCGACGGAGTCTTTCATCGATCATTCTACGATCAATCGCACGTCATGGAGATTGTTTCTGGGAGGGACTGCTATCCGCTATGTGTCTACGCTCGATGAAGCGGACTTGAAGCCCTGGCCTCTCGTCATCGATCATCGCGTAACCGTGCCACTTCCGAATTTCAAGTACGCGCATACATCGCAATTGGTTACCACGAATTACCTGGGGCGCTTACTGGCACTCGAAGAGGCAATCTAACGTTGATTACGCTCTAATTAATCATTGTGAGATTGCCCCAATTCTAGCACCATGTTGGCATCCACAGCCACGCGATCAACATTTTCAACACGTCCGAATAGCGAGATAACTAATTATTATTCGTCGGCTTGAAAAGATCCCTGCAAGATTGTAACAGTATAGATGCAACAAGCAACGAGATGAGAAAATCTGATAATTACACGTCAATTTCATAAACTGAATAATCGCAAAGAATAAAGTACGTATCGTATTTTAAAGTACGTGTATTATGTTGGAAAAAAAAAAGAAGTTGCTGCACATAAACACGAGTTTCGCAATAATTTTATGCACGTGCTCGTGAAAAGTTTTGGTAAGTGGTGGAAATCGAGTATCAAAGTTACGCGACGCTATGGCGGTAAGGAAATGAGATCAACGAGTTGTAAAATCACGAAGCTTTGAAAGTCTCGTAAAGATGCCGCGTTCCCGCGGGAATCGTACATGGTCGGATGCGTTCTGAAAGAATACGTAAAATCATCGTTGCACGCTTATAAGATAAACCCGTATAATAACACGTTTAATATTGTTAAATTATTTTTATAACCGACAAATATATACAACAATTTAAATTCAGTCAGAGAAGCAAAATTAATTTAAAGTAAATTACTTTCTTAGAAGATTTCTCTTCAAGTAGTGAAGTAAATTAAATCAAAGTCTCCAACTTTATACCACCAGACAGGTTCTCGTTAAATATTTACGTTAAATATTCAACGTAACACTGTGGTAAATTTTAACTGACTTTATTCTGGAAATTAGATTTATCTGAATCACGTATGTAGCTCCTAGTAAATTTGTCATATCACACAATTTCAGATTTCTCAAATTCGTTTATCCTTGGAACGCACTATAAATTGTAATAAAGGTTATATGTCATCAACAGTCGCAATTGCACACATGAAATCTGTGTGTGATTATATTTGACTTCTTAACCAATACCAAGCCTATATGTGTAGAACGCCAGTTGAGACGGTATAAGGGCTTAGATAGCTGGTGAAACTCGTAATGAAATTCCTAGCATTATTAATATTGCTGAGATGGGATAGGAATAGCAGTCAGCCATATCGTGTTCAACTAGTGAGGAGGATCAAATCGCTGTCAAGCTATGTGCTAGGCAGGGCGTTCAAGTTCGTCTCAAAGCTCGGAAAGCTCGATGTATACCACGATGATACTCATGCGATTCTAACGTGAATAATAGAAGCTTCAAATAGAGATATGGAGGATTTTCTACAAATCAATTTGACTAAACTCAGAACGGTATCTATTAGATCTTCAGTTGTATTTAGATTTTATTTGCATCATCGCAGAGAATAGATGAAAATATAAACGAAATTATTCGATATAATCAAAAATGTACGAAGAATATCAAAAGCTAATTTCATCGATCGATGAAATACTCCAATTGTACAGTAGTATGTGAGAGGGCCAAAGTAACTTCGAACCGAGTTAAGCAACGGTGTGGAAGACGTTGAGCATAACCGACTAGCCAGAGTTCAAAGCCGAAAAGCGGATCACGCGCAACTGAATCGATTGTTCTTAGTTGCGGTCGCTATAAATGGAAAGCCTTGTACACAACTCCGTAATGTCATGTCGTAATTATTGGAAAACTTTGTTCGTACAATTCTACATGTTAATTTATTTCACATACCTGTGTAATGTTCTACATGCATATACATAAGAGGCACGTATCTAACTTAAATCGACCAAATTGAAATGATCTTTTACGTTCTTTTTTGCCATGTTTTTGTACCCGTTTTTACAGGAAAGATGAGAGATGAGGCGCGCCTTGACTCGCGCTTCCTGATGTTGAGTGAGAATTTCTAGCTAACGTATTCACCCCTTCGGGTACGAAAAGCTCGTACTAAGGAAAATCCATGTTCTCTTTCTCTTCTATGCTTCATATCTTTACGTTTAGAACCCACGCGAGGAAAAAAAGAAGTCGATCGCAGAAGGAAGCGGTCGGAGCAGGAACTGAATGCGCGAGGGCACTAATTTGCGAGGAAAGCGTTATTATACGCGGAGTAGCAGCGTCGCCATTAATCATCCCGACGATCGTAGCCCGACATTAATTATCCGAGGCCATTTTCCTCGGTCATGCGGTGGCGACGGCGTCTCTCGGTAGGACGGTTTCCTAGTCTCCGTTGTGTCTCAAAGCGTGGCTACCTCGTTGATAAAGGAAGACCAACGCTTCTCGATGGGACGGCATTTGCGTGAAATTGATATGTTATCGCGTTATTAAACGGACATGATCCCAGTGGCTTAGTGTAAACCGTTCCTGCGCGTAAAACCGACCGTTCGAGGATCTGAGAACCGAGCTGCATCTCACCGTTGATTCGGCAAACCGTGCAGGCGGGGCTCAAGTTGCCTCCCAAGTTAGATCCTGATCCCGAATCCCGGGATATTATCCTAGCCAGACTCTAGAACGGCAATCTATTCGAATTTTAGACTATACCGATTAAAGCCCTGCATCCTGTCACTTCGTTTATTATTCGTAATCGTGAATACAACCGTTTCTCTATCGCCGCTCTCCGTCTCCACTTAGCTCGGATGACGATTAAAAATACCAATCGCGAAACCGAATACTTTCATGATTGAAATTTCATTGTACGCGCCACCCTCGAACCCCTCTCGATTGAGGTATCGGTTTTAATAACGATCCGTCAAACGCAACCACCGGCTGATCTCGAATTAAAGTTTCGACCCATACGCTTTATGATTGCCGGAATTAGAAGAACTGAACCGTCGAGAGTAGCAGTGATTTTTTTGCTTCCTGCCGATGCCACGGCACTCGGTTCCGACGATCGACGATTTTTCAGAAGAAGAAAACGTCGTGCAATCCGATCTGTTCGATCGATTCTCCTCGCGCGAGTGCTATTACGAAACACGTACCGCGAGTTTGATGATCTATAGGTCAATCTTCTCGTTTAATCTCGCTGCGCTATCGCGAACTTAGTCACCTACTTCGATCCTGAACTTGTCAACTAGTTGGCAAACTATTGACACGGAACTCGAATTAAAATCTCTCCCCTTTATATCCTTGCTAGGATGGTTTTTCGTAGATTAGTCAATCGATTTCGTCAATATTGAGAAGGAACCGTGATGGAAAAACGAGCTGGTCTATACACAAAAAATTAGCGAGCTTCAAAGATCAACTTATCCTACTAAAATGTTTCCCTTTCAACCACACGAACGACCGAGCTCATCGACCGAGCAAAGTTCCATTACGGAATTATTGCACTTTCCAAATTTCCCTCTCGCCCACCCGTTGTGACGAGATGAAGTTAGACTTTCGCGAAGTTTGGCCATTGCTGTAGTTCCCGCCGGCACACGAGAGTCCATTCATTCAACAAAAGCTACAAATTGCTTATTGTTTTACCCTAATATTATTCTGACCGTTTAATAAGACGTGAATTGCTTTGCGACTGTATCGTGTCGTTTGCATGGACAGAAACGTACGGCCACTTAACAAACAATTCGTACATATGTATGTATAGATATACCGTTATTCTGCGGAAATTACCTTTTTTAGTGGCCGCGGTTAGCGCACAAAAACCATACATATTCGTATTCATTTGTACGTAAGCTAGTTTTTGTGTGTCGGCCTAGGCGATGACTAATGGCCCATAGAAGGGTGTTCATTGAAGAATTGCGCGCCCCTGGCTCTTGTGTACGATTTTTCACGGTTTTCACGCACACTTTGATTGTTTGGTATTGCGAACGTAACTCAGAAAAAATCGATTCGACGAGCACGACACAAACCTTTTGACAAAAAAAATTCAATCAAAGTTCCAAGATGATTGATCGAAAGCCGCAAATACAGAAAGCAAGTTTATTAGACTAAAAAAAAAAAGAAATCAAACAAAATTATTATGCTTTTTATCGTCTATGCTATTTAACTTACAAAAAAAATTTTCGAGAACTAATCATTTATTTTCATAAACTAGGGCGATACGTTTTTACGTATAGAATTGTCACAATCGGCAAAAATTACATACAACTGGCTGACTGTAGCTGTCCCTCCTGTCCTAACAGTCAGCAGAATTTCCCGGTAATCGTTACGGTACTCTGTGGAACCGGTGGAACGAAACTTCGATTTTCGTGCGGCCAAGAACCATCCAATCCTATTTCGTGTTCAATCGGGAATCACGTAGAGCCAGAACTCTATCTATTTAGTAGAGTCGCATATACCAGTCGCTCTTATCAGAGCAAGGAAACGACGGATCGCAATTCGACGATATATAGATCCGTTGCAATCGCAGAATTGTATGCCGTTTAGAAGATCGTTTCCAAGCATGCCCCAAAGTCCTGGCCGATTTGGGAACCTTAGTCCAACTATAATTAGCGTCAACCTCGCTTGTTCCTAACGACAAACCGCGATAAAAGTCTCGTGGTCTCTTAGCGCAGAATAATAGACGAGTGATCTAATGCTGTATTTCGCATAACATAAATATGCTTTCTCATGCACACGCCTGTTCGTAATGTAGCTTAAATGAAATTCAAAAAGTAATGACAAAGTAATATGCAATTTGCAAAATTATTTTATTTCAGAAACTCTCTCTTTCTCTCAATTTATTTCTTATGTATTTTACTCTTCACTACACAAAGAGAATTTTTTCTTAGAGTTTACCTTAAAAATATGACAGTAAGACAACATTGTATTTTCAAAAATTTTAATGTAAATCTCTCTCATTTATTAATAAAACTACAATAAAGTATAAAGTTTGATTAATTTTACTGAAATGCATGGTAAAAATCTTTAAAATATTGTACCATAACTACCATATTTTCAGGATAAATTTTAAAACAAAATTCTCTCCGTGTATCTTTATTTTTAGTTTATATTTCAACTTTCATATTTTTTTCTCGTATTTTTATTTATTTTGTATTCTTTTGTAATTTTTACTCAATACTGTCTATTTTATAGGTATTTAGTGTGCTTAGCGCTTAAAAGGATGTATTCTATAGCGCTCAATAAAAAGCATCTCTCTCTCTCTTTCTCTTTCTCTCTCATTCTCCTTATCTCTGATTCGCTTTCCATTTACATCTCAAGATACTCTATTAATTTTCCTGATTATCAAAAAACAGTTATTTTTGCAACAAATCGCTGTATGTTTTTCGTTGTATTAAAGTCGATTTACTGGTAGTCATCGAATACTGAATAAAAGGGATACTTAAAATGATAGCCAGACAGTGCATCGAAACGTTGCAGACAACGTATCAAACAAGTTCAGCACACACATACGCACACACATATATACATAAATACACATATATACGCAATCAGACGCATACGGCCGAGAATGAAGATAGCGTACACAAAAATGGTATTTAGAGAAAGATGATTGATGCTACAAGAACTCGAGCCATCTCGTTACGATCCTGTTCCTGACTTTGTTTTATTCTTTTTCCTTCATTCGTATTGCTGTAGCCCATCTCTTTGACGCTCGGTTACAGCCGCCCTGCAGTTGTCCATGCTGAAAACGAAATCTTAATGACACCTGTCTTGAATGCTCAAAGTTGCGCTGCATGCAGCGAAAATCGTGTACGGACGGAGAAGAAAATTGCGAGCTTCGCGAACAACTCGCATATCTTCATTAAATATGATTGATTTCTTCTAGTTTACCCCCGCAGTTTCAAGTACGTCTTTAGTATATCGCGAGCTTCAATTTTTCAATCGTAGGGAACGTCTGAAACGATTATATTCAATATGCCGCGTATCGCTTTATTAAAATTCCATTACACGCGCCAAAAACGCTTCTAACTGTTCGTGCCATCGTTCAAAGTCGAGCAAACCCCACAAACGATACTCCGTTAATCGACAAAAAGCGTGGCTTCTTTTTCCGTCAATCAATCTTTATCCCCGCAAGTCGAGCAGCGGCAAATATCGAACTCCAGTGTTGTTAAAAAAAATCACAACTATGATCTAAAAAAACGATGTTTCCGCTGCCTTCAGAGGAGATACGCGTATTTCATGGATAATCCTTGACGAGGTAAGACGATTCTCGAGGTATGGCATTTCCCTTCTCTCGAATCCAGGTCTATCTTGCCGGCCGATCGAACACTCGCCTACACAATGAACTGAACCTGCCCCCCCTTCCGCAAGAATATATGAAAGATACAGGGAGGGGCAAACAAGTCCTTGTCTTCTCACTTTTCTTCTCACCGCGTTTCATATAAATAAATATTGTCTAATGATTGATCGTGCGTCATTGCGCTCGCGAGCAGGACATTACATCAACCGACCTGACACGGTGGTAGGTTTCGAAGAGGGTCCGCATTTTTTATTTACGTCTTACGCCAGGTAATTTGTCATCGTGCCACAATGCTCGCCTTACGAACGGCCGAGAAAGTCTGGCAAGTTAAAATACGTGTACGGATATAATCGTCAAGCAGAGCATGGATAACACGACGACGGAGGTTGCATTATAATCAAGAGCATTCTCGCATAGTTCGCTCCTGAGAAGAGATAAGCCAGATAAGCGAGAAGGAAATCACAAAAAAGGCACTATCGCAGGTAATGCGATTCCCGTGTGCTTCGTGATCTTGCCGTTGAACGTACTTAAAATTCGCTCAAATCGAAAACGCACGGTAAAATGTTAAGTGCTAAGAATCGCGAATTTCTTATAGAGAACAGAAGGAGAGAACGTCACATGTATACGAGACACAATCGAAATGACGTGGTGACGTAATACGGGAAACGTTTTCAAATATGTGTTTATTGGAACTTTTTTTTCACCACGAATTGAATTTCCTATTAAATCCCAGGTGCGTGCTCTCTCATATGGTTATATTTCCGGATATCGCGCATCGCATATTGTACGAGCTGTATTGTGCTGGCGAATTATTGAGATTTTTACATCGAACTATCCTGGGAACGCCTGCCTACTACATTCTATAACAGCAAATTTCTCGCATCCATCCTCTTCGATGCACTCTGATATTTCGAAAATACGCAACGCCGACATACCGGAGAAGGGATCCTACGGTAAACTATCCGGGGACGACGAATTTCACACGAGACACCTGATACTCACGAAAGCGCGAGTTCGCGAGATCTACGAGCGAGACGTAAGTCTCGCCCTAAACGTGACACAGGCTCATGGAGCACTGCGGAAGGATGCTCCGCATTTTCATAGTGGTAATACATTACGACGCGACGAGGGCTGACGAAAAGTTGCACCTACATCGCGGGAATTAATAACGCGTGACATATTATCGAGTCTCGTATCCAAAATGTGCCGCAATAACGCTCACCATATTTCTGCGAAAATGTATGCGTTTAAAGCGTAGGTAATAGCCTGCATTTCTCTCGAGAGGCTCTTTTTATTACGTTTCCGTATTAATACGACTTTTAGACGAGCGCAGAAACGAAAACGCATTAAGGAAACGTTCCTTCAGCCTGTCATGACGTTTTTGTGAATGATAAGAGGAGAGACCGCCGTTATGTAGGCATAGAATTTGAAGTCGATCATTCCGCTAACGGTAAAGCGTTGAGCACGTCGGAGAGTATTCATCATAATCAGCAGCGGAGACAATTAAATGGCGCGTGTGCTTCATTTATCACCATAATCGTGTATGCGGACAGCCGCTCTACCGCTGGGGAATGCGTGGCTACACCGTCGCAGTTAAACTTCTCCCCGCGAAGGAAATTAGCCCGTAAAGCGGCCGGACGGTGGAGTTCCCGGGAAGCTCCTCCTCGCCTTACTTTCATCTATTATTACAAATGGCAGTGCGAGTTCCCGGCGGCGCCGCGAGTCCTCGGCGCCGCGACGCCTAGTGTACCTTGATGCACGTGCATTTACTATTCACATGTGTAAGAAACGGGAGGGAAGACAAACTCCCTTTTCTTTACGTTTTGCGCGATGCGAAAGCGGTCATCAACCGCACCGGCTGTTAAGTATGCATAGAAGATGTTTTATGCAAAACTAATAAATGTTGATTCATCAGTACGTGCGTATTTTTCTTCTTCAACAATTGCACATAGTGACTATAAGAATTTCCACAACTGTTTTTAATTCTAAATTTTTTAATTATATTTTTTAATTACAAGTGTAGTAATCTCAAAATTTATATTGTTAAAATGTATATTTTTCAAAAAATTAAAAATTGTTTAATTCTCTCTTCTCAAATTGACGTAATGGTAAAAAAAAGTTTATAAACAGTAAAATATTCGTGAACTACGTTTAATATATAATTTTTTAAATATTCGTGAAAATTATGTTTTAATATACAATATAATTAATGAGATATATCAGAACGGTTCTGTATGAAAACAAAAATATTTCCGAGATATTTGCTTCTATTTTTTTTTAATATCTCTATAGTTGAATGCAATCATAGTATACAGTAGAACGACGTGAGTGCATCACGCATAATGCATAATATTTTCCAAGTTGTCTGTAAAAACGGGTTGCAAGACCGACTTATTCTTATCTGCATTTCCTCCAGACGTACAATTCAAAAGGGTCGTCGACCAGCATTTCCATTGTGATACAAACTTGACTTCTAGGAGGACGATTTAACGATAGGGGGAACAAAGTTTCCGTATGATAACTACGTGCCTACAAGCAGTATTATAGGATAGGATGCGGCATCGATTTAACTATACGAGCAAAGGATACTTCGACTTATATCGCGCAATGAAAGAAATATAGAATTTTCTTAATGGCACGTTTATTGAAAAACTTGGCAAATAACTTCATATTTATCCTTGTAATTAAAGTTATTCCATCCCAATTATTAACATCCTCCATTGTACATCACATATAGAGCAGTATTTAAACAAGAAACATTTGAATTCATAATTAATTTTGCATTATAATCTACAAGATTGTTTACTCAATTATTAGGTGTTGGAATTAATTCGTAGCGTTTTACAAGTGATGGGAAGTACTTTCATTAATGTATTTTTTAATGCTCATGTGAAATAAATAACATTCTTTCATTAAAAAACGCTACGAATTAATTCCAACACCTAATACATAATAAAATCCGTAAAATTATGTGCAATATGTACGCTTTAATGTTATTCTTATTATACAGGTTAGATCCAGATAAAGTCCAGATAAAGTCGTAAGTCGCAAATAAATGTTGGACCATGATAATGCACTGAACGAGGAACAACCGTCTTAGAAACTTCTGGCTGCTTAAAGTAACTTTATATAAATCTTATTTTTCTCTCAATGTTCTTCAGCGGGATGAGAGGCACTATAATCACACATAGATACAACTAACTTTTTAATAGTAACTTCTTAACGTAATCTATATGTATATATATCTATATACATATAATATATTATAAAACCTCTACCTATTGCGACAAAGAGTAACAATAAAGCTTGTTTGATATATAAAAATAAATTTTCAAAAATCAGGTGCCTCTTCATGACTCTCGTTAGGTGCTTCAAGAATGATATGAAACGCTGCGAATTCTATAAATGTTCTCGAAAGAGCTACTGTAAAAGATTGTAAGAACTGCTTCTTAATCAATACAAACTTATTTCCTTAAGGTATTCCTTTTCTTTTTTTTAATTAATATCGCATACATATTTAATAAGTTTTTCACCAATCTTTTTCAACCACCTCTCCAAAGATTCTTGAAAGGCGCGGCCGAAAACCACACGGTTACGTGACCCAAGAAGATTGTACGGCGGAGAAAGGAGTTCGCAAAATGATAGCCGGCAGTGCATTCGCGCTGTACTTGTAATCTTCACTGATATAACCGAGGCGGAATTTCGTGCCAGAATCCATTTACACGGAAATTTTACTCGATGCCGTTGTGATAGGATTCATTCCTTTTAGAAGCCATAAACCTCGATTTAAAAGGAGAACTCGGATTATTGAAAGATGTGTAGTGAAACGGTTCATCCGCCCTCATCGTTGGATACATTCGGTGGAGAAATCGCGCTACATAAAAGACCGATATTCGATTAGTGATGCTTAAAGAGTAATATTACTTTGCATTACAAATCGGGATATCGCTTTGCCAAAACTCATACAGAATCCATATCGAGATCAAATGCAAAAGAGATAACAGTATATTTTCGTATTTATAAATTCATTGAGCATTAATTTATAGCGTCATTTATAAATGACTTTTTATATAATTTTTTTCATTTTTTAATGATCAAAATGAACATAAATTAACATTGTATAATATTAATCAATCATTTAATTTTACGCAACTGAAAAACATTTTATATTATGAAAATAATATGATCATATTGAAACATTATAAAACTGCATTAAAATAAAACTGTTTTAATTTACTGGAGAATTAAAATGTTATATCATATATTGCAACATGTTCCAATAATGTATACCGTGAATATTAAATTTTTCATATTATCGATATGGACTTGGAAAATTATTTCCCCGATTACAGTCTCGTGGTGGTTGAACATTTAGGTTTTAACGATAGTTATCACGAAAGATGAACTGCTGCAGCGAACAAAACGGCCGGAAAGAGGCAAAATGAGATAGGGATACCCAAAGTTGCATAATCGACCGAATGGCGGCACGGCGTCGTAAGTTCGCGAACGAATAAAACTTGACTAAGTGAATCGAGTGAATAGGGACCAAATGAAAGAAAGTGGAACCAGTAAATCCATTGAAAAGTTTCTCACTCGCAGACGTTGCGACTTTTGCTATATATTGTTCGAATCTTCGTCGATGACCCTGCGATACTACAACGAAATCCGAGAACCCGATGAGATCCTCCTATCTTCTTTTGAGAGATCCTAAGTCACGTTGTAAAGCCTCGCGTGGCAAGGAACACGCGGATATCGATCCATAAAGTTACTAGGAATGCAAAGTACATTTTCGGAGTTTGAATAATAGTTATGTTACTTACGGTTCGTTTAACTTTATCCCAAGCATAGAAGAACTCTTTAAAGTTTCACGAAACTTTATGACAATTACAGCTATCGACCTCGTAGATATCGTTTAAAAGTTTCGTAATATCAATATAAATATTATAAAAAATATATACATAATATTTTTTAATATAATAATGAACTTTGATAATGGATAACGATCATCATACTATGATGAATTAACTGGGACATTAATAAAGATGTAAGAGAGGATAAAAGAGGAAATTGAATTTAAAAGAGTGAATTTAGTACCTTTAATTCAAGTAGATTGCCTAGATCACTTAACTAATCGCGCCAGGGTAAAATGTGTCGACGTGTTTCAGGTCGTTGGGTCAGCCGGCGGATAGTCTATAGATTTGTGCATCGAGATACTTTCGTAATGGATGAAGTGGATTTGAGAGGCGCCGATCATTTCTCGTGCTCGCGTATGGAAAGCACGTGCTCTCATCAGGTTCGCGAACTTGGCAGGTTCGCCAAATTGCTCGGCTAGGATTAAATCGCTTTTCCGTTACACAGGCTCTACGTTATTACGCTGCTAGCTTGCATAAAATACGTTTAAATTATACTGTAACGTACCGCTCTATTATACAAGCGTTCCTCAAGTATGAAAGTACGAGGGCGTTTAGCGATCTTTTGCAGATTAGAACACTTCCATACCTATAAAAAGAGGTAGGTAGCCATGGTTTCGATCTCTATCTCCATTCATCTTTCTCGCGCGCGCCCGCGCGCGAGATTACCAAAATTATCCAATCATATCCTGCGATTTAACCGCCGCAACATGCCCGACTGGAATCGATACTCGATACGTGCATCGTATGTCTACCGAAGGCCACATAAATTGCAAGGGGCAGCAAACGTGCGCGATGCGCGATGCAGAAAATACCAGACAGGTGCACCTATCTCGACCGCGATGCGAGAGCTACAGAGCGATAATAAAACGTTGGTCTTGTTGCACGAGGTCGCGACTTTGAGAATTTTCAAGTGCACCTCTTGTAAGAAAGAACGTCGGGGCCGGGAGTGTGAGTATATTTAGTGGCAGTGGACTCCACCCGCTGTCCGCCCAATATTAACTCGCGCCATAATGCGCTAAATTCCTACCACCGTGCACCGTTCCCGGCATCCTTCCTTCCTTCCACCCGGAGCGAGAGTCTTAAATCTCTCTCAGCGCCGAGAGTAACCGGCAACCTGTGCTGCCGCTCGTATATCCCTAAGTCCGTTTCGAACAATCGCCAACTCTTTTCTTTTCTTTTCTTTTCACTTCGCAGTTATGCCCAGAGCGAAGGAATCTCGCTTGGCGTAGCCGTACGGCAGCGGCGCGACACTGAGATTGCACACTTTCGCATAGTATAACTTTTTTACCGCTTGTGCGCAAAGTATATATGTATTGTCACTCGTATCTACTGAACTGTGCAGTCAGATACTTTTGTCAGAACTCATCGACAAGCATGATAGCGAAGAACAAGCTGCAAACTAAGATTTCTGTATTTTATCGACAAGCAAGAATCTTCTAGTTTATAAACAAAAACCATCGACGTTATTTATGCTACGTTTTTGTATAAAATAAAATAATTGTAAAGAAATTACATTCTAAAAATTCTTTGAAGTGGAATCTTCCTCTAAAGAATGAAAATTATGTTAGTCTTGGAAGAGAGACACAGAAATTTCATTCTTTAAGATTTCACTCTTTAGAGTGAGATTTCACTCCGAAGAATTTAAAAAGTATATAATCTCTTTACAATTATTAATTTAGAGAGTAAGGCGTTTAAAAGTATTAAGTATATAATTACACAAGTCAATATAAATTTTAATCCAGAAACAACATTACGGAATTCCGAACGTTTTTGACATGCTAAAATCAAATCCAAACTGACTTACTCCATCATGTCAGGGTTCCGAGATATCCTAATCTTAAAATGCCAAAAAGGCCTATTTCGAGTATTTTTAAATTATAATATGTCGTAAATTTGATACAGAAATACTTATGGATTCGAATTCATAAAAAAAATCTATGAAAACCTATGATTATATTAATGGGTCAATGCAATATAATAAAAAAAAATTAGATACATTGTGCAAATATGTCACCAGTTACGAACGAGAACTTATGGACCCTGTATTCTTTATATTAAAAATTTTTTATTTTCTTATTATTTTTAATTTTTTTAATTTTTTTAGTATTTTTACTTAAAAAAATTTTTTTTTCGTTATATATATATTTGCGAATTTTACCCCCTTTTTTCTCTCATGAAAGAAGTGATGATCTTACATGAAATATATACATGTATATAGCTGTAGCAAGGCTACCAGTTTTAAGACCAACTACGTGCTAGCTGTAACTTGGTGAGGGAATTGAAGGAGATGGTTACAACAGCGGACTTCGGCTAAAAGCAGTGAGTATACTTGGAACATATCTAATTTTTTTTCTTCATTTTACTGTGTTGACCTATTTATAATCATAAGTGATTTTTTTTTATATGAATTCGAATCTGCAACCCATTTCTATATTTCTCCATTATATCAAATTTACGAGATATTCTAATTTAGAAATGCTCGAAATAGATCTTTTTGACACTTTAAGATTAGGATATCTGGAAACTTGACGTGATTAAGCAATTTTAGTTACAGATTTGATTTTAGCATGCCAAAAACCTTAATAATTATTATTGTCATTTTAAAATAAAAAAAAAATTTTGTAGGCCCATGTTATAAATTACGTAATTTTGCTGCTCCATCAAATGTGTTATTAGATGTCATTAGGCATCTGATTTATTAGGTGCAAATGACACTAACAACCGCTAATAATCTAATAAAGAAATACCATTAACAACCTGCGTGAACAGAATGTGAGATTAGCATGATATATCGTTTATTCGAGAGGCTACCAGCACTAAAGGAGCCCACATGGTCTCCATCGCGGAAAACCCGCCGCATCAGCAACTTATGGAGCACATTAATAAACTCGATCGCCATTACCGTGATGACACGATATACGGGTACTTCACGAACACCCGGTGGATGCGAGGCAAGTAAGTAGGTCCGCCGCTTTACATTTATCTCCGATGTAACCAGCCGCCGCGCCGCACCGAGAGAGAGACTGCACACGAGGACGCATTGATTATTCGCGGTGTAAAGCCCCGCATTACCAAAGTCCCCTCTATCCTTTACCATCCTGTGAGTCGCGCACCTGAACGCATCCTCCGCCTCCTAGCATGGCCCGTTTTGTTTTTCTCCTCTCAAGCGCGGTCTCCCTCTCGTCCTCGACCTTTGACCGCACTCAGACCGCCTCCATCTCGGGAATACCGCGGATTCTCTCGGGACCGACGTTTTTTCATGGCATATTATTTATCGCCCTCAATTAGTCATGCGACAAAAGACGCGTTAGTTTCCGCTCCGTGTCGCGACGATCCGAGGCGATCTGCTTCGGCGAGCGCCAACAATAGGGTCCACGATGTCCTGGGACCCAGGCGGGGGGTCCAGTCGCTGTCAACAGGCGCGGCCTGGCGTTATCGCGATAGCGACCACTGAATATCTTCGATAATTTGCGACGAGACCGGGAACGAACGGCGGGGATCTCGCGTGACTGCGATACCAACGTCGTCGTTTCGCGGGGGTTGACTGCATTCAGCGCGGGATACTTAATCGTTCTCGGGCCATCGTACCTTCGTTGCGCGCACGGACACATCATTTATTACCGTGCTGATCGAGATCGATCTGCATTCGACATGCGTTACTGACGGCAAGACGGTTCCCGCTCAGCGAAGCGTAATTACGGATCACTGTAAGCAAAGCAGTTTTGTACAAAAAGTCATGATTGCCAAGCATCCTGATTAACCAAAGTGATTTAATCCCTACACCGAGAAAAAATTTACTAAAGCTTAATGCATATTTTTTTCAATAGTACTCTCTAAATTTCTTAAAATGAAATTTCACTTTTTAGAGAGTTATTTAAATAGAGTACCTATAACTAAACATTTACTTATAGTATAATATTTAAAAAAAAATAATCGTTACATTAATAATTCGTATCAAATAAATTTGTTTACATTTGGTAAATATTTAATTAGTATTATTCAAACAAATATTTATTATAATTTAGTACAATTTTTTAGTGTACGTTTTGAACAATTTAAGGGCATCGTGAAAATGTTAACAAGTAATGAATGAATATTTTCCGGTCTGTTATTTACTTTTTTAGATATTTTTACCAAAACATATTGCATTTGCATATTAAATGTATAAAGGTACGGAATTTTAGTAAAAAACATAAATGTTATTTAAAATTGCTTCTAACATAAATACTTCCACTTTACATTCGTTCGTAAGGATACATATGTATAAATCGTGAAAAGCTTCCCCCCTATCTGCACCACGTGAAGAAATCTCGTCTCCATAACTCTGCTATACCTCCGATTTCTTCCACTCGTTCTATTACACATTTCTCGTATCCTTCTACTAAACTGTTTTGATTATCGGAGCGTACTCTCGCGAATATATTCTGCATCATGGCAAAAGTCAAATCTGTTCTAAATGGTAAGCAATAAACGAAATATAAACCGTATTGCAGTTTCCTGCATTTGCTTCAAAAGTAGTTATAAATTTTATACAATAAATACACTGGTACGTTTTAAAAACTCGCATAACGTCGCTGTAATGACTGGCAAGAAGTGCACTCGGGTTCCATTTAATCCTTAAAAACATCGTATAAATAAGCTCGAAATACGTAAGTAATAAGCAGATATTTTAAATATTAATCTTCTTATGATTTTTTATAATTAACCTTCATTACATATAATGATTTTTTCTTTTGTATACGATAGACCGTTTGGGTCCAAAGTTAATTTTCATTACTTTTACACAAAAAGTATACAAAAATTAGTAAGTAATTCTGAAATATTATATACTTTAATATCTTTAAAAAATATTTGTAAGATTGTGTATTTAAAAAAGGAAAAAATAGAAACTTAGAACATTATTCATCTAGATGCCAGTGTTTCAAAAAAACAAAATGTGCAGGAAATGAATGACCCAATCGTGTGTACTAATTGTAAGGGTTACCCACAGGATTTCGTGCTCCGCTCTGTAAGAAAACAACACGTCCCATGCGAAACATTATTTATTTATGATTAAACCATGTCTCCAGTTATTAAGCTGCGGAAGACGAACACCGTTGACTTTGCGCGAACAAACATAGACGAATCGCGGTCAACGCATCAGAAATAAAATCACCATAGGCCGAATTCGATTATATCACAACGAAGCGCCACGTGCAACGGGCAATTACCTATGCAAATATACGGCGGCTATCCCGCTTTTTATCCCGTTGTGTATGCGCAAGCGATGCGACGCGGCGATGAAAAACTCGGTCGGGATTTTCATCGTGGAAGACGCGGCGCACGTTTTGCCGATCGGCGCCGATCGACCGTTTTAAATGCGAGTTTCCATTAAATTCATTCATGGACAAGCCGTGTATGGCATCGCGGAAATTCGATGGGTAATTGTGTTACGTTATGTAGCCAACGCGACCCATTGAATTTGCATCGCTCCCGTACATATAGTATAACGCCAGCAGGGCAATGAAATTCATTTAAATGAGGCTCGCTTAAATATGAGGCTACATCGGATAACAGCTGATCCGTGACAAAGAGAGAAACGATTTGCGTTTTTGAATGGTATACTTTACGCGTGATATTCAAGCTTTACAAGAATCAATTAAAGATCATTATGGTAGAAATTTTTGCACGCATGATAAAGTGATTGTTACGCCAAAAATTTATTTCAGTCGCGTAATTTTGGATTTTAATTTCAACCTTTCAATTACATGTAATATTCGTGTTTTGTTGCTTCGTAAAAATTAATGCGTCAGACAAATTGCATTTTAATTCTTTATGGGATGAACAATTATCAATGTAATATCAATGCTGTATGCATCAGAGTTAGCAGTTTCAGTCGAACTCTAAAATATTTACGACATCTAATCGGTTCAATAGCAACATGCATGTAATAGACATTGAGTCATTTTTGTCGCACGTAATTATTAAAAACAAGCGACATTTAAACAGATTATCTTTATTTGTTAGCAAATATTTACGGCATATTCCTCGTTAAAAAATAAAATAGTACACAGAAATATTTATGCAAAAAAATACAAAGTTAAAAAATACAACTATAACAAAATTGCTGATATATATATTATTTCGTGATAATTACGAAGTTTGCAATAATAATAAAAATATAATTTGTTTCGGTTTATTTTGCTGTTCAATTAACAGTATAAGGTTTGTTCGCGGTGTTTGAAATCCGCAAAAACTTTTACACTTGAAACGAGATAAATATATATTTGTATGTAGAAAAAAACAAAGATTCAGAGAGAGAATGCAAAAGTGCATTGTGATGAAAAAAATTAGAGATAAAAAATTTTTATAGAAAAATATGTAGATATATAGTATGATTTAGAAAGATGAGATTTTATGAGATTCTATCAGTATATACACGTTTTCCAACAAATTTTTCTGAGCTTAAAACTTTTACGTGAATAGGAAAACGAACATTTTTTTCATGTATTACGGCGTTCAATACATGCCGCTAAAAGTATTGTGTACATGTATAAATTAAAATTTTCTTTTACGCCCTAAGCTACTAAGACACGGACTCGAACTAAGTACATCCACGTCCTTTTGAATCACCATACATACATGTGTGCTATTGGCTACCGTGTTAATGTAATTGCGAAAGTACTTGCTACGTAAGTCGTATGAATTCGCATGAATATATATTGCCACATTAACATCGCAGCTCGTCGAAATTCAGCGGATAGGTTTGCGGTATAACGCTATAGTTAATATTATGTTAATGTAACCTTCGGTCCTTCGTTGCTCCGTGCGGTTCTTTCACCGGTACGTACTAGTCTTGTTCGTTGAGAATAGACTTTTTCCGAATCACGAATTACGCATTTGCATTGCGGTCACAAGCACATGTTCCCCGGGTTCAAGGTCTTGCGCAAACCAAGGTTATGTGGGAGTTTCAAAGTTCAAACTCGCGAAAGTAGTTTTAGATACAAGAGGATTGTTGAAATTATTTCCACTCGTTTCTTTATCTATGTATCATTTTAAATGCATGCCAAATTATTTCAAAATTAAATTGCTTTATATATAAAATTATATTTTTAAAAATTCAAATATTTAATTTCTGCAGGGCAATAATAATGTTTTATGAAAGAAAAGAGAATACCTATATATTTAGGGTGAAGCAATTAAATCATGAGATTAATATAATCAATAAAATCGTGCGATTAAATTTTAAGTAAATTTATTACTTTTTGTTGTATTGTGTTAACGAGCTAATGCATAAATTAGAATTTTTAATTATTTTTTAAAAATGAGAATTCATCACGGAAATTTTAGTAACATCACAAGCCAGTATGCTCCAATTCGCAATATTATGAAGTTTATTATACGAAAATTTTATTCTGCAGAAGAAGGAGAATGCGCGATAAGCGTAGGTAATTTTAGCAAGCTGCATTGCTCCAGGCAATCCGCTTTTTATCAGTTCACTGAAAAGAATAAAAGATCTTCTTGAGCATTGCCTAGCAATTTATAATTTCTACAAAAATCTTTATTTTTAAACTTTTAGTAAAAAAAATTTTTGTAGTTACAAACTACTACAAACTTTGTTTAATAAGTTATATATTTAAGACTTCGTTTTCAATGTTACCCATATTTTATAGTTGCAACTTTGACTTTTGTTTCTGTCAAATTATCTTCAAATCTAGTTAATCCATGTCTCAAAGAATATTTCATTATACGCTCATGGATTTCATTTAAATTAAATTTTTATTTAACCGAGATTGTCACTTTCGTGTTCTATTCCAGATTGAAACTCACAGTACTCCCAGCACTAACATAAGAAAGCCACGAATATTCATTCGGCAAATACTTACTTGAAATAAAAACCTCTCGCCAAGAATGAAACGAATCTTCATGGAAAACAATTTGCAGAAGGGCAGAAAGAAGTTTCGCAGAAAAGCAAGCCAGTAGACTCAGCTAAGGATAATACTGACTTCTCGAACGAACCGGAAACATTTTCGTTTAGGGTTCTCAATCGAAGAGCTTGATGATCCAACCGGTCAAGGACTAAACGCGATACGTAGCACAGGAAAAGAAGAAAAGAGAGGATACGAAGAAAAAACAAGAAAGAAAAGGATGAGAACAGTGGATGAAAGTATCTCAAGTTGAATATCTATCCTGTCGAGATCCTCCCCCCCCCGCCCCCCTCTGAAACCTCCCTTGTGTACAGTACACATTCGGCGACAAAGACAGGCGATAGCAAGAAGGTAGAAAGTCCATGACACTTCACAAAAGGATGGTCGAAGGTGAACCGGACATAAAATGAAATCCGCTACGGAGTTTGGCGCGCACGCCGAAAACTACTCGCATACACGGCATGGTCCGAATAACGTTTTCTTCGCATTGTTAGTACCCTCCGCGTTCTCTACCTTCCCTTCCATTGCTGCTTTTACAGTATTCTCCAAAAAAGGAAAAAAAAAAAGAGCGAAAGTTTCACATATCCTCTATTTATAGTTGTGCTCAATATCTTGCCCCGATTCATCCGCGAAAATTGAATTGATCAGATGCACGGCTAAATTCAGATTAAAAATCAAGAAATGAAATACATTACTTTAACCTGAAATAAATATCTAACGAAACTCAGTAATTTGTTATTTCTTATTCAAATACTTTAATACGTTGGCATAAATACGTGCAAAAAGAACAGTTTTGCTGAATAAAAAATTTAACTAGACACACATTTAAAAATAATTTTGTTGAATCATCAAAACAATGATGTAGCACACTCAAAACTGGTTACTAGAATATGTCGAAACTTTTTACAGTATTGCTCATCATGTTTGAGATTCTAACATAATTTTATTATGGTCCAATAAAGTTATTTTCAAATCTGTATCTAGCTAACTTTTAGTACTTCAGTAAAATAATTTTTTCTATATGGAAAAATTCCAACATGTTACATAATTAGAAAAGAATCTATTGAAATGCTGATCAACTGAGATTTTTCTTATAGTAATGATATTAAAATGCAAAATGTAATAAGAAAATGATTACTTAGAAGATGATATCTAAATCTCTATGCTTTAATAAAAAAGAATATATAACACACACAGTAGAGATCACTTAATCTCTTGATGCTCCAATGTCGTATCACGTTTTGCTTAAAGATTCGCGATACATTGTAGATAAGAAAACATCGTCAATGTACAAATCGGATAAATTGCGATTTGTTTCAACATAAAAATGCGTTTAAAATCATCATAGTAGTTTGAGAATCGTCGAACGTGGGCGTTAAGAAAAGAAGGAAGTTAAAACCTATCGCGGTTGGGAAATGGGGTCAGAACGTCGTTTTAATTGGAAATGAAGGCAAGGTTGGGCAGAAAAGGCGCACGAGGCAATAAAATCTAACCACGGGTGACGACGCGAGGGAAGGTAAAAATCAGGCGGCTGGTTAAGTGGCTCGTTGTATCACCCTAATTGAAGGTATAACCGTAAACTCACCCTTATCACCCACTTCGCGCTAGTCTCCTAGACCGTTATCGTGGCGACGATATATAGACCACTTGGCGACCACCATGATGGCGAGCCCACCCGACGCGACATCGTCTTACTCTGTTTTTCGAGCGTCCCGAAAGGGCGGCAAACGAATGTGAATTTCGTGCTTCAATTCTACACGACATGCAGGCCACGTACCGCTGGTACCGCATCCCAGATGGAGAACATTATCGATTCTGTTTTCCCAGGACCGATGAAAAATTAATGACGTGTCCCGCGCAGAGTGACCCGAGGAACTCACGTCTTTTCATCTCGGCCTACTTCCTCGTACTCCTCGCCTTCCAAGCTTATCTGTCGATTCTGTGCGCTCGAGGCAATACAAGACAAATCGCATTAGTCGATTTTCCATGCGGAAGCACGCAAATAAAAAAAAATTACAAAGACATCTAGGTCAAGTCATTCAGATTTCAGCTCTTTTCGTGTCGAGCAAAGTTGAAGAGATTTCGTCGAAGCTAATCGCAAATTCTCTCGACGGTCTCGGTTAGCGTTTGCCTGTCCCATTATCTCGTAAACGGCGCGGAGCTGTATAAGAATCCGGCAATTCTCGATAGAATTTATATTACCGTCGAGCTCATACTACCTAACTGGTTTATTTTAGCGATATCCCGATAAGACAAAAATGGGCAGTATCACTGTCCTTAATCTGACTGTTTGTCCAATCATCCTACAGCCGCGTATCTGATCTGTTTACGTTGCTATTTGCGATAAGCAGTCTATTTCGTTTCCCTCAAAACGCACGGCTTAATTCATTCAGGAGGTCGATCATATAACTTCTCTCTTAAGGCGGAAACGTAAAAAGTGAAAAGTTTCACGTGAATTCTATGATTTCACGAGATCATGTAACTCTCTCAATTGTGAAAATGTGCAATTGTTCACGTGAATTTTTCGCTGTTTCGTGGTAGCGGAAAAACGGAAGTCTAAAGAAATAGGGTAAAATGAGATATTGTAATTTGGATGAATTAAAAAAAAGAAATTTCCAAATTGTATAAAAGATTAAGGTCGCATTGTGTATTCAATCAAATATACACTATTGGTGTATATATTTTGTATATTTGATTGAATACACTATGCGACCTCAATCTTTTATACAATTTGAAAATTTCTGTTTTACTATGCATAACCCCTTTTATCCTAACAAGTATTACATTTGTGTGTTATTTTCCGATGGATTATAACCTCGGAAAATAGATTACTATCTTGAACTAAGAACGGAATGAATATCGACCTAGAAGTCAGCGCATCCAAGCTGCATACGTAATCACTATACATAAAAAGTTTCACGTGAAATCACGATGAGTGAAAAATGAAAAGTGAAAAGCCAAAAATAAAATGTAAAAAGTTTCACGTGAAATTACATGATTGATCCCCTGAACTGAGTAGCCCTCGAAACTTAGTTATCCGTGAAGAAAGTAAACGGAGAACGAAACGAGCGTTCAGCGGTGGCACAAGTTGCCGAGAGTCTTTATTAATGAATTACCATAATTATGCCATAAGCGACGTCGTCTTTATTACCATACTGTTTATATGACCTGCATCTCTGGCGCCTTCCATCGTTTCACTCCCGTTGCTGCTTTCCATTAGTAACATCCAGTTTCCTCTGTCGAAACGAGGGCACGCGGAGCTCGCGAGAAGACGAAGATAGAAAGAGATGAAATGTGAACGTCAACGGAACGAGTTTTCTTTCTCGATGATGAGAACAGGCGCGGAAACGAAAGAGACGAAGACGATTCGAGACGCGAGCGAAACTCGGGGAGCTTCGTCGACGGAAGGGCGGAGGCGCGTGATTGTTGCGCGAGCATTTGCAATTCGCGTTCCATATGTAAAAGGCAGCGGAATCTAAATCGGGAAACGAAATGGATGTCTCTATCTCGCTCGGCGGGATCCGAGCGAATTTGCGAGCTGCATCAGCCTCATATACACGAAGAATAAAAATTACCCCGTTCGTTAGAAACCTCACGCGTCCGCGTGGTTTTATTTCAGATGTCAGGACGTTTATGCCTCCCGGTTCCAACCGCGGTCGGAATTGAGAATTGAATTCAGAAACTGTTGGTTGAACCACTGAACCGAATGATATACTTGTTATAAAAATCATAGGGTTGTTATCGCGAGATGCGGAAATTTTTTAATATTATATAAAATAAAGGACGGCGTAGAGAGAAAAACATTCGAATTCACGAGTAATTAAAGTGGACAGATCAAAATTGTAACAATTATAAATATCGCATAATTGATATTAAGATATTTTTGAATTCTCGAAAAATCGATCTTAAAAATAGTACCTTTGATGCAACAAAATTGCGAGCTCACGTGATACTAATTTACTTTTCCCTCGACAGCTTGTGTATTATGTTTTTGTTCCATCCTTTGATAAGCATTGCCGCGAGATGAGGTAATTTGACGCACATATTCGTCGCAGCGGGGAATATATTTTTGCGAACGGTCCTCGGCTCGCTGCAACAAGAACCGTCTTGCAAAGACATCTTCGGCATCGGTGTCAACCATCATTACACAATATTCAAAGGATGAAAAACCACATGACACGAAGGGGTGGTACCTAATGTAGCGTACGAGATAGATGGGTCAACCGCAGCGAAAGTTAATTCGCGTTTTCACTTCGGCGACGACCATCAGGGGTCGATTGAAAGCGTCGCTCGTCTACGCTCGTCACTGCGGCGGGGCCTCTAACGACGTCGTTATCGATTCTCCAATCCAGGGGCAGCTTTGTAAAACGGAATCGCATTATGCTACTATCAGCTATTATTTTTTCCGAAATCATTTCAGCTAGTTTTAATGTATCGTCAACTTAGCGATGTGCTGAACCAACCATCATGTATCAAAATTTATTATTTTTCGAAAGAAAAAAATTATTACAGAAGATATGAAAGCATAATTAAAACATCTTCCTACATAAAAAATATTTTTTCAGAAATTTAAATTACATTGTGTATTGTAAATAATTTAATCATTAAAATTACACAATTTTGGTATAACATATAACGTATGATGTTATTATATTCTTGCGGAACTTGATAATTCCCAGTTTAAATTTACATATATCAATGTGCAATCAGTTCCACAACGTGCATTCAGATTTCGAATCAAACAGTCAGCGTCTTATCGTGTTAACGAACGTGAACTAATTAACGAGCTATAAGTCCTTTCCAACAGTCGGCCAACGAATTTAAACCGCGCACGTACCGATCGGACCGATCTGGAAGTTAGCCCTCCCCGGACGTGACGTACTAATTAAAGGGCAACTCCGGAATGCAGTCTGCAGAGAACGCCACGCTATATACTGTGGTACGAATATTTACTCATGTAAATGGAGCCTTTCCTGGAACCTCCATTCGCAAATGGTTCACTCACATCTCGAAATCTATCTACGTGATTAAGAGACTTAAGACTATACGTACGGCATCACAGGCCAATTTGCATTAATAGAAGGAATATTTATTACCCCAGATGCTACAACGAGTACACTCGCGATAATATAAGAGTCGTAATTATTTTCATAGTAATTTTATAATTTTTTATCCTGCACCGCGCTTTGACTTTATGACTCCGTTCCGCATTTGTTTATACGTGCAAATTGAAAAGAAAAGCCAACCTTTTAGAATTTTCAACTGTAATATAACTTTTCTAGAATAAACACGTTTTAATTATAAAACTTATTATGTAATCTGTAAAGCCAACTGTCAGCTACGGTACCGACAGCCGACTCTGACTTTCTCTTACGCTTCAAATTAAATAACGAGCACGAAAACTTCACGTGTGATGCATTCGTTATTGATTAAGCCTCGGGGGCTCCATGTAAAATAAGGGTGCATCCGGGAAGGGAGCTCGAGTGGTTCCCGAGGGTGTCTATGCGTCCGTACGTTCTCTCCACGAGTCTGTGAATATCTATATCGTGTAACGAAAAACATGTAAGTGTTATCATCGTTCCTCTCTCAGCAATTAACAATCGCTAGATAAATTATACAATTAAATAGCTAAATAAATTAAAAAAGCATTTTTCGTCCGTTAATTTGCACAGCAAGAAAATATAATAATGTTTTTTTTTTAAAACCATAACATTACATTTATTTTTATCTTCACGTAAAACTGCCGTAACTGTGCAAAATGGATTATATTCGTTGTACCATATAATACGCAAAGTGCCCAAACAAGGATACAGAAACGATTTCTTTACCTTCCAGAATCTTTCCCTCTCCGAAAGTGACATAAGTTATCGTGTTCGATGCTTTCATGCATCACCATGTCTGCGGGACGTTCGAAATATACGTGAGGGTGGGATGTAAGCCTGATGGCGTGAGGGTGAACACAGACGAGGGGTTATCATGGATTGAGCATATCGTCTCGATAAAACATTCGACGATACATTTCTCGCAATTCGATCCAACGATACCTTTCGTCAACTAATAAATAAAAAAATGAAGTAACTCTGGAGCAGCATTGTCGTTTTATAGATAAAGCCTCGGATTAAAGTTTCGCCTGATACAAGTATTAAATCAGGATAGAACAAAATGCGATACTTCTTACGAAATTACCATTACTGCTCGCGGGATAGAAGGAAATAATTCACAACTGACGCGTCGTAATGTCATTAGGTAAAGCATTCCCAGAGATTGTATACCGAGGACATAAATTTTACATATATTTCCATTTAATCTCTTTTATAAGACGAAAGTGTCGATTTATTGCCAGCGAGTGTCGCGGTAAAAGCGACTGCCCTTTCAGTTGCAAATGTATCTCGAAATATTTAAACGCAAAATATAAACTTACAGATTTCGCGGAAGTCAAAAAAATCTACGTATTTTATTCCCTCATCAAAATTTAAACACGAACCCTACACCATTTTTGTGCTCTTAAAATTCTGTGCAAAAATGTCAACCTCATATTGTTACTATTCTTGCGTTATATTCCACGAGCGTGGCGACGACGGACAGACGGCCGCAAAACCGCAGCGCGATATCGAGTTTGATGAAATATAAAACTGATGTCGGCCAGTAAAACACTGTAAAGCTGTTAAATTTCTAAAAGGCAGAAATAGTGCGATGACGTAACAAATGAAAAGACACCATGTCACGCAAGTATCATAAATAAATCGTAAATTTGCATCAATACCATATCTCCTTAACATCATATCTCAAGCCCCTCGCAACATCAATTTCTCGATTTCCATTCAGTAATCAACATCCCCAAGTTCTCTCTCACTACGACACGGTTAACGGAAAGCCAAGAGTAACAAAGTTTCGCCGCAATTTTACTTCGTATACTGGGGATACCGCTACTATCCCATCCGCGAAAGCCAACCAAATCTCGCTTTACTTTGACCAGTGAGTATATTACTCCACTCGCCGAAGCGCCGTGAAATCGACTTCTACTTCGAGTTATTAGTCTTTGTGAAACTCTCAAATAAAACTGACATTAAACTTGGAAATCGATATCAGGAAATGAATCAGATCGAGATTACAGTAAAATTAGAATTTCATATATTTCACAAATATGTGGGTAGCACTGGCAAATATTAAAGAGCTAAATAAATAATAAATAATAAATAACAAATAATAAACAATAAATTGTATAATAAATTGTAGTTAATTTCATCCTTTTTAATGGTGTTCTTCATAAAATCAAAAAATGTGAGAAAATAAATAAAATAGATAAATAATAAAATACTCATGATAAAAATATAATAAGGTAAAGATAACCTATTTCTATTACTTGTTATCAAAACAGAAAATGCAATGCATATATGTATATGCCATGAACTATGATACAACATAACGTGATATAGCATGACAGAACGATCGAAAATATTGGTGGAATATCACGGTAGTAGCAAACAGATATATAAGATCCGCATAAATATTTCTCTAGATGTATATTTACATATGCGAATATATATTTACTTCATCTTGTCGATGTTACGAATTGGATGGCGCTCGTTTTACGAGAAATGTTCATAAAAATGTTAGAATGCGACGGATATTTATCGAAATCATATAAATACGCGTATGTGTTTCTAATAAAAGAAAAAATATTTTGTATTTGTATATATATATATATATATATATATATAGATTTGTGCATAATTTCTTCAAGGATATACGGCAGCTTTTTTTTCAGCAAATAAGATTTTATTTTGTGTTCTCGTTTCTACGATCGCTCCGATATTTATTTCGTGCGCTCCTAGTGAGTGTTTATCTTGCCACCCTTAATTTCCTATCAAACATGTATCTTCTTCGCGAGGGAGGGTGCGCGACCAAAGAAAAAGCGAACAGCGGATGCTGTATCGATTGAAATTTAATATCTGGTCCCCGATGTGCGGAGGATCTCTCTTGTAAATAGAGGGGAGCTCCCTTGTCGCTTTTCCTCGAGATCCTTTTTTTCTACGATTTCATAGTACCTTTACTCTGTGAGGCAGAGGCACCCTCTTAACGGAACAATGGACTTTGCGGTTGAACCTAACGGAAATACACATTAGGTTGAGATTTGTACTGCCGTGTATGCAACTGTATCAAACTGCTTTGAACAATTTTATCAGATCGCAAACCAACGAGATTATCGTTTTATCTCGGATAAAAAAAATGTTTAAATATAATATGTTAAAATTTAATATTGTAATTTAAAATAGATTGATGAGAATAAGTCTAATGCAAATGAGAGAAATCCTATCTTTTTCGGTCTTGAAATCATGAAGAGAACCAGAATAGTAATATTATATTAAATTGATCGTATTCAATTGACAAGCAAGTTAATAACTTTTTAATGTTAACAAGCATCTTTAATTAAATGTTTAAATTTAGTTTAAACTGTATTATCATAAATGATCGAACAGTCACAATTAAGCACACCAATGACTCAAGCTGACTTTTCAAAGTAACACGAACATTTCAATGCTGCGACTAAGCTCTTCAACGAGATATTCGATCATCTTTCCCAGTACATATTCAAGCGGATCTTTTAACGACTTCAGATCAGAACTAAGAAGAAACCGCGAATAACGAGGACGTTCCGTAGAGATCGAGTTGGACAGTGACCAAGGCTAGCTCCTCTCGATAGACCCCGAGTATAATCGACTTTAAACGATCGACCTTGTCGATCGTCTCAACATCGTTAAGCAACCGCCACGTCGATGTGCATCTCGTACATACAACGGTGTGTATACATACAAGAATACTGCGACAACGAAGACGACGAGGATATCGCGTGCTTCTGCGACAGAAGGAGCCTGAGAGAAGAAGCAAGACGAAAAGGATAAATAAAAGCGTGAACGAGGGAGGTAGCGAAAACGAATCCGCGATTTGTTGTTCAAGCAAAGGTCGCATATCCGATCCATTATAGTTTTACGCCAACTTTTATTTTTATCATCTCCGTATTAACACCCCGTGTCGTGTGTAATGTCCACTGCGAGCGATTTCGGTCGATTGTGCCAGGCGACGTGACACGCTTTCAGGACCGAGTAGCGCCAACGATGCATTTAACGATCGACCAATCCTACTGTTAAAAAACGAAGAGACCGAGAGGAAGAGAGAGAGAAAGAGAGAATATGCGGAGGCAGCGCGACATGAGGAAGAAGGAAAAATACCGTGGGCTAACTGTAGGTAAACGTAACCTTTCGTAGCCGCTTGCGTGCCGGCGTTCATGCCAACGCGTGCTGCACACCCACGGAATATCACGCAAGACGAGAAGTCACGCACATGCCTGGACGAGAGCGACGGAGAATTCCCGCTCGGAGAATTCCGAGCATCGGCTCCTTTATGGGCGGCCGCGTGCGTCGATCGTGAAATTCTAATCTACCTGAGATGTAATTATATGCTGTGTGCGGAGAAAAGTTCACGAAAGGTAGTTTCCACTTGTGGCCTCTTACAAACGTTTGCGGAAATGACGAGGAATCTACTGTATACGTCGAACGTATACAGTATAACGATGTTCTATCAGTGCTACGATCCGAGATATCACACATAACGTATTATTATCTATTACTTCATATCATTCTTATTCCTTAATAAAACTTTAAATTTTGTAAGTTATTGTGTCATTTTACGTCTTATTTATATGCATTATTCATTTATGAGCCGTACATACCCCCCTCCCAGCCCTATGAGATATACGGCAAAAAATGCAAGGGTTTCTAAAAGTTCTTTTTTTTAATATGAAAAATAAGTATTTCGGATTTCTAATATTTTTTTCATAGTAGTAGACAGTACAAAGTTTTTACTGATATAGTTCATTTATCTTAAAAATAGCAAATAATACTTAATAAATTAAGTTTTTGTTAGGCGCGGCGTATATATACCGAAGTTACCCTAAACCTGTCTTCAACACAGCGAACGAATTCGCTTAAGCGCAAACCACCCGACAAATTTCAGTATTTAATTATGTCGGGAATTTCATAGCGCGAAAGTAGACTAATAATTCCGGCTAATGCGTAGGTGCTTTCAAAATCGCTTTAGCAAAATTATTCCCATGCGAGCAAGGGGGGGGGGGAGGAGGCATTAAATTCGAAATACATCGCTAGATTTCATTTCCTTCACGCACTGAGAGCCGATCGTTGAAATGCAAATCTGCGCACGCGTTAAAGAAAACGCGTGTTTCGCGCAAGAATAAAATAAAAATGTGAATAAAATTCTCACAAGAGTTCCCTTTAAGGGGGCGAATAAAAGTGGGAATAAAGGTGTTCGTCCACCAGGCAGCCGGAAATTGATATCCGCGCGCGCAGGAGACTCGGTTAATCGAGCGCGTAGGAATCGTCGCTCGAGTGGCTCGACACATCGAGTTGAAAGCTACGGAGCACGATTTTTCATTCGCAATCGGCACTCGACGTCGAATCGATGGATAACCACGTTTTCGCGGGGTCCGAGAGGATCGGAGAGGGAGAACTAGCGAAGAGAGAGGGTGGGACCTTAAAGGGATCATGCGGTACTTTTTCCTTTAAAGGGAATGAGCGATATTCTGAATTTATTAAGTCGAAAGGCCAGCAGCTGGGCTTCCAGCCAGACTCTATCTTCTCAAGCGTCGCGACTCTTTGTTACGCCGTACATTATGCATTGCATTATATTCGGCACGTTTTTCCTTCCGAGAAACGCGCTGGCGCGGAATCTGGAGCAACGTCACCAAGTCCCAAATCGACTTTCTTACGCCGCTCTACGTTATCCTTTACGTCTGCCGGTGCCGGCGATACTCAGCATCGAGGATAAGGTACCGACTGGTTGCTCGAGCATTCTTAAGGAAAGGCTCTTCTCTCGCACTGCCGTTGACAAAGTGCCGCGGCTTTTGCGCCCGATCGTACAATCTACATAGAGCACTGGGTGACTTCTTGGGCGAGCAAGGTTTTTGACCATTTCGCGAAAGAAATATTGAAAACTTTTTATGCAGTTCGAAACCCCCCGAATCGCTCGGGTCGTACGTCGAGAAGAATGGTACAATTAATTTCGCCATCGCTATCGATGAGAACGAAAAGCTTGTTATCCCGAAACAATGAATTTTTCAAGGATTTCTTGAAACATTTTATGGAAAAAATTTCATTTATCGGAAAAAGTAAGAATTTATAATTATGACATTTCGCATTTTACACTTTATTGCATTATCAAATAATATTCAAATCTTAATAAGCACAAAGATATATTTCTACTATTTATTACAATCATATTGTTTGTATTACATATATACAGTGAGTGCAAAAAGTATTCGTACGGAGAAACTATTTTTTCAAAAAACTTTATTTTTAAAAAGTAAATATTATCCAGCGATAAATGAGTCATCGAATTGATGTCGAATCCATATCGATATAGTGATTTCAACATCAATTCGACATTTAATTGACGATCATTTCTTGCTGAGTAATTAACAATTTATTCATAAAGACTGTATGTTTCTTAAAATTATATACATATCAAAAAGATGTATATTAATCATAGAAAATATATCTTCTAAAAAATAAGCTAAAATTAAAAATTATATTGTTTGGATGCTCAAAAGTATTCGTACAATCGAGAAATTTGGCTTCGAAAATCAGGAATACATACAGAGCTCGTTCGTTTATGTTAGAACAGAATGTTAATTTTGCTAATTAATGTTTATTTTCTACAAATAAGACTTTTTATATAAAAAAATTTCCTTGTACGAATACTTTCTGCACTCACAGTATGCATATAATATATATTATAAGGAAATTAAAAATATTTCAGATAAATGAAATCAAATTAAAAATCGGAGTTATGATATTAATCTTCGTAACGTGTATAACACATCACGTCGAAGCAAAAAACGACCTTAACGAGTAGCACGCATGATAAAACGGGGGTCTATCTGAAAGGGATCAAGCAAGGGGAACTCAATATCACAGATCTGATTCGCTACCTTGACATCGGAGATTAGCGTCGCTCCCTTCAATCAATGAACATCCCAAAAACCCACGGCGTTGCCTAGCGAATGTTCGTTCTTGACGTTCATGCTGTCATTGAAACGTCAAAAGCAGGTAGTTTCGCAGCAACGAGGTGAACCGGCATTGGCTATAAAACGCAGAGTTTCTGCTGGCAGTAATTGCCGGACCTGCTAAATCGAGTGAGACACGAGACAGATTACGAGGCCGGTGTATAGTCGTTCCCCATCGCAAAGCTCCATTTTTTGCACGGCGAAAACACGAAGAATGAATTTGTGAAAGAGAGACAGAGAAAGAGAGGGGGGAGAGAGAGAGAGAGAGAGAGAGAGAGAGAGAGAGAGAGAGAGAGAGAGAGAGAGAGATGCGTAATTACATTCACAAACAAATATTCATGCAGAGAAAAATAAACACGTGAGAACAATATAAAAAAAATAAAATATAGGCAGTCGAAAGCAGATAAAGGAAAGCGTGTGCCAAGTGACGTATGGAAAACATTTCGCGATGATTGCCACCAAAATCGAGGACCCCCTCGACTGAGAACCGCAATCTGTCGAGAGCTTTGTTTCTTTTCAGTCTCGAAAATGTGATATTTCACGAAACCTGACAAATTTTTCAAGCTATGCCTACATCCGCCGAGCGTTGAAAACGTTGATTTTAAACACTGATTTTGTGTTTGCTTTCATGAATTCCAGATATGGACGGGAAATATAATCAGGTTCGGCGGGTGCGTGGTTTTTCATTGAATTTGGCTACAGTTTTCGAAAAGAAAAAAGCGTTCATTGTTTCGTTCGTAACGTGTATTTAAAATAGAAGTTGGCGAAATACTCGCCAAACTTGTGAAGCGTGGCATCGTAAAGGAGCAGATGCGAATGAGAACGGAATTCGATCCCGGCTCGTAAACTCCGTTTCCTTCATATAAATCGAAATTGCGGAATTTACGGTAGAAAGATCACTCTCTTTGACGATGGAAAAAAAAAAAAGATAATAGCTGCCAGAGTTTAAAACCCTACTTTTTTAGTTAAGCCAATTTCCCTTTTTACGCTACGATAAATCTTCGAAGAATCCTAATTTTCTCGTTTCATTGCTATTCGATTATCGCATCAAGCGATGAATATTAATGCTTTCAACACTTTTTCATGCAGTGGCTAGAGTACATTAACCCAATGAGATTAAATGGTTTAATAATATGTGATCGAGAATGGTTAGTAATAACAATATACACATATTGCGTCCATTATAAACGTAAATGATAATATTCTAAAGCTTTGCAGGCTGGTAATGACTATAATATTATCTGAAACATCAAAACTGGAGAGATCATCATTAATGCATTTCATTTACATACAATCAGTGATATAATTAGATGGCTAATGTGTAACTATACGTTTCGATGATTGTTATCACGACGACGGCAAAATTTTCCCAATATCTCGGATTAAGTCACAGGAAAGGCAGAGTGAGAGAAACGAAGGGAGATAAGGTCAACGGGAAAGTGCGTGGCTCCTTACACAGTTCCGCAATTGACTTTCCTGCTTTCCTCTCGTGCCATCTTCTTCCCTTTCTCCCTCGCCATCTCAATCTCTCCGTTCGATTCCCTCCGCACGACGGCACGAGATCACAGGCGAAACTTCTGTTTCTTATCTGTTTTGCGGGGTAAACCAGAGTGCGTAGCGCATGAAAGTTACTTTAGATGAGTAACGAGAACTTGCACGAGACCGGAAAAGAAGGTGGAGAAGGATGTTAATGCTCTTCCCTTCCCTTACCGCGTTTCCGTGTTTGTCGCTAGTTTTAATCTCCCTCCTCCTCCCCGCTCCCTCCCCCCGTCTATATCCGATATCTTGTTCGTCGAGAGACAAGCCGGAGCGCGGTCGATGTAATTATAAAAAGGAAGGAAACGACGGGCGATACGCCGACAAGATGACGGAGGGCTGAGCGTGGGTCTGTAATCTAACTAGGCATTGCCATCCAACCGGTATTACGCCCGCCATGATAGACATTTTTCGGAGCGACTCGAACACGATCGTCTCTTTAGCACGCTTCCGCATAACAACATGGAATTATCTGCGATCCGATGCGCCGTATCGATTTAACACGCTCGTTTTATCAGGTGACGCTGGAAAAATCGTCAACTATTATACTTAATAATACAGTAGATATATAATAACGTTGCAACAGTTTTCACAGTTTACATGTTACGATAACTAATTTATGAATAAGATTGACTAACACGCACGTTGTACATACATTTTAAAGAGCATCCTGCAAGTGTCAATAGACTTGTATAATATTCAAATTAAGTTCATAATGTTTAACGATACCTGATAACCGGTTAAGTAATGAATATCTATTTGTAATTTCTTGTATTCCATCGCGTAATATTATTTTCTTTTTTAGCTTTTTACATTAATAAACTATAAAATTTATTACTCGGAAAATATTATGTTTTCTACGGAGAACTTCATGTAATTTACATATTTTACACTGTATACTTTTTCATCAACTGTATATGCGCACATTGGAAGCTCTGCTCATGTTAATTAAACATGTAATTTTATACCAACAATGCGAACACTGGTTTAAATTAAACATATACTATTTAATCAAATATGTATAAAATTACTAATATGTAATTAATTAATAATTGCATGCATTAAATGTTTAGTTTTAAAAGTAATGCGATTATTATTCATAGTGCTATAATACATAATGCACATGATAAATATTTTTGACGCAATTTTCCAAAATTTCTTTCATTAAATAAAAAAAAATTTAGTTTTAATACCTTTTAGAGTTATTATTACATACATTTTACAGCATGCCTTTCCTCTCTGTTCTTTTCGCAATGAACAAATCGTCATTATTATTATTATTATTATTATTATTATTATTATTATTATTATTATTATTATTATTATTATTATTGTTATTATAAGATGAGAGACAATCTGAATTAGATTACGTTTTGATACTTATTAAATGCACCTAGGCAAAATCCACGAATAGTAACCTTGGATATCTTTAGATATTCAAAATGAACTGCTGACAGCTTTATGTTCGCGGCGATCTCGTAATATTCCGCCGTTAAAGCCCAAGTGGAACCTTTGTAGGTCACTACCGTGAATCCGTAGAGTACTGGGTGTTTAGCATTCCAAAGCTTAAAGCGCTTAAAGACGCTTGAGAATTACCATATTAGCGGAGCACCGAAGGGTACGAATCGCACTCTATACGGAACGGTCGATTCGTCACGAGGTCAAAGGCAGCAAAGTCTTCGAATCTTCAATCGTCAAACGCGCTAATTATTTCTCGAGACTATGATCTGTCTTTCGGTTTTTGTTCTTATCCAGTCCTTCCCCTATTGTCTCCGAGGCGTTTCGTTCGATCTCGTATCTCCTAACCCGTCCAACAAAGCGGCCACCCGAGCGAGACAGAACAGGCAAAGGAACTCGATTGCTTAAACTCGATAATCGATGTCTACGCCCCGGTCGGCGATAGTTATCTTCGTCGCCGGCATCGCAACCCAATTAGCAGGACATCTGTATTCCGCGTTCTTGCACGATCACGAAAGCAATTCTGCGCGTGTCCCCCCCACTGATAGTGAATAAACGAGCGTGCGCGCGCTTTCGCGGACCAAGTTTAACGGAGCGCGCAGCACTAAGCCGCGCAAACTTTAATGCGCGTGCTTGTCCTCCGATTTAGAGCTTAAAGACACAGGCGATTCGTTTAGACTAACCTATCGGCTGGTGGTCTGGAACTTTCCTGATAATCCGTTGGATATGGTTCGAGAGAAAGATGGGGAGAGAGAAAGAGAGAGAGGAAAAACTGAACCCCTTCGCCGTGTGAATTCAGGAACGAGCGTGATAGTCAAGCCGGCCGGGTGCGCAAACGTGTGCACCTGTATGCACCGTACACGGTTCAGTTTTAAAGTAGCACACGGAAA
Organism: Acromyrmex echinatior; assembly: GCF_000204515.1. Next base: position 48,145 of record NW_011627088.1, on the reverse strand, counting down.
AGTTGTAAGCAGCTTCTGAGCAGATCGCACCGAAGGAGCCGAGGGGATTCGCGGCGACGCAGGGAGAACTACGTTCGGAATGGCCTCGTTGGCTAAGCCAAACTCGGCCCCAACTACGAGCTAACAACTCAGCATAATGAGAAAGTTCGGTGGTTTTTGGTTAAAGAAACTATTCAATTGGAACTCGAGTTTCTCGACGCCGCCGGTATACAGCCACATTGGAACGATGGCGATCAATGCACGCGTTCATTATCCGAAATTTCGATCTCGTGGAAGAAGAAAAAAAGCAGACGTAGTCATCAAATGTTCATTTTATCCGTTAGTAATAAACATACATTACATTGTTGCCAAACAATTGACAATTACACGTTAGAGTAATAAAAAAAAAACAACTTATACCGCTACAAAGCTGAATACAAATAAAATGTATTAATAATTTTGTTTAAATATCTTTTAAGTGATTTCTTATAATTTATATCTTTAATCCCCTCCGTTTGCAATCTTTTTTCTCTTTTACTATTCTAGGATTTCAAAAACTGAGGAAAAATTCAGGGTTATTTTTCAACATTTCTATTACATTACCAAATAATTTTTTTACAAAATATTTTAAGAAAAGGAACCGAACTTCTTATTTCGAAGAAATTTGAAAGTAAAATATTGCTTGTGCCGAAAAGACCCAGATTGTAAACAGAGGATTAATTATGATATAAGTAATAAAATAAAAGAAATTGACAGCAACGATGAATATAGCCAAGACCGATCCTCTGTCGATAATTCGACGTCTTTCCACATAATATACGCGTTAACTGTCAGCAGTGTTTGAAAATTGTGTCTGGCATGGGAAATCGACGGCTTTCACACGAGTGTGGATAGATTCTGAGCGGTGTGGCAGCTTCCGAACGTATTTCAGTAGCCTTCGGCAATTCGGGACGCGCGAGGGAGGGTTTCGTACGAGAATAGAACAAAGCCTTCTCCCGTCGACTCGTAAAATCGCATGTAACCACCCCTTTCTACGGTTACCAGGCCGCCGATCCTTCAATCCCCGAAACCCCGCTCTCGGATTCGCCCATTGGCCTCACAAACATAGAAGTACAAGTACACAGACCGGGTCAGACAGCTCCATGGACGTTCACGCTCGACATCGAGCGAGGAGTAAATATTGGGCAACAATAAAGGCCAACGGCAATCGGTAATTAATACGGACCCGCTTTTGTAAACTCAGTACCGGCACAAATGAGAAATAACAGCGTTCTGTGCAAAACACGTGGAATAACAGGTAGATCAAACAGGACGCATATCGACCGATTCTTTTTAAAATGAAGACCTTCGTACAAAACCAGCAGATACAAGATAATAGTGTGTGACAATTATATAGGTATATATATATATATATATTAATTAAATTTGTCCGAGAATGTTATTAGCGAATATTACGTAATTCGAACCCACCAAAAGAGCGAAGAACGCCGTAGGAGGAATATTGTAAGGAGCAGCGGTGCTTCCATGAATCGCAAACGGATCTGGAAAACAATATGGGCAAGGAGGTAACCGGATCTTGCAGCTCTGGGTGAGATCATTATGCTCGAGAAGTTTGCACGATCGAGAGTTAATGACCTGCAGCGTTAAGGCAGAGACGATACAAGAGAGCTACTTTGGAAACCCTCGTCGACAGGTAGATATGGTTTACTCTCGACGAAGATTCCGTATTACGTTTCATTTGAAAATCAATTATCAGCCGATCGAGATTTCTCACTGATAGTCCTCTTAGATAATATTACGAAAATTCGCAACTATCGATATTGTTAGTAATATTGTCAAAGAATTGAGAAAGAATAAATAATAAATTAAAATTATACGAGGAGTACGATATTTATAGAACAATGTTAGATTAGAAAAAGTAAAATTGTATTTTTCCAAAGATAAGTGTTCTCAGACTAAACGAACTTGTATGTACTTGTAAAAGTACATATTATTTTCTTTTGTACATCTATAAAACAAGTTTTGAAACTCTGTGGGTAGTATCTGTAATAATGAACGCCCACGCGTGCAAAAGTTAGTACGATACAAGCTATACTCCTTATGTAGAGACTTGCACTATCGCCAGTGGCATCGAACAGTTGCAAGATGAAAAAACCGCGTGGGCTATACGCGGTTAACTACCTGTAGGTTCTGGACCACTATGGATGGCTAAACCGGTTCACTGTGCTCGACCGTAAGCATACAAAAACATAGACTTTGAATATAGGGGGGGAGGGGTATACAAATGTCGAATATAGAAATTACATACAAAAATTTTCATTTTATTATTAAAATTTTTAAAAACGATAAAACATAAAAAAATCTAAAAATAATTCAAGATCTCAGATGTTTTTCTAAGTGAAAAAAAAATCTTCAATAATATTCCTTTTGTATATTTCGATTTCTGCCAACGCTATTACCTTTGTTAGAGAAGATTTTAAGAAAATATTTAGTATAAGACAGCAAGACTAAAGATTAAAGAAAAAGACAAAGCAACGCGCAATACAGAAAACAATTCGATGTAAAACTATCCCCTGTTTGTAAATCGATCGATTTTTTTATCAATTCTTTTCTTTTTTATATTTTGTTCTCTCTGTGGCGCCATCGATGTTGCCGAGAAAAGAAGAATTTTCGAGCCTCTATGCTGACTCCAGGAACAAAGTCCAGAGACCTCAGCCGAGTTACCTGATACCAATGAATGAATACCTCAGACTCACAATGCATTCACTCTCTACTCCGGCCCAAAAAAAGCCCTTCGCGTGCCTCTCGTTCTCTCAGGGAACCAACACTGCACATCACGTTCATGGCCGGTGCAATTACACACGCACGTACGAGTATGCATCGACAATGTCGGCCGTGCCAACGGGGACCAAAGAGTGAGATGGTAAGGGAGACACTCGCAATTAGCTAATCTCTCGAGTAGGAAACGATAATTGGTATAATCGATGCACCAATTAGAGAGGACGTGAAACTAACGAGATTCGATCAGGCCATTCCTGTGCGATCACTCTGCTTTCTCTTCATCTCTCTCTTTCTCTCTTTCTCTCTCATTCTTCTCATTTATCTCTCTTTCCATCTCTTTCTATCGTTTTCTTTTCACCGCTCTTTATCGTGACTCATTCTCTTTCACGCTTTCGGAATCGTGCGACGGAGTTGTCTTCTTATCGCGACCAACCGCGATATCAGATTGGTTTTCGAAAGCTCGTGAAGTAGGAGCTACGTAATAATGGACGTTTGATGAGAGTTATCTCGTAGGAAACTCACTCGACAGGAACAAAAGTTCCTTCCTCGGATTCGAAGAGCGGCAGTGGCCTTGGATACTCGATGGAATTTGGGCGAAAAATTTTTTGCGCCGAATAGAATATTATTCGTCGACGTGCCGGAATTTTTGTTCCCTTGTTCTCCGGCTTCGCCTCCTCGTAGCCTTATTAAGTCGCGCTGAATGAATCGACGGCATCAAGGAAGGATCGGCTAAGATGAAAATAATGTAGGTTTCGCGCCGCACTGCGACGTCTCTTAAACGACCGTACAAAAGATATTTTATCCTCAAACACACACACACACACACACACACACACACACACACAGACATGTGCACACTCACACGTGGCCAGGATCAAAGGGTTAGGCTACGCCCCATACATTTCCCTTTGCAGACCAGGCGCACTTTTGTCCCATGCAACGGGTATATATAAGGCAGGGAATATGAATTGGCGTTTTACGCTTATTGCTCGACGGGAGGTGAGAGTGTGCCGAATTAATAAGCACTCCAGAAAGAGGGCCGGGTTCCGAATATACCGTGTCGACGATGGAGAGAAACAGGAGGAGAGGGTCCTCAACCCCCTCCTCCCTTAAGAGCGTGGCCGAAAAAAAGCACGGCGTGAACTCGTTCAAGCTATTTCTCACCATATACGACACCCAACAATAAAGGCCCCTCGTGAGGCCTCCTTCACCGCCCTCTCTTCGGGCGTAACGAATTGTCAGCGACTAGTACGATGAATAGTTTCTTCGCTTAGATTCAAACTTGGATTACATCGCAGCACGGAGCACAAAGGAGCGAAAAGGTCGCATATTTGCGTGTTAATTTTAATAATTCGTTCCATTTTCTTCATTTATGCAAACTGAGAAAAAGATCCTTCTGCAGAGATTAAAAAAAATTTATTGCTATTAATATTACATGCTGTGTATAATTGGAACGAAATTGAAAGAGGTATACGCGACGTTAAAAATCGCGAAAGCGTGCACCGTTTTATAATTCATTTTTCTCAGAGAACGATTATCACTCCGATAAACTCTACGTGAGAAATATAGCGCGTCGTGAAACACGATATTGTGGCGTGCAAGAGAAAACTTGGTTTCTCATATCTCGGACAACAAGAGAGAGTGTAAAAATATTTTACGTGATTAAATAGAATATTATATTTTTATAACGCGGATAATACGAAGATCTTTAAGAGCGTGGCCTAATTTTGCGCGCTGCAAGAACTAAACTCGTGTTGACAATATCGACTCAATCGACAAAGTTTCCCGCTCGAACAGACGCGACCATGTTTAATCTACCAATTAACTCGATGCCACTTTCGAGAAGAGAATAAAACTTTTTATCTGCGCTCTCCTCCTTTACCGTTCTCTTCTGAATCCCTCTCATTCCTTCTCCCTCTTTCCCCATCGCCCCCGACTGCTTCCAAGCTCGTCTCTTTTTTTGTTCGATCGGTATTCTACAACTCGCTGAAAAGTTCAAAGTAAGCGGGTGTTCCGGGGGTACTCGGTTGTTCTTGTACGACACCTCTCCTGGAGCACTCGTTGGAATCTGACTCGGGATCAGTTTTACGCGGCAATTTTGACGTTGTCCCCGTCCGCGTAGATATAGGTATGCGAAGAACGGGAAATGAGTTGCGGCGGAATTCTTACGACTCTGCCGAACTTTAGATTGAATTCAACGACAGGAACCTGAAAAGCAGCGGTACTCCTCCTGTCCGATCTAACTCGGTCATGTACCCCAAGGGATTTTGTAATTTGTAGATCAGAGCCGCGTAAGCTCTTCCCGTTAGTCACCGTCGACGACATGCATACCGATATCACTACCCGATATCGATTCGCTAATCAGAAAAAGAAAATATATCCAAATATTCGGTAGTTTGCCAATTTTCTCCAATGCTCGAAACGCACGCGATAGGTCGCAATTTTTTCTCGGTCTTAGAAAAAGAACGATCGAGTCGATAAAACAATAAACGAAGCCCAACGAGCTTCGCGACAGTCTTCTAATAATCTCTATCAAGCTCAATTTGATCTGAAACGAGCCGGAGCTTCGACGGAAACGCACGATCGAAGCGAATTGAATCGAATTATCAGGAAATACCGAGTCAATTTCTCGACATGCTGCGCTCGCCGTTCGTCATAATTACGTTCGATTAAAAGCACAGCACGCTCCGGATCTCGCGACGTATGTCGTCGTTGGATATACCGGGATGTATTCGGATGGTCACCGCAGAAGTGCGAATTGGACCTGATCTATGGAGGACCCGGCTATCTATAATGCATTCTCGTGAACGGTCACCCTAGTTGACACACGTGCGCACTATACACGTATATAGATATACAAGAACGTACATGCATCTATACGTGTACGTTTATTTCCGAATGGCATCCCGTACGTAGTTCCGGCGTCGACGCGACGCGACGCGACGCGACGCGACAGTCCGATCGTTGCACGAAACGGACGCGTCGCCAACCTAAACTAAATAATGCATGAGGCGGATCGAACGCAACATTTAAATGCGTGTATTCCGGTTGCCGCGTTGTCTACATCCTTGGCCTTGCTCGATCGAGGACAGGATCTCGTGGACGCTGCTGTTTCGCGAGACGCGACGTTGTTTCTGCTCCGCGAAAACTTGACGTGCCTACCAGCGAGCATGCACGCAGAAATCTCTGATAAATTCCATCGTTGCGTCATAATACTCCAAGTATTTCGTAACTTTCGCACAAAACACGGAGTAGCGACAAAGCAGAAAAGATTCACAAAAGCAGAAAAGGGGATAAATAATACGCGCTTGATATCGCAGCAAAGCGAGCGATCATTCTTGCATGACTTGCGAGCGCATTTATAGACACGAAACCGGATTACGTAGAGACTGTTTTAAAAATTTTATCACAAATTCTTTGCAGATAAATTATGACTTCACGATTAATTTATTTTTATTTCACATTTATACATACAATAAATATCATCTTACTTTAATCTTCATCATCTAGAGATAACATAAACACTATAAGAAAAAAATTGACGAGAATAACTGGTTGTTTTATTATGATATTTAACGATCAGTGATTACTAAAAGCAATTTGCTCACAATTTTTTAGACATTATTTAAATATAACAAGTCTCAAATGAGAGTTTCATACTTTTTTTTTGTCACAACATAATAAAGTGCGCGTTGCATTGCACGTCGCGTTTGATTAACTTCGGTAACGTGTAAAGTATCGCGCGATCATAATTATCCTCATGTGTTTTTGCAAGTGTTGTGAGTACGATAATCTGATGACTCTAGCATTCTAAGAAGAGGAAATCTAGGAGAGATTTCCGAGAGCAACAGTCAAAGAAGCTGTGAGATAATAATTATTTTATCATTTCATTTTTATCTTGTAGGCACTAATTATGTGTAATTTTATGCATGTAACAATTGTATGTTAAAATATTCATTATTTTAAGTACTACTATAATTGGAATGTATAATGTTTGTATTTTTAGTTAATCGTCATTTTAACTCCTCTGCTGCACATCGTGGGTAATAAATTATTTTACTTTGTGGTAATGGATCTGTGTAAAAATTGTATTGGATATCCATGTAGAATGTTTATAAATGTACAAAGGTACATAAAGATATTATGATTAATACTATGTATCCTCTCAGTGGCTCTTCTGTATTATTAGTTTTTTATTTTTAATACAACATGGATCCATTGCTTCATGAAATGGACGGTTAAATCAAATTAGTGATACTATTCAACTCTGGAAAGTGTACAATTATCTGTCGCTTTAAATTTCTGTGTAAGTTTTATTCGATTGTGCTAAAGTGGCTGTGTTAGCTTAATAGACATGCTTTGTTACATACGCGAGCAAAAAATATAATAACATAGATAAAACTCGTAAAAGTGGAGTATATGGAGCTATTATTATTAACACACATTTTAGTAGCATCACATTGATTACGTGAGAGGGTACTACGTATAAGAAAAAATATTCAGCGCAGATTGCAGCTATCCAATCAAGAAAACTAAAAATAAGCAGAAGACAAAAAATATTCACAAATAAAAAAATAACAAATAATAAAATGAGTTTTTTAAAAGAGAAATTTTTTCTAAATCTATTATATAAAAATATCATTACTTGTATTTTTTACTAAGCATTTTACAAACAATTACGATTTTCAGATAACATAATCGAAAATACCACGAAACATTGATATTTATAATATTATCTGACTGACATAGTATTAAATGAAATATGATCGATTAATTTTTTTTAATTTGGTGCTTGAACAAAAATATATTTAAAAAATAAGTATAAAAAATTATGATAATAAATGAAATTATTACTTAATATTTGCAAAAAATATTTAAAAATTCATTTTTATCTGGTTTTAGTAATATTACACAATTTCACTTCTTTGAGGACACAAAAAATAAACTTGTACATAGAGTAAGATGATACAATTTTGAACATGATACAATTTTGAATAAAATAAGATTTCAATTCGAGATTCAAGTTGAGATTAATCTTAATCTCATTGTGTCAAAGAAACCATTAAGTAGGAAAAAACTATTATATAAAAAATAATTTAAATCCGAGTTGTCCATTGAGACTACTCGGAATCGATCAATTTCTGAATATTCTCAATGATCCGATAATCTCGAATGCTCGAATGCCAGCTTCCGTAAAGACACGCTCACACGCTAGCTACATTACCGTGTCTCTTGATGACTAATTTGATCAAGAACAATTAAAAAAAATTATTCGATTTTTAATTGTTTACATAAGGTCTTTTAATTTTTTAAAAATACTATTATTAAATTATTAAATTATAATGCAGAGATTTTGCATGAATAAAGTCATTCGTTATATGCACACATGTTTTGCATAGTGTGTGTGTGTGTGTGTATGTGTACACCTATCTGTACGCAACGTAATGTGGCAGCAATCAATGACGGAATCATTGCAGGGGCAATTCCATTGCGCGAGCCAAAGACTCGTCCAACGGACAACTACCGGCGACATATGGGTAGATAGATTCAATTTCCTACGGATATGAAGTGTAATAGAAATATGCGCGCGACTCTCGAAAGCACATTGGTGTAGAAGTATATTGGCGCGCAACAATGTGGAAGCTGTAATTGGCGGACCACAGGCGCCGCTTTAAACTTTCGGGCGTCAATATTGCACATAGTAATTTTGGAAATATCGATTTATGTAATAATTCTTTGTTATTAAAGTTGCCATGGATTTTATTTGAAAAATTAAATAAAAATAAAGATAAAAAATTCGCGCACAAATGAAAAGATTAATCGTCGTTTATCGACAATTTTTTAAGACATACTCGATTTTTTTTATTATGAAAAATAGTATATGTACAAGAACGCCAATATTCAATTATTTCCCTGATTTTACGCAAATAAAAAATTTATATTCTTTTTCGTGTTTATATCTTTTTGACGATAATTTCAATAAATATATATTTTATTTTTAAAATAGTTTTTCAGTATTTTGTATCTTTTTTGTCACTAATTTTAATTGCAAAAAATCAATTAAATCTCTGAAAATATATCAAACATATATAATTCACGAAATTAGTCAAACTAAAAAAGAAATTCCTCCAGAAAGATTTATTAGAATAAAAAAAACACAAGATGTTTATTTTGTCATTAATTTAATGATAGAAAAACTATGTACTGTGCTTTAAACGGCATCTTTGTACTCATTTTGATTAAAATTAAAAGAATTTAATCATTTTGCTATGAAAATGTTTTTTTTTTCACTAAAAAAATACTTAATTTTTTACATATTATATAATAATCTTTACTTCCTAGTGCTCAAATAATTCAACTTTTTTAAGTCAACATCATTACTATTTTTTCTAAAGTACATATACCCTCTCTATTCTAGCATAAAAGGATTTTTTTCTCTCATATAAAAGTTGTAAACTTTTAATCAAAATTCATGAACCATTTCAAAACTCTTACATTTAAATTTCTAAGAAATAAATACATACAATCCGACTTCTAATAAAACTTGTAAAAAATTAGGATTTCATAAGTAGCTATACAAAGAATTTTTCAGATTTTTATATACCTACTTCAAAACAATAAACAAATTCTACTAGTAGATCTGAATGACCCGGTTTATAAACTGATCAAAAATTTCACATTGCCGATGGAGAGTTAAATTATACAAGTGCGTGTATTGTAAAGTTGCTAAAGAAGAAACGATAAAATTAATATAAATTAATATAAATTATTAATATTCTGAATAAGTATGTAATTTCACCATTCATATAAGTGCCATCTGAAAACTCAATTCGTTGGCATTATATAATAACAATATTTAAAATATAGATTTAATTAAATGCTATCTCCGATATAGGAAGGAGGAAGACGGAAACTAACGCTCGGTCATACTAGTAATTAAACTTCCCTGATTATTCGGAGTTAATGTCACTCGTGTACGCGCGCGAATCCTTCTTTCGATTCCATACGTTCGTTTACTCTCTTCCGTCAGTTCTGTCATTAACGCTTTCTTCGTTCTCTCTCATTTCGTTGCGTGACTTGTAGCAGAACGCGATTGTCGACCTTGAGATACGACCACATTTATGAGCGTACCGAGTAATCTGCAAGGGGAGAGCGAAAGCGAGAAACTTACTTAACAATGCAATCGCAAAGATGAGAAGTCGGGTAAGCAGAAGAAGAAGAACAAAAAGAAGAAGGACACCGAGCAATGTCAAAGTTAAAACCCCCGAAGGTATAATTTGGCAGGTAGACAGATAAGAAAGAGAGAGAAAGAGAGAGGAGGAGAAAAAGTAAAGGCTAGACGGCGTAATTCGAGAGAGTCCGATCTTAACGGCGCTCAAACTAGAATTAATGCGTAATTAAAGTACGTTCGCGCGATTGTCGTCGCGACAGCCACTTAAGCCGCGTACTACCACTTTCTCTTCGCGTCTGCTTTAAATTGCTGAAATCGATACGGGGGATGCCGTGATTGCGCGCCAAGTCGTGACCCTGAGAATAGCTCCGAAACGGTGCTCCTTCGACTTAAGTTAACACCCATTCTAAAGTCTCTATTTATTACGGTCCCCCGACTCTGCCTCCACTCGATTCATTCGCAAAACACGTGGCGTTGCCACAAGTAATTACTCGCCGCAAAAGTTTATCGTGTTTATACGAGTGAGAAAGTACGCTGTGAAGAAGCGCGGACTTTACAAGAGCCAGCAAGAACACAGCGGCGCTCCTCGAAGAAGAAAGTCGAGAAAATATCCTGGCAAAACTTACCGAAGAGCTTATCCTAGGCAGAAGACGCCTATTCACGATCTTGGTCTTCGTGGATTTACAAGATTACTAACTTTGCGACTAGTCCACCTTCTCTTCCACCGACTATACGTTGGGCAAGACCCTTTAGGCATAAGTTTTACGTTCTCTTCCCGGAAAATGATATCCTAAAAGGTTTTACGGGTGCGTATTTAAATGTAGCGCCTCACCGGAAGCGCGGTAATACGTATTCAATTTTTTAGCAACCTAATTGCGGAAATGCGTTCACGATATAAAGGTAATGTATGAGCCATTGTTCTTGCAATTATAATTAAACGGTCGAGTAACAACCCTTCTCGAAGCGCCACCCTTCCTACATGAATTACAGTATTTTTGAAGTATGTAACAGACCGAATAATCGATCAAGCGGGATGTTCGCAGGATTGTCCCGTACTCATAAGAAAATTTTTAAGTTTCTTTTGCGGTCACGGATAATTGACCATTCAGGCAATAAGTTAGGATGTCAGAGTGTTTATCGGAGCGTAACAAATACGTTCATGACCAGCATTATATTTAATAAACGATGAGAAAAATGAGTCTAAATGTATCTTTTTATTTTATGCAACGTGACAAAAATTGGGAAAAATCGTAAATTACAAATTTAATTTATAAATAAAATAAATATATTGTATTATAATACAAATTTCAATTTTATTTAAAAATAATTTCTATTGTTATAAATAATAAATAAAATTAATAAATCTTAATATTATTATTGCGAAATGCACAAAATCGGTGTGTACACAGCATCCAATGCAGAAAATTGCGAATTAGAATGTAATAAAAAAAGGAGGTAAAAGGAAGCAGTGACTCGTGATAGATACACGCGAAATGCGTAATTCTCTCGGATAAAAGAGCGAAACGGCCGGTATTGTGCGAGTGCCAACTGACAGAAGCAACCAAAGCTTCTGGTTGTAGTACAGCGGCGTATTGCGAGCGTAAAACGGAAAATGAAATCCGAAACACTTTGGTAGGACATTTTGGAAAATCGCAACGAGGAAGCAGAGAAGTGAGTCAGGCAGGGCGTAAAGGCTACTTCGTCTCTTTTTCGAAACGATTTACGTTGTGCGAGCATGGAGAACTGACGGTCATATGTGTACGGAACGCGATTTCGAGCCACTCTTTGTGAACGGCTAAATCGAAACGAACGAACGAAACTGCCCGGAAGACGAGCAGGAACGCTTCCACGACGCGGTGCGGTATCTCCAGCACGTAATTACGCCACATATTTAAGCCGCGATGAATTATCGGCGATGATATCTTTCATTGTGTTAAGCACATATTTCATAATTAAACGCTGTGAAGCGAGGGATATGTTAGGAATGTCGAACATAAAGGGATCGCGACGGATGGCACGTCGGGATGAGTTAGAAATTTGAAATTGTTTGCACCCCTTCATAAAATCTCGCCCTTCCGCGGGATACCCTTAATAGCGGATGATTAAACACAACGCTTATGAGTTGCGCTATGGAAAAATGAATAATTACGTTGAGCGGTTGTGCGAAAGTTTTTATATCACATACCAAACGCTGTATAATTAGATACAAAGCGATATTAATTTAATTGGACATTCTTCTATTTCAGCTCTCGCCACAAAGCAAAAAGAGCGAGTTGAATCCCATATGAGTATTTCATAACTCAATTTTAATGGTTTTCGTCTATTAACATTTATTAAATATTTCAAATTTTCAATTTATTCGATTTACATATACATATGTAAATAGAGTATAGAATACCGTGTGTTTAATAACGAAACTGTGATCATAGTTTTTAGAGATCCAACGAGTAATAACTGTTACGATATAACGTTACACAAATATCCTGATACTCTTGGAAATTTAATTAGCACATCGTTAAATTCACAATGTTAAATTATATACCTAATTTGAGTTATTTTTAATCATTTTTATATATCGCCACTGCTCTTACTAAATATACCATTAATTTTACTTTTCAAACTAACCACAGAAAAAGATTGACTTACATTTTGACACATATAAAAGTTAAAAATAACAAAATGTTATTTAATTTTGATATTTAACAGTGTATGACATCGAATGTAGTATGACAGATTTTTTGTATGGTATATACTTGCCTGGAAGCAGCGATACATCGATAAACTAACGCGCTTACGCTTGTGTACACGATCTTATGGACTCTTATATGCTAATATATACGAGATCGGGGGAGTTAAATTAAGTTAAGGCACGATGGGATGGCTGAGATGACTCGATTAAACGTAACTCCCATCTGTTTAGCTTTGATTATAGCACGTCTGATGTCCACCAATTTACATATAAGGTTGAACATACAAATATATATGTTAAAATGTGAACATTAAGTACTATGAGCGTTGTAAAGTGATCTGTATCCAATAAAAAGTTATAATGATATATAAAAAACCGATATTTCGAAACGCTTTATGATTGCACGGCTAAATAATTTACATTATTGTATTCTTGCCGTCAGGCTTTACCGAAGATACTTTTCCAAGAAATATACTAGAGTTACGAGCTAAAATCGATTGACCCTACTTCGAAGACGGTACTTGAGAAGTAAGGGTTGAGGATCAAACGAGTGTCCAAAGTAGTCCGGACCAGAACCAGGACGATAGTTAATCTTTCGAATAAGGCTAATGGCCACTTCTAAACTGCCGAGGCTATCGAATAGGTGCGCCAAATGTCGATAATACACTTCGCGGTAGTCCAGTCTGACACAACATATGCCTTCAATATTGCACAAAACTAATAATTCACAACGAAAAATGCATTACCATTATTGACTAGTAGCTCTAAATAATGATAATGTTCCTGAAAATTTCGAATGGAAATCTCGAACATCAAATTCGTTCGCAATTCCAATTCTTCTTTCATGATTGCAATTTTACTATCGCAAATGCATTAAGCTTCCCGATTAAATACGTTAGCTTATTAAACTTTCTGTGTTATATATACATGTACACACTTCCTCTTTGAGATCCTGACTGAATCAGAAAATTTTATTAAACGCATTCGTCGACGTTGAGATCTGGCGTGGAAAGTTTCTCTAGACTCGGCGAGAAGGTAAAGAAAGAGAGAGAGAGAAAGAGAGGAAGAGAGACTAAACGAAGAGGATGGCAAAAGAGAAGACGATAACGAGAGAGAACGAGGAAAGAGATAGAAACTTTAGACTCATTACTCTACCCCGGATATTCAGCATAGGGGGAAGAATCAAGATCGGTATGAATGTCTCCTTTATTTGATTTTACGAAATAACGTCGCCGTTTAACCCACTAGTAAGTCATTTATATCACCTAGGCGTAGTAATGGCGTAGTAACACGCTTTTTGTCAAATGACGAAGAGGAGCAGCTTCTTACGTAGATAAGTGTACACGTAATCACGAATCGATTCTGTTTTTATCAAAAATCCCAACACAAAAGATATAAACCTTTACATATTAACAAGAAATTATTATCGGGATTCCGCAGCCAACCGCAAATAATCATAATTACGTAAATGAAAATCTCGATAGGATCAAGCGTGATGATGGCATTATATTGCTCGTTTCATAATTTATGCACTTCCGCATATAGCCGACAGATGTACAATTATTGAGATACATTACTCATCGGGTGGGTAAACATAAACTGAACCGTGCGATGCACCCAATGTCGACGAGTTACACACAACGGTGTGTACCATCGGTTAGAGCTACACGAACTTCATAATGTGAATATCTACTAATTTGTAGAATTTACTAATTAGCCATTAAACGGGGAATGCGTATTGCAATTAAAATTCTTTTCTCATCAGTCTATTAATAATTTATTCCGCTCTACGCTCAGATATCTTCGCTTCGTCTCTAACTAGTTATTGGCTTAAAGACAAGTAATCAGAATTTTTTCGTTTTACCATTAATGCTTGAAAGAAATCATTTTTATCATTTTAAGAAATTCTTGTTACCATTTTATCCATTGTATCAAATTAATCCAGAAATAGTCATCTGATTTTTTTACGTAAACAAGATTACCTCGGATTTTTGAGTTTTTATATCCTAATTAAATTACTATTATTAATAATACGTGTTAATTGTTAATTCTTTTCTAATTTATTATAATATTTGAGAACATTATGCATTCAGATAGAATCACACAATATTTTTGAAAAAAGTAAGTAGAAACTAGAAACCAAACAAATATCGAATAAAACATAAAGTATGTTAAATAACTTTTTATGATAGTATTTTTAAAAAATAAAGATTTTAATTACGTTTTTTGCTGCAAGCTTTCGTTGGAATTGCATATTTAAAAGTTTGTAAAGAATAGTTATTAAAAAAGAAAAAAAATATGTTGAACAATATCCATATAAAATTTTACAACAATTCATATTTTTTCACTGCGAGGATGTAAAAATATCCCAGGTGACTATTTCCATGCTAAGAATATGTAGAAACGTTAAAATGCATAAACTTTCACGACATACATGTTTTTTTAATTATAGCCGGATAAAAATGATGAAACACAAATGAAGATCTATAAAAGCGTGTAGTGTATTCAAGCCCGAAGATCATAAGCACTCATATCGAGCATGCCGACAAGCAGAGTATCAATTTCCGCGGATAAATCCCCGTGTAATCCGTCGACAATGGGCATCAGAGTTGACCATTCGACCTAAGATTCTCTTTGACAGGTTTGGTACTCAAAAACATCGATGAAAACGGATTGTCCTGATCGGTGAAACGAGCGACAGTTTCTCGCAAAGAAATATTTCAACAGAAAGATACATCGATTCGTTTCGTATAGCCATTTCAATCACCCAGTTCTATGTATCTCGCGCAATGCGCTCTCTGTTTTGAGATACGTTCACTCGAGTCTCGAAACGATACTCATAAAGCAGCCAGTAGCTCCACTACATGGCTCTATATTTCTGCTTACTTGTGGTTCTCCTCGAAAATGTATTATTACTGTGCCGCCCATCGCATTTACTCTCATGGGAAAATCGGACTATCGAGTATCGAGTACACATAAGTGTCCCGTTTCTTCCATTTAATAGATAATAAATATTAGCGACACACATATTCGCGTCTTCTTAGACACTCGTAAATAAAAATTCGCTATAATAAGAATAAATATATGTAATAGAAATAATTATAAATAAATATAATACAGTAGCTCTGGAAAATCGGAAACTTTTGGAAAACATAACTCTCTATCAAGAACTTGCTATCAGAATACAAATAAACCACTCTACTTTATATTGACTTACTTAATATTCGAGCAAGATCCTCACAGAGCAAGCCTAATAAACGTTCCTCTGTTAATTGCGATATCGAACTTTGCAATATCATTCGTCTTCTACCGAGCGTGACGGTATCACCTTCGTAGCCAACCGTGTCGGTTGCGACCATTCCAAATGAGTGAAACGGACAGTTAGATCCAGACGAGGAAACGACTGGGGGCGGCTTCCGCCCCCAATGGGGGCGTAAAAAGGAGCGATGGACGTGCAAGAGGACTGTCAAAGTAGTTCGTGTTACGATGGCGCGAGCGAGAGAGCAGGATACATGAGAGGAGAGAAGAATATATTATACATGGCGTCAGCTGTGCTTTATAACCCAGCATCAAGCCGACGTCATGGTATGGGTAGTCGGTTTATACCGCGATACACAGTGCATCTGCTAAGCCCGACTCTCGACTCTCTTTCTCCCCACCTCACATCCGATCAGCATCAATCCTTTTTTCCTCACTCCACGCGCAGATTCTTCTCGTTGACTCTTCCTTATTCCCGCATTAACAGGGAAATCGTTTTTCCACCTGCACCAGTAATCATTACATAGTCGCGAAACTTACAGTGTTAAGATGAAGTTATACGCATGTACGTGAGCGAGATGTCGATGTCGCTTCAACGGCGGTCGGAATTGCACGGGGAACACGCACGGAGATTGGGCCATGAATGCAAAGTGACAGAGGGAATTCATTATGGCGGGAAAACTGGTTGCTTATAAATTGATCAGTTATTCTCTGGGGAGGATTGCGGTTGATGTAGACTGAAGTCTAACACACGTGATCGATCCATCTTTCCACCACTATTACTCAGAGCTACATCGACAAAGCTCAAAGTAAGAAAATAACATATTTATTCTTTCTATTGCAATAAAATATAAAAACAGATTCAATTTATTTCTAGGAGATTTGTAAACCATATAAAAATCGATTAGATTCCACTTCTGAAAAATTCATTCGAAAGTATCGAGAAATATTTAATATTCTTTTTGTGTTTGTCTTTAAAAAAAAAAAACAAAAAAAAGTATTGATAGAAATCAGATCAGTTACTTGAGCAAATTTAATATCTCGTGCATGTTTACGAATTTGAATCGATCGTGAAAGCAAGAAGGCCATACTTTTACGAACATTTAAGTAACTCCCTAATGGATTTCATTCTACTGAAAGTTGAAAACTCGCCAGACGCCCATCGCGAACGTCGAAAATATTCTCTTATTCGCCCACGACTACCGTCCGTCAGAGAAAGATATCTATTCAATCCAAAGATTCTTAATTGCATGCCAGATAAATAATCAAAACAAATTAAAATAAGTCCCACGCGTCATTTACGCTCCATAAAATTTTTAATATCGATATTAAATTAAGATTGACGCATACACATGTACATATATAATGAAACATACCACGCAAATCATGTATGATCTGACAATACAAATGGCAAAAATATAAATTGGCCGCGCTATATTTCTCGCAAATGAAATACCGCGCGTTGTCGCAATCACGCGGTAAATATTGATACTGCGCGCAACTGAACGAGAGACACGAAATGCAATTCTACATTTCTACAGTGATGACATGCAATTTCGAATTAACTATGTCGTTATTTACTGCTATGGCGATAATCGCCTCGTAATATTTCCATGCAGCGCGGAGAATGGCACGTGTCTACGGCAAAAGACCATTTCATAGATCGGCAATGTACGCCGCGCGTTCTAGCGAGGCAGTCTGCAATGCAGACACGGCGGCGTGCCACGATTACTAGAGCACGTGTGTACGATTGTATATCCTCAACCACCGCGCGTACATACGACAACGAATTAAATTACGTCAGTCTGTATCGCGTAACAATGCGCTCGCAGAATTACGCGAGCACAACCGGCACGTCGTCGCTCCGGCATGTTACAGCTGTAATGAGGCGGCCGTAATCTCGGGAGGAAGGTTGGAAAGGCGAAAGAATTCGGAATAAGAAATGAGTAAAAATATAAATATTAATGCATAAACGAGTGAGAGATATTAAAAATAATTAAAAAATATGTAAATGTAAAATTCGTGGAATGATATTATTAATCACAGTCTCTCTCTCTCTCTCTCTCTCTCTCTCTCTCTCTCTCTCTTACTGATCACTTCTTCATCTTTTATCCATTATTTATTTTTCTGAGAATAGAATAATCAGAAATAACACCTATAATTTCAAGTTCGATAACAATTAAATTGTTTTTAAGTAAGAATAGGTACCGCAAACAAATTTTTTCTATGGTGGCAAACTAATCCAGGAATATAGATATTACATATACTGTATGCTACATGGGCGGTATGATGGAGATGGAAAAGTGTATTCAATTGCAAAAACTGTGGAAATGTCTATATCGCTTTCCAATAGCAGCGACGACTGACGCGCGTCGCGTATGAAAAATGTACATTCGCAGCCGGTACGCGAAATCCTTTAATTATACGATCATTAATTCTACGCCGACGTGGCGTATTAGCTCGTTGTTAAAATGTACGGAAAAATGGCTACAGTTATTAAACCATTTTGTATCTCGATAGGGGTAAAAACTTCATCCGCTGCGTGAAATAATTAAATTTTTTAACAATTGGTGCACTAAAGCTATTCCGAACAAATTCGCAAGTCAATATTTCGTTTGTCGTATATTAAGCTGTTTTTTTAGAAATTCCTTCTTCAATATACACACAACTGAAATAAATATTAAATATTAAATTCGTCCTTTCTACAAGAGAAAAAAAAAATCAGTAATAATCGTAACAGATTTCGTAACAAATCAAATAATCTTTCTCATTTGTCTTTTTACGTAATCACAGGCGAAATAACAAATTAATACAGGACCCAAAGGCACGGCAAGCAATAAAAGGATTATCAATTTCTCCTGTCCCATGAAAAAAACTTGCAATTTGTTTCGAACCTTATCCCCGCATTCCCTAATAATTTAGTCGTCTGGTGGGGTAGTCGCCTGAAAATCGTCGCGCGATTCTTCACGGCGCGGCGTTAATTTTACTCCCGGGAGAGCATTCTGGCGCGCGGAGAGTGTGAATTAGTGTCCAGAAAGGTATGGTACCGCGGTGCGGCTACCATTACGGCAAGGTAACATACGTAAGGGCTCCACGTACGTACGGCTCGGTGCGCGATACCGCCGAAGAAACATCTCGGCACGGCGTGCCGTGCAAGGACATAATTCATTGCCGGCAGGAAGCTTGTACCTTAATCTCATCGTAGTCCACGGTACGCCATGTTCCCTTTCTCTCCTTCTCTATCTCTCTTCCTTCCTCTTCTCTTTCTACTACGAGGCACCGAGGACTCTCGGGGCCCGGACCCGAAGAAGGGCGCGAGAAGACGCACACGGTGTGAAACGTACTGTATAGATGCCTGTACGTGCGAACGCGAAGGGTTATAAAGGCGGCCCGATGTATGCACGAAGCACGTACGTAACTATCAGCGGAATGTATCATCCCCGCGGACCGGAGGCAGGACATGTTATCCCAGCTATGAGGCGATCTCTGTGAATCCAATGGGGAATTATTATGTAACCTCACACGATATAAATGCACTGAGGATTCGTAGAGCGTGTAGGAGTGTACCTGATATATAATGTATATATCGAATAAACATAATATTTCGACGTTACGAACGTTATGCCGAGAAATACGTGTCGGTTCGCATCGATCTGTTTGAAAGTTATGCCAACGACGGCATCTCACTCGATCTTTAATTTCAGAAGGATAAAAAAATTTCCACCGCAACGAGTAAGAATGCCGAAGATATTTAATTTATATTACGGAAATAGTTCACTATGGCAGGAGGGGGGGGGGGAGAGGGAAAGTGTTGTTGAAGAGGATTATTAAATATCTCGCCGATGAAGAAAGATTATTAAATCTTGGCATCGCGACGTATCGTCCATACGGAGAAATTTATTGTCCCCGTTTGATAGAATTTATAAGATATCGATTTTATTATCAAGCAAATCGCGATCGTTACTTTTAGCAAGATATATTCATGTAAATGGACAAACTCGAAGATCGAGAAGGAAAAATAGCATGCGAGTTGTTACTGATGATAACTATGATAAACGATCGCCGATTTCGCTCGAGTCTCATGGAGGTCTGGTTATCGAGAGCATTCGAACTTCTCGCTCTCGTATTGTCGATAAAGCTCATTTTTTTCTACGTGACAGCGAGGTCCCGGACAAAAGTTTCGACGAGATAGCAGTGGAAATATCGTCTGCGAAGTATCCACGGCGACTATGTACTGGTTCGGTTGCGGAAAACTTGGCGTATAAATATCAATAAACGCCTGCTCGAAGGTTGATTTCTCGCAAGTAGTGCACGAAAATACATCCCGCGTGGGATACTTTTCAAATATTTTTTGCGTACAATGCTTCTTCTACCCTGTCCTGATTTGGTATCAAAATAGAGGTTTTCACGTCTATTTTATTTGTTGTCAACGCATTGATTAATTTTTTTCTATTTATTTATTCTTTTACCTGCAGTACTATTCTCGATCAACTAGGCTAAAAATTCTCTAGACAGCAATTGCCGATCGAGTGAACACGAAAACTATTTCTCGTCGATTAACATGAAATTTCCAACCGTGCGAACATTCGGTTGGACGACATAGTGAAGCGTGACGGCCATTCAAACTAGTCCTTTGGACCTAGAACGCAACGTCATGAAGATAGTAATTTCGAAGCACCTGGTAGAAATTCACCCCATGCGCCACATGCGAGGATATATTCAAATAATGCAACAACGTGGTACGACTGTAAATTATTCGGCAAACACGCGCACTGGCTTTTTGTTCCTGACATCTGTATACAGTGGAAAATAAAAAATAAAAGATTAAAAAAAAAAGGAAAAACTAGAAACGCACCTGGCGAGTACGTAAATCTCGCGCGCCTCCACTTTTGCACAGTCTCGACGGACGGTCCGCGAATTCCGCCTAATCTGTTTTGAAATCAAAATCATCCGTATCCGCGCATGGAGTATGCTCGCAGCGCGGATGATTCATCGGCGACCGTGTTACAGCTATGTAAGAAAAACAAGTAGACAGCCAGAAGTGAGAAATGCGACGGGTAACGCGAAGGGACTTGGACCAGAAAACAAGATTGAAGTAGACGAGACGCGATCACGTCAAGTGGTATATGTATGTAAATAACTAATGAAAAAAAATAAGATAATAAGAATGTTATAGTAAAGGGGATCCCAACAAAGTGACTGAAAAAATAATCCGTTTTTGGGCCCTCGATTTTGGCTCAACTGTATCAAATTTTATCTTATAATGAGACATTAATCACAGAGAAGTTTCAAATTGAGGTGACAATTGTTTTCAGAGTTAGAGGGAAGGGGAGGGATGAAATCAAAGTCCATTGTTGAATTATTATAGGTTTACGAGGTATTTTTATCCAGCCAGGTGTATATCAATTACTCACATCGCTAATTAGCTAATTTAAAATAATATAATCTCATTGGTAAAGCAGTTAAAAATTACTAAAAACCAGCCGATGTGCAATTGAACTGTGTGTTATTGAATTGTGTGGAAGTACTGCAAGTGCGCCGCACCTGATCCAGCCGATGAAGCCAAGCTCAATTAAACATCACTTATTCTGGTGATTTTGTAAATCAATTTCTTTGTAAAAGAACGGATTTTCGCATAATACGTAACTCCCCTCCCTCCTCCCCCTCCAACTATAATAACAGTTATCACCTCAACCTGAAACTTCTTCGTAATTAATATCTCATTTTAGAGTATCATTTGGTACACAGTTCAGTCCAAAATTGAAGACCTAAAAACAGGCGAAAAAAAACGATATTTTTTCTATCACTCTTTCATCTTACAATCTAATATTAGCGTGTTTATTCTTAAAAAAAGATGCCATTCGAGAAAAAAGTAGTTACTAAGTCAATATACAAATCAATAAGAAACAAGAACAAATGGAGCTAAAAAAGAATATGTACTTTAGTAATCATCCATCGTTACTGTTAAGTGTTTCCTGCATAATTAACATTCTAAAGATAGCAACATCTTGGCATTTAAAAATTTGTAAACATTTTTTAGAAAATATTTTTGCTCAAAAATAACTCGTAAGTAAAAAATCTATCGATATATATCGACTTGTATAGTCTTTTTGACAGGTACTTCAATGTCCAATATATATTTCCACGCATCTTCAGTTTGTAAATAAACATTCTAAAAAATATCGATGTGGACACCATATATAATTGTCTATATAATTTTTATTGTATTGGTGTAATATACTACCAACATGATGTCAATTTAACACCATGATTTTAAATTTATACCATGATGGTACTGATATAAACCAGTTGTTATAAATCTACACTATATTGGTGTTAACATTGATACAATACAATAAGAATTATATAGACACCATGGTATTAAATATATACTAATATTTTTTTAATGTAACAATTAATTTGTACAGATCCCAAATTTATTTTGCATTTATTCCGAATTTAATTTTAAAGTAAATGTTGCAAATTTACAACACTCGCCTCTATAGAGAATTAAGGAAGCTCGTCTAGACAACATTCATTTTTCTATATTAGAGATATTGAAATCTCATTAGACGACGAAAGATAGATATTGATCGAGTACCAAGAATATTTTATTCTTCTTCAACGACATTCATATTATGTCCAATGAATGCTTATGTATTGTATTTAGAAATATCTATATCGTAGATCTGTGATAAATGATACATATCCGTAAAAAGCACATAAATTATTGGGATTGAGGACAGCTTGATAACGGGTTAAACGATTTAGAGATGTTGCGATGCATGCTAACTTTACAAACGGGCTTGAGTATGTCGACCACCAGTCTTCGTGGGCGGATACCGAATGTGAGTCTCTTCTTTTATCCTATTGTAAGAACCGGTGGGACGCACGGTAAGGTTGCTTTTTAAATATGTACACGAGAATTGCAATGGCGTTGCAGTGGAGCATGAGAGCCAAAAGCTACCCTCGCTATCAGATAATACCGTAACATTGCTACGAAGCATCCATGCCGATGACTGCAACTGCACAGTCGGTGCCGGGAGACATAAACAGTGACATAAAAGAGAACTTAATACCCGGAAATCGACGGTACTTTTTCGAGCATTCCGGTCGTATTGACCGCCGGGGTTTCTCTGTCACGCAATATTCCCTGTGCTATGCATTTTGAATGCACGCAGATTTGCGCGGCAGCCAACAAATCTCGGTGGTTTTTCGTCCAACGGTTTTTCTCCGACGTAACCGAAAATAGTTTTTCGCGCGTTAATCGAGAGTGCCGTGTTATCACAGAGATTATGAATATGCATAGGCGTCCCCGTGAAAATGACGCTAAAACTCCGGTGCACGATAATTAGAGAGCTTTCGAGTAAACGCGGGGAGGGGGAGGCAAGTATATATCGCGATTTCACGGTTCAAGTACGCGAAAATACCATGCGCGGTTACGTTTATCGCGGCCGTCGCGTTTCGTTAGTGAGAGCGTATTTTCGTTCTGAAAACGCGTTATCCTCAAAGAATGCAAGCTCCGTTTAATCTCATCCGAGATATTACCGTGAATGTCCTTGTTCCGGATGGGAGACGACCACGTTTCCACGTTGAAACATTCCACGGATAGTAACATCTACTTGTGCACGAAGATCAAGTTTCATGGTTTGCGGGTGCATTACACAATCGTTCTTTGGCGACATTCTGCCCGCCTACTCGGCTTTAATTCGACGTGTATTAGGTTCACTTAGCACTAAGGAAAGGAGAACCTTTGAGAGAAAGAGGCCTCCCTCATTCTGACACTACTGCACTGGACGAGGCGGACCTTATCAGATTGGAAGGAGGATTGCAGCCGCTATACCAAGTGAGAAAGCCTTCTCGCAGGTGATGACAGTAGCCCTGGAGAGGATAAAGGTGTCGGATCTGGGAAGCCTCGCTTCAGACAACTCTCTAAGCACAGATACGAGGGACCTCCCATCTCTCAAAATGAGAAAAACAGAAAGGAAAAGAATGGTTTTGTTGAAGCATCTAAAAATTTAGTTACAACAAATCTGAAAACATTTTTGTTGGACCAGAATAATTATATATTACACGCAGATTGATTGTTAAAATATCAATACTTTTAGCAGTATTCATCATGCTTAAGTATCCTACATAATTATTGTGATGGTCTAACAAATTATTATTTTCAGACCTGTGTACCTAATTTTTTTTAGATATCTCAATAAAACCGTTCGTGCAGGAACGACCTATTCCTTCTATCAACCAACTAAAAAAGACCTCTTGATGCATAGACATATCTACTCGACAAAACTCGACTAACGACAACACTCGACATTCGATCTCAACGAATAGGTTTTTGCTCACTAATCGTTCTACCTCTCTTCGCCGCTTCCCTCTTCCATCGCATTAGTCAACCACCTGGCGAAACTCGAGAGAATAGATCGATCTTCGTTTCTCGACGCCAAGTCGGTTTTAATGCTTAAAATTCCGTCGCTCGGCAGTTCCACCGCGTTATTGTCTATATTTCATAGTCGTGCACGCATACGAACGAGTGTATGCGCGAACGAGCGAGCACACACGATTGCGCTTCGCATGATGCACTTGACCCTCACGTGAAACGCCGGTAAATCGATTTTGGTGCTTCGACTTGGCTCACCCGGTGTACATTTATAATACTCGACCTCGGAGAAGCGCCTATGGCAATGCACGTATACCCCAAAGCCAGTAGGGGCGTGAACATGCCGGACATTTCTCATTGGCCTTTCAATTTTGCCTCGCTTTCCTTCGCATCTTCCAAAGAATGAAAGAGAAGAACAAGTGACAAAGGGGAACGAAAATACGCATGTATGTATGTATGTACATAAACGCGGTGTATCCCAATTCTGAATGAGAAACGCACAGTACTTACACTCAGTGAAAAAAAGATGTATAGTTGATAACAACTATAAAGATGATAACTATACATATTTTGTATGTAGAATTAATGTACGTATATAGTTGAATAAAGTATTTTATAGTCATGGCAGATATAAAATAATATATTCAACTATGTACATTAATTCATCCAATTATATGTAATTAATTCTACACACAAAATTTCTATAATTGTCGTCTTTATAATTGTCATCACTGTTTTTCTCTGAGTGCATAAGTAGTCGTAATATCTACTTGATTACACGTTTGCATAAATAGACTTTACTAAATAGATAAGTCGCTATATAGTATATAAAAAAGAAAAGTGTATTCTTAAAATATAAAGCAATTCTGAATCTTTTTAAGGAACTTTGAAGAAAATCTAATAAATTTAATAGTAGAAGTCACTGATATACAGTAATAGTCTGATTTTGTGAAATGGATGATTATCAAAGTAATAACGAAACAACAGTTGAAATATAAACCTCGGAGTCTCATCTAGACGAGAGTTTTGTGTTGTTAGAAAATCGCGTTATTTGATACAATTAATTCTACGCTCGAAATAGTCTCTTTACGAAAACAAGCACTGCTTCTGAATTCGAGCTCCTCTGGACAGGATATGCGCTTTACATTCTCTTCAGCTGTCTCTAAGATCTGCTTTGTGAGACAAAATATGTACGTTTATCTTTTGAATTAATATGCCAGCAAAATAATATAATATGCTGTCACCAGCCAGCTTGTCAGCGTAAAATTACTTCAAGCATAAAAACGAAACATGTAAAAAAAGTTACATTATTAATTTCCGTCTCTTTGTTACGAAAAAAAATTTCTTCAAATATATACTTCATCAAAAAGTAAAATTAATATATAAATAATACAATAACGTCTCACGGTAATATAGAAAACGAGAGAACAGTCATATCGAATGGACGTCCAATATTTCTAATAGAATATTTTATTTTACCCGCTAGAACCATTTTCACAACAAGCTACAAAGTTTTAATGCACGATAGTTAATATACTTTTTTCATCTACCTGTATCTAATATAAAATTGTATACATATATGTATATATATATATATATATATGTATATGTATTATATATTTAATAGAGAGATATAAATAACTTTATCTGGTAGAATAGAATATTAATACACATGTGAGTTATGTACAATAAAAATAGCCGCAGTATATTTTAGTGACAGTAAAACAGGTTACATTGATCGGATTGTATAGCGACTACTATAGCCATGAGTATAAAAAACTTGAACTAAAGTTGACGACCTGCACCAAATAACGTAACTTCGATGGATAAGACATGATAACTTTCAATGATATGTGACATTCAAAGCTTATAAAACTTAATTATTAATTAATCTTCCTTTAATAACAATTAATTTAAAAACTGAAAAACGTTATTTAGTCTTTTTAATAATATTTTAAAAATATTTTATAAAACTATTTGATGTCCTAAGTTCTGAAGTATTCACTATATTTTCTTATTTAAAAATCAAACTGACACAAGGAATTGCCGATGAATTTATAGGTTTTATGACTTATTTTGTTTTATTTTTAATAGACGGCTAATCCGATTTCGCGAGCTGTCTTTTCAGATCTCTCAGGAAAGACGTTTTTGCAGAAATATCTAAAAATTTAGCTAGGTGTAGATTAAAAAATAATGTTATTAAATAATATAATAATCATCAAATATGTAGAACGCTCAAACTGCTTGCTATGTCAAAATATTTTGTAGCTTACCGTGAAATTCCTAATTATTTTAATGGTTCAACAAAATTATTTTCAAATCTATATCTATAGCTAAATGTTTAGATACTTTAGCAAAATCGTTCTTTCCATATATATATATATATACATATATACAATGTTTCATACTTTGGCAAAAATATACAACAATTGTGTCTCTTGGACAGATACACATTAATTTCCTACAACATTCAGATTTGGAAAAATCGGCTGATCTCACATTAACGGCAGGAATCACCTCCGCTTTTTCATGATGTAAGGCCGATCAACTTCGAATCACCGACATGGGGAAATGCGGCATACATGCCAGAAATCGACAGCGACGAAATCACGGAATCGAGAGCGAATAGTCGAGGCCGACAACACGTTTCCGCACAATAAATTCAGATTCCACAGTAATCGATCTAAAGAAGGTACCTCAGCAAATGGGAGCACTTAAGAACTCAGCAGCGTAAAGAGAAACACATCGAAGTAAAGAAAAGAAAAAAGAGAAAAGGAGGGAATGGTCGCTATCAGCTGCAAGCTTATAATTTAGTTTGAGATTTTTCACGAAAACCGTGCTATTCGCGGAGTCGCCCACGGCGACTTTCTCCAACGCGATCGCAAAGATAAAAGAAGATTGCGATGGAAGATGTCCTTGGCTAAAACCCAGAGATTCTTCCCAACATCTTCGTTTGAGGAAATTGACTCTCGACGATCGACTTTTACCATCCGTACGTGCTATTCGTGTAGAAGAAGCGCGGGAAACTGTGATGATACTATCGCGTATAGATGGACTTCCGATATACATACACACGCGGCAAGGTGTACATATCTTCATCGAAACACGTCGAGTCTAGTTTTATTCGTCGTAAATCGGGGAAAGATTGACTTTATTCTTCGAACCGTACCTTCCATCAGCTCCTGCGACACGTCGCGTTGTGTCTATTGGCTTTGCCATATTCGACCAAGAGTTCGCCGAGAGATACATGCGCCACGTGTCGCTCTTATAACGCCGGTCGATGATTGAAAATTGTGCTTCAGCTGACGTAATTTTTTTTGCGCTATGTAACGGAATGTTGTCTGTATTTACTTGTTTAATAAATATCGAATTTAAGGTTGAAAATTGTTTACGTAAAATATTATTTTTGCTATCCGTTTTAATTTTTTGTTTTTGAGGAGGAACTATTTCATTACTTTGACGATCAATTTAAGTATATCTTTCAATGTTTAATTCAAACAAATAAAACAAACACAACTTACATAATCTTTTTTTCTTCTTTTATATTTTGAATTCAGCTCTTAGAATATTGACACAAAAATATTAATTGAAAAAAATATGGGCATTATCGAACACAGTGTATTTTGTTATTAAGTAAAAAATAATAAGTGTAAATTACATTAATTTGTTATTAGAACTATTCTATTTATATTTACTGATTTTATTAATGTCTATACGCTATTATTATACTATATTTAATAGATTATATTTTCTCTAAATCTCATTCCAAAAGTAGAAAAATTTCGCTTCAATTTGAATAAAGCATACAATTACTAAATAAACAAAAGCTTTAGTCAAATCTCAAATGTTGACGAATAAGCCATAGTTAATACTTTAAGACATAAACAAAGTTCTTTCATAAATTAATTTTGGCATCGATAAAATATAAAAAAAGAGAAAAAAAATGTGATATAAAATATATATGACTTATTATAAACAATAGAACGTGTTTTATTTTTTAATGGAAATGGAAAAAAAAAATTCTTCATCGACTTTATTTGGCTATATGAGATGTTTCTATTATTATTTCCTTCTCAGAGAGGGAATACCTTCTCAGCGATTTCAAATCATTTTACTATAATGTTTTAATCAATTTATTTTTACTGAATTATATTTGTGAATCAATTTTCTGTCAAACTTTTTTTACCAAATAATAACCAGAATTTTTTTCCATTTACTATGACATTTATAAAAATGCTAACTTTTTTAATTGTATCAAAATACTAGGTTCTATATTTTTTTTATTTCTCCCCGCACAAGCTATTCATGGCCATATTTCAAATACTTTGAAAGAAAATCCTATTATCAGGCTTTTAGCTGAGTTTCTTTTACTTATAGAAATTATTCTTCAGAAATATAATTGTATAATAAGAGGACATTATTATTCTTCGTTTACGTAATCACAAGGATATAGCCTGAGATAATAACCAAAGACTTATTAAAGAACTTCTAGGTTAAAAGTTTACTGATTAGAAATGAAATTTCCCATTAGGTGACAAAAATAAAAGACATTAACCGAGCAACGCATTTTCCATGAATTTTTTATGCTTCTTTAACGACATCCATTTCGTGTCTGAAATATTTCTGCACACGTATTTCTATCTAATTTCCATGTATCTTACCTCCATAATCAACAAAACTTATAAAAGCGCACCAATTATTGAGATTTAAGGAGCAATTTGATTGCAGGATAAATCCACAACTCAATTAAAAATCCATTTAAATCATCTATTTTAACAGTTTCCCATCTTTATCTGTGCAAATACGATAATTCCCATCGTCATTAGTATGCATTTTGATACATGTGTGCTCGTTCGCGTAAATTTGCAGGCCGCACTTTATTAAAGCGATAAGCGCGATGGTAATTTGAGAGTGGTGAATACTTAACAAAACAATTTCACGGTATCCAGAGGCGAGTCTAAAATATCATTGCAGCAAATACATTGCATTCAGCGCATCGTCCATCGGCAAAATACCATCAAACGATCCGGTCGAAAAAGCCATAAAACGCGCACCGTTGAATCGCGAATGGTTCAGCTATCGCTCTCACCCGCGCTTGTACGTGATCAAGCACTCGTCATCACATTTTTCCGTCTCAAACGTCCTCATCGAGATCGAGACCGAACGCATCGAAGGGTTGCAGTCTGACGCTCAAAATTGAAAACTATTTCGATCGGACGATGCGATTCGGAACGAATGCGCCGCGGTCATGTGAACGGAAGCGATCGATTCGGTCCGTGAATGTAAATCGAGATTAAAAATCGAGTGATAGAACTTGACCAATCGCGATCGCCACTATCGTTCCATCGCTATCGATTTAATCAGCCAATAATTATATTTTATCGCGATAGCGCATTTAAATAAAATTATCAATTAAAAAACAAAAAAACCGAACTCCGGCAGCTGTCATAAAAACGTCGTAAAATAGGCAGGAAGATAGAAAAATAGGCAGAAAAGCGAACGAAAGTGAAACGAGGTGTCGAAGGACGATTAAGCAAATATCCGATTTTCGGTCTCCCTTCACTACCAACGATATAAATGCACCGTGTCGCGCTTCGTTTTATTCGACCGATTCCTTTTCTTTTATTTGCAATACGTCGGAGTGCTTGCCGTCTATTAACCAGCTACCGCAGTTCGCGTCGAAAGCGTAGAAACGTGGCTCGAATCGACCTAAACGTATGGATGATATATATTGGCACACATGGATAGATAAATCATTGGTGCTCGATAAAAATGGATTTTTTACGCTTGAAGATCGTACATTACATTAAACGAGAGTGAAGAATTATGTTTGTGATGGAATTATATCGAGTGATAAATAACGGTAACTGCATTTGCGTATTTTTAAGAATCGTAAAATGTTCAACAGTAATCATGATAGACGATTCAATTACTTTTTATTTAAATATCATGCTGACTTCAGAAATTAAAAATTATTTAAAAATCCGCAATTCTACTAGAATTTGGAAGAATTGCTAGAATTAAGAATGTTCAACATACTTTTTTCCAAGTATCGTACTTCAGAAATTAAGAAATTATTAAAAAATACACACAATCCCGCTGGAATTTTATTTAAAAATGAATATAGAATATATTAACAGGTTGAATTTAAAAGTTAACCACCGGTATCAAAGATCGCAGATGCAATCGACGCGTTCATTTTTGCGGAGCTCGCTTTTGAACGCGTTTCGAAGACGACAATAATTACACGGAGGAGATGCGACGTGAAAGGGGAAAAAGAAAAGGTACAGTGCTGACTTACATTGGATTGGTGGAGTTCCAGTAGATGTCCGGCAGGCGGGAACAGGTGGCCTCCCGAGGGAAGGCCTCCATCACGGCCAGCAGCAGGAGAAATAGGATGAACCACGGCATGATGTCGAGCTGAATCTTGAGGCCGTTTGCGTACCGCTTCCAGGAGAAAAAGGTATGTTCTGTCGGTCACCTGCGCCACATTCAAGACAGATTATGATTAATGAACTGATAACTTACGGCATCTGCGCGATAGATCGATTTAAAAATAATAAATTATTATTTATATTCGTGAAGTACACTGAGAGAAAAAATTAGTTACAATGACCATAATTTAACTATATTATTTATAGTCATATTTTGGGACAATTACATATTTATAGTTATTTTAACCATGCCAATACTTATCAATTGTTATTAATAATAGTCACACACACACGCACACTGCTTGAAAATTTTTCTTTAATATATTTTTCACACAAAAACGGTAAGTGAATTTAAAAAAATAGTTACGTTTACTATAAATGTGATTGCATTCGCTGAATAAAAATGTTTCGCTTATTTACCATTTATATCTTAATATTTTACTGTATTAATATTTGAAATTATCATAATTTATAGTACAATTTTTTCATATTTGAAAAAATATCATATATGATTATTATTACTAACATTATAGCAGTAATAATCATAAAGTGGAACATTTAACTAATTATTTTACCATCCAATTATAATCACAAATACCAAACACTTTTCTCTCATTGTAATAAATATCATCAACGAAAAAACAATTGAAAAATTAACATAACCCTTCCTTCATTTAACTGTTGCGTAGTATGATACATCTACTTTAAGCTGGCGCCAACAGGATCGATACTCGCATTTCTGTTTTCAATAAACAGTCGTGTGATAGAAAAGGGTTCATTTTGAATAGAAAGTTAGCGCCCTTTCTATCTAATATATTCAAAATAGGCGTTAAGCTTAAATAAAGTCGTAAACTGCACGTGCAATTAGAATCCAAGAATTCAAACTAATTAACGATTCAAGGAAGGTTCCTATTCCTCGGCTATCCAGGAAGAACATAAGAGGAGGTTCTGCCGCTGGCAATAAAAGAAAAGCAAAAAAAAAGCTGGTAGACTACAATCGTAACGAAGAATCCTGGACTTAATTTGCACTACCGTACGCTCATCCCTTTTAGGAAGATGTTAACCCCCGCTTAGTAATGCGTTTTACAAAAGAGCGAGACAAAAATAAGTCTTATCTTAAATTTTCCATCGCGCGCGGCCTAATATTTAAAAATTGTACATCATCGCATATATAATAATTCCAACCGCTCGAATTGGCACACCTTCATCGATGGTAGATGGTAGAAATATCGTTAAGACGGCCTTTCATGCGTAAAAAGGTAACAATAAGGGGAAGGTACCCAAGAGATTGACTAGATTACAGAGTGAATAGAAAATAAGTCCAGAATAAAGGGATCAAAAAAGTACACGAACTGCGAGACCACCTTCCATATGAGGTACATTGTGTTATCCATCTGATAATTATATATAATCTTAGCTTATCCTTTTGCGATCGTTGCGGGAATGCGTACAGATGTAGGGGAGGATAATGAATATGTAAGCGTCACTCGAAATAGAAGCTAAAAGAAGCACGTGCGCGGTAAGAAATAATAGATGACGATCGTAAGGTTACCCGATACATTCTGCGCAGTCACGTCTTTGACTTACGGAGGAAGAATCTTAATGGATTTATCGGCTGCAAAATGCGGAAGTGAAAACGGCGGTACAAGGAGAAAAAAAAACGAGAGAATAAGAGGAAGAGAGGACGTGAGATTTCAATGGGGGAACAATAGGCGATAGGCTGCGATTGCCGATAAGACGTATATATGTGAGCAAAGTGGAATCACTAGCTAGTCGAAGTAGCAATACACCCACGGCAATGAACGGCGGTGCGAGTATTGGGATGCAATTATTGCAGTCACGTCTGATCTTGCTGCGACAATTCGCGGTAAAGCAGCGAGCCATCACCGCGCGGTCTTTTGCTTCTTTTTTACATTAATCGCGCTCAATTTAGTCCCCTCCCATATCTTTTCATGTCACTCTATATCCTCGGGGTAAAAAGTGTCGGTACGAACAAATAAATGCGACAATCCGATGAAGCTGGATGTATCAAAGCGATATCGACCGTCAATCTCGCGAAAAACGAATCATTTCGCATCAGAACGTCAATATATTAACAAGATTTTTTTAAATTGCATTCATATATTTGACAAATTTTGCTTATATATATTTCAAAGAATTTTATTATACTATATTAATCCTCTCTCTCTCTCTCTCTCTCTCTCTCTCTCTCTCTCTCTCTCTCTCTCTCTCTCTCTCTCTCTCTCTCAATTAAAATTTTTCATATCAATTTATTTACTTACACGTGTATTTATCATTATATTTGTATTATTGCTAGATATTACGTCTATATCTTCATAAACATTTTCCAAAATAATTTTTCGAAATTGCTCACTATATTGATACAAACTAATTGTCCATTGCGGTTTTGTTTTATATTATTTGTAATTTATTACTATTTTTGTAATTATTGTACGTTTAAAGCTTCTCAAGACACCATTATACTGATGCCTCACCTTTTGAGATATATTTTTTCTATTACCGTACATTATTTTGTGTTGTACGTTTACTTTTCTTGTTAATTCTTTTGCACTTCAATAAAGAGATTATTATTAATATACACAATGATTTTCCAGTCTACTAGGAAAAATGTTTTGTTCTCTGAACCAAAATGTATATTTTGCTGTAACAACAAAAATTTTAAAATATATCGAACAAAAATTTTTGTTAAAATATATCAAACAAAATGTATAATTTGTTTGCGAACTAATTTGTTTAGTTGATATAAAAACAAATACTTTTATTATTTACAGAGCAGAGAAATTATTTTGCTAAAGCAACTAAATTTTTTTGTCAAACAAAATATTTGGTTGCTGTTAAAAATTCAGTCTCAATTAAACAGTTTTGCTGAAGGCACTAATTTTTTTTCCTACAGTGTGTCGTTATATTGTCACAACTTTTTTTTTACCACACTGAGAGAAATGTTTGATTCGTGTAACTATTTATTTTGTTGATATGTGACTAACAAAAACTTTCTTACTTTTTTATCAAAAAATTGTTATTTTATTCAAATTTTGATTACATGATTAGAACAATACAATTTTTAAATAAAAAGTAAGAAAGTTTTTGTTAATCACATATCAATAAAATAAACGATTATACGTATCAAAATATTTCTCTCAGAGTGCATATATCTTTTTGGTACATACAATGATTCCAATCTTTTACTATCACACTATGGATGGTCGTTTGTATTCCGGATTAATTCTCATCACTTTTACAAGTATATAAAAGTGATTCTTGATAACATATATTTTTCTATTTATGTTTATCTATTTATATTTTATATTAGAATATATTTATAAATTTTTATGTATTAAAAAAAGGAACAAATAGAGACCACTATTTAGCCATACTTGAAAGAAAAGAAATGACTCAATTGTATATACTATAAAAATTAATAGTCTCCGCTGAGAGAATCTCTTACAACGGGATACGGAATGTTCACAATAATTTAAAGGAATGTGCAAACAGACCCTCGCTTTATAGTACACGCGCAAATGATCTGAGGAATGAGCTCTAAGGCTTCTCCAAGGAGCAACGCAACCGCGAATCAAGGTGCCTTGTCCTTCGTTGCATAGCAAAGGAGGCATGGCCCCCCATGGAGGCAATCTTGTTTCATACAGAGTCACCTGCTTTCAGGGCCGCAATTCGATCTCGGGAGCGACGCAAAACGTGTTCGCGAGAGAGACGCGTTTACGAGGAGAGGCGGAAGAGAACGAGAGTGAAACGTGTGGCGCGTGACGTGTCCAAGAGGTGGCAGTCGGAATAAAGCATAAAATAGTGTATATCCGTTGAAGAAGAGGACCATTAAAGGGCCACCGAGCTGTTGGATGGCCCCGCTGTTCTGTCAGCGATGGAGCAGGTTGATCCTCTTGTACCTCGCTCTCTCTTTCTCTCGATTTATCTCTCTTTCTTTCTCTTTTTGTTCCCCTTCTCTAACGCAACCTCCTTTCCGTTCTCACCGTTTTGCTTTTACTCGTGCCCTTTCTATTTTCCCTTCGGTGGCGAACCGTACTCGCCACGGGTTTCGACTTCGCGTCAATTTGTTGCGTCGCTTGGCAAAACCGTGGATCCCCCGCAGCGACGCGAATTTGTGTTTTAATTGAAACCGAAAGTCATCCGTTAAAGCGCGAACGACAGGACGGCCGAACGTGATAAATCGCTCGAAACGCATTTCCGGAGTCCCTCATTACGAATCGTCGCGTCTACCGTGCGAAAAGAGGTATACACGACATTTATATATATATATACATATTGCATAGAAAAAAAATGCATGAAAAGTCAATCTGGTATAGTGGATTAATTCCGGTTCGTGCACGGAGCTCATTTCATTCACTGATAACTCGGTGGATCTTCGCTAACTGTGTATACTTTTGTCGGGAATCTACACTCGCAATTAACTGTCTCAGGCTTTAATTAAGTCACACGTGTAATTGCACGCACTCGGCCGAAAAGCCTATCTTTAACATAATTTTCGAATTGAAGAAAGGATAGAATAGTATAATGTTTTAATACAAATGTTTTAAATTATTTAAATAAATATGTGGAAATAAATAAATATTACTTTGGAACCGTGAACGCGTAAAAAATGTAGCAAAAAGCTTAATTATGAAAAATGTGAAACGTAAAACCGCGGATTGATAAAAGAGATTAATATCCCTTTTCGCTCCTATTAAGCTGGACTCCCCATCATCGCAAATTAAAATTTATTTTAAATGTTGATCCTATTTATGTGTTAATTTGTTCTTATAGTCCGAATTTTGTTGTTCAAATTATTGAATAAAAAATCGTATTTTAAGTGGAAGGAAGGGGCCGCCACTTGCCATTTAATTGGATCTTCTATAAAACAAAATAAATAACATATAAAGTGGTCAAATTAAAAAATGAAGTATCAAAATTCGTTGCTATTCGTCTCTAAGATAACGCAAGAAAATTTTCGAAATGATATAGATATATTCTTTCTATACACAGTACCGTCGTGTCTAATAACCACAGAATTTGTTTTCGCATGATTTTATGACTAAAATACTCTGCACAGTTAAAGTACTTTCGGATATACCAAAATCCGAATTTGTTGCTGGCTCTAACATGTCAAAAATAAATAGATTATCCTGGATACACTCGCGCCGCGCTCGTGCGACTGGGATAAACTAATTATTTTTCATGTGCTACAGTTAGCAACAAATTCAGATTTTGATGTATTTCAATAGCATATGTTGTTTAGACTATTTTAACATCAAATATATGCAAGCAACAAATTCTTGCTCGCAAAGTGCAGCTATTAAACATGATGATGCAGTGCTGAGTATATTTCCTTAACAATGTTATATTTTGAAAATGTTCTTACGTTATTTTAGAGCAACAAAACCTGATAACGACAAAATCTGATGTAGTTGATTTTTTTTTATATAATTATTGTATGCATTTTTTCGATATGTGGGAAAATCAGCTTAATGGCAGTGCCCCTCCTCCTTTTAAACGATTTCCTGTTAAGCAATACAATTAGCAATTATTAGAACAATAAATTATATAGTACTAAATTTTTTAATAAATCCAAACTTGATTTGCGATGGTTGGGAATTCAACTTGACAGAGATCCTTTTCTCCAAGTTGATTTTTATTAATTTGTTTAGACCGAATATTTTCAAAAATTAATATAAAGATTCGCTGAAAAAAATGTTCTGGTGTATCAACGAGAGGTACAAACAAAACGAATTCTGATCATACGAATCACATTTCTGATTATTGTAATCGAATCTTTGGTTATTTTAACTAAAATATTTGCTAAATTTAACTATAAGTCTGATTTATATATTTCTGGTTGAATTTATCAGAATTCCAATAAATGCAACAAGACTTTTTTTCCAGTGTATGTATATGTTAATATTATAAAATGAAATTAGATCAATATAGGACTAAAATCATATAATAAAATAACTTTTGTAACGTACGTAAAAATAAAATGTTAATTTTAACATTTTTGCATGTCTCAAAAAATCCATGTGTCTTTAATTTAAAATTAAATTTTATATTTTACAGCATCTAATTATAAATCTACACTATAGCATGTTACCCCGTCGTATATTTTTAAATTATTGACATAAGTAATATAAACGACGTCGTAAGAAGATGAATCTTCTAATACTAGCCAATAGGTGTTTTTACTACTTTACCACGGACTACCGTCCAAGTGCACTAAGTTACGCAATAACTGCAAACTGTGCAAATTTATCGCTTCCATAACAGGCGCCAGATTATCTCGCGAGCTAACGAAGCCTGTTCCGCCACGAAAGTTTCAATCCGAATGCATTCCCGAAAATACGACATAATGAATGGCTACACGCGATTTGTTATGAATGAGGCTGTAAACAGAGAGTGCACGTGTAATATGCTTACGCGTAACGCGTTTCCACGCGCGACTTCAACGGTCTAGTGAACCGATATCTAACTTGCACGGCGAGTTTGTTAGAACTGTAGATTGGTTATCGGATACAGAATATGGACGAGTTCTCTGGAATTTTTTTTTTCGATAACTTCTCTGTATAACCGATTAACAATAGGAGAAAACTCTTAACAAACTCGATGAGACGTAAATATGTATAGGTATGTGTGCGTGCCTCCAGAGGCGTATAAAAATGTATATAATTTTTGTTTAATTCACGTGTATATGTGATATGAATGTCAACATTCGATAAAATGATAAAAAAAAATATAGCGGAAAATTTTGGCGGCACGGGGAAATATAGAAAAACTTTGAAAAGCAAAACAATTGTTTCACGGCTTAGCGAACGCACCAACTCTGTGTATACAAAACTACCATCAGACCCACTAAATATCGTTCCAACCGCAGATGGAAAAGATCGAAATAACAAAAAAATGCAGGTTTTTGCAATGTCCAGGTGTTAATGGTCGCGTATCATTATATGAAATTAAAGAATTTCAACGAATTACGAATTATTATTTAAATGCGAAATAGTTATACATTAATAGCTAACTATTTTAAGACATTCAACGTTCGTTCGACCTCACAATAATATTTCGCTTGAGTTAAATTTTTTTTATGTAAGCTCAACCTGACAATATTATTTCGCTTCAAGTCATAAATTTTTTTTTTTAAGTGTTATTCATATAATTGCCAGTTGGAAAAATAGTAGGGTCTCGAAAAGTAGCTTAGAGTTGCGCGTTGATAGAAACATGACTAGTTAAAAATTAACACCAAAATTATAGTGTTCGAAAAAACTCAGACAGTTTTAAAGAATACATATGTATCATTAAAAAAATATAACATACAAATGAAAGTGTGCATTATCTTGTCCCTTAATTAATACATATAATTGCAAGATAATTTCGTGTCCTACATTTCTTTTCTTTGAAACACTAAGCACTTAGCTAAATAATGATCTCTATATTTTTCTTTTTTTAATACACAATAGATACTTTTTAAACTATTTACTTAATAATTTTTATATACAAACAAAAATATATTATTTGCTTAGAAAAGCGATTACTTAATTTAAGTAACAATTAAGTAACAATTTCAAGTAAGTTATACTTTTATAAATTATATATATATAATAAAATATATCTTCTGATTGAAGACTTGTGATAAATTTATGATAGATTTACGAATATATATATATATATATATATATTTACTTTTAAAACAATTATTACATTATTATCTGCGTACAATATATATTTTTTATGTAATCTGTAAAAGTAACAAAAATTAATCCGAGACACGATTCATTGGTGTATTAGAAGAATTAATTAAAACATTATTCTAATTCATAATTTTAAAAATATTCTACACTGAAAACAAAATCTAGGTAACATTTTCTTAAATAGTATTAAGTAAACATTTTTTATTGCAAATAAATATTTACCAAACACAAACATATATTATTTGATTCAAGTATTACTTTCTCTTTTTTTTAATAAATATTCATTTGCAGTGTAAAGAAACATTTATCTATTACTGTTCAAGGAAATATTACTTGGATTTAGGAATTTGTTTTCAGTGTACTGAAAAATTAATTTTGAGATGTATCACTTTTTTATCAACGCAACGCAGCGATACGGATAAATTCCGGACATAGGTATACTCACTTGTTTCAAGTGACCGAGGAGGCAGCGTCTGCACTTTCGTCACGTGAGCACCGTCCGAAGAATTTATCCTTCCCGAAACAGACGGACGTACGAAGGCTGTCGGCGCGACGCGACCGCGTAATCCGGAGTGAATAAGTCTCGAGGGAAGGATCGGGCGTGGGCGATGCGCCGATAATCACCGGTGCTCACGGATAATATCGCGTCAGTGCTTTCGCGCGCGAAGGCACGTCTCGGCTCTCGGCTCGCGAACAGGTACAGGTGTACCAACACCGTCTACTCCGAGTTCGAATGTTTCGAATGAACGCGCGAGAGAATCGACTTGCACGTCGCCCGTCGTTCGTCGAAGCGTGTCGCGCGGGATACTCGCGGTTTACGACCGTTGTTCACGTTCGCGAAAAACGGACAAAACGAACGGACGATCGCGGCGATGACGTCACGGGATTCGAAATCGCAGCAGCCTCTCTTCTTTCGGAGTAAACACGGTGCACCACACTGTGGTTGGGTCTTAAATGACCTTTTTCTCGG
This sequence comes from Acromyrmex echinatior, assembly GCF_000204515.1. The sequence continues at coordinate 8,774 of NW_011627088.1, read as the reverse complement.
CACTGACGTTCGTTTCGTTTTCCCGTCTCCGTTTTCTCTTCTGTCACACCGCGAGAAGGAGCACTTCGATGCGAAGAACGAACGCGTCAGACTGGGTTACGGCAACACTCGCGGACGATCAGCGGCTGTATTCACACTATTCACTTCCCTTCGATATATCGCACGAATTTGATGAATCACTATCGATCGCGTACCGTCTTCCTCTTATTTTATTTTCTCAAAATGGATTTCCCATCCAAAGATGAATTCAAAGATGAATCACGGATACCATGGGACGTATCAGTCACTACCGATAAGTCAGTAATTCAAATATTCCACGATCCTTTCCTTGAAAGAAACACACATCGACAATTAAAATCCGTAGTGGAATCGGTGCAAATATACGCGACACTTCCGAATAGATCTTATTTTAATGACACTTGTATTTCTGGAATTAAGTCTTTTGTAGGTCAATGCGGCTAATTTCCACAAGTAGATACGCGTCGCGAATCTCCCATCAACTTTCGCGATCGTCAAGAAATCGAAATGAATCGTTAGAGTAAGTTGACAAATCCGTCAAAATCGACCAACTGGACACACCTTTTCCAAATTCAGTAGGAATTATCGGTGACGATCTAGTGACGATGTCACTTCGCGTTTTTCTTCGTTCATGTGCGCATCGGAAAAAAATAAACCGGCCGAGCTTATTTACGTGGTCAGCGAGTTCGTGGAATCGTTTCGCTGCGACCCTTAACTTCCACGAATTCAAAGTACAGGCCACGCCGAGCTCGGCACTACGAAATATCGGCGTGTCTACGCGACGAGTGGAGCTGTTGGTTATTATGCCAAGTATGATCGAATTTTTCCCGGAACTTTTGTTGGCGATCCTCGCGCACGCAGCTCGCACCAAAACAAATCGCGAACAAATCACGAGCTCACTCTCTCTTTCTCTCTCTCCCTTTTATTCCCCACTTCCTTTCTTTCTGAGCCAATTCTCGGAACGACGATATCCCCGGGAGCGAAACACGCGGATGCGGTAGTCACTTTTTTGTCACTGTCAACAACTTCGGTTTACTGCTACCACTTTATTATCGACACTCCCTAAATCCCTCTCGCTCTTGCGTTTTCTTCTTTTTTTTTTCACTTCGTCAGTAACGTTCCCCACTGATCCTCCCTCTCGCCTTCCCTCACGCACACACACACGCACACCTTTCGCTTTCTTTTCCCTTCCTCCTGTCGAAAATTCGCGCAGATATACCTACACCCGCGGAGTACGACCAATCCGATCGCGAGAGAAACCAGACCCGAACGCGAGAAACCGAGAAGCGCGTTCGTTTGGGATTCGAACGAGCGAGCGAGTGTCGCGACGAGAGAGCGAATCCGCAACCCCGTGGAGTCTCCGCTCTCGTAGTAGGCGCGAGCAAAGCGATATCTGTCGACTATCTTTCACGGTACGAACCACCCTCCGGCTCTCACTTGCTATCCCGATCGCGCGCGACGCGTGCTTTACTCTCTCCTCTATTCCCTTTTCTTTTTTTATCTCCCCCTCTCTCTTTTATCGCGGAAATCGCGTGGATTCTTTGAATCGCGGTCCCGTTCCGTAGCTGCTCGCTCGTCCGTTGGCGGGCTTCGAATGACGAGCTGCGATCGCTCCCCACGCAAACGCTCCGGCTCTCTCACTCTTTCTCCCTCGTGCCTCGCGCGTTCTCTCTCTCGATCGCGCCGGCTCGGTTCGCTCCCCGTCGCGCTCCCCCTCGCGTCTCTCTCTCCCCTCGCCCACACTCTCTCTCTCTCTTCTCTTTCTCTCTTTCTCGCGTTCGCTCTCGGATCCGTTCGCCAACGTTCTCGCGTCGTCTCGTTCTCGACCTGGCGGCGTGCGCCAGGGAGAAAGAGAGAGAGAGAGAGAGAGAGAAGAATCGGCGCGTGATAGCCGGCTCACCGCGGCGCGCCGCGCCGCACCGTGTAGAGAAGCAAAGGGAGAAAGGGAGAGAACGAGCGAGGGAGAGAGCGAAATGGCACGCAACGTGCGCAAGCGCCAAGAACGTATATACTTACCGGCGCTATCTGCGAGGCGGTAAAAGCACCCCCCGCGAGCACCGACTTCCGTGGCGAGAAGGAAGAAGCGAGCGAACCGAGAGAGAGCCGAGAGCGTACCCTCTCGTCCTCACTTCTTCGGTCTTCCATCGCGAATGCAACCCCCGCAGCACCCTCGACGAGCAGGAGGGTAACCGGCTGCCTAACGTGAAACACGTATGCACGCAAGAAGGGCCCCTCTTGTCTATCGCGCTATCTTCTACGGATGAATGCGAGAGAAATGTTTTTTACGACGGCTGGCCATCTCATTAAGAGTGCACCGGCATGTCGATGTGAGGATGAGAAACGGTGGGGGGAGATGAGAGAAACTCGCGAGAGGTGCTACCATGCGTATACATAAATTATGTTTTAGAAAACTACAGAGGTTAAAAAATTTTAATTTTATAAATTCTATATATACACATATATATATATATATATATAGAATTTATTAATTTTTCATAAATTAATATAATTTTATAATTTAGCATATAATACTTTAAATATATTCTTTAGAATCCTAGCAACTGAAAAATATTATTTATAGTTACATTTTTTAGCTCTCTATTAATTTTTTAATTCGTTAATATACGCTAGTTATTAATAAAAGCATCGTATAAATCAAATTTATCATTGATGACACGGAAGCAATGTTTTTCATAGATTTTTAAGACAAATATAGGTTTTAAATGAGTAAGTAATGAATGAGGTCTGTTCGCGTTGCATGAAATCCTATAAATCAAAAATTTTTTAATTTAAAATTAGATATAAGTAGATTGAAAAGAGAGAAAGCGAAGATGCTGAGTGCAAAAAAGTGCAAGCAACGCGAACTATAGAGATGTAGCTCATCCCTCTCCCTTAAGATTCAACCTGTCTCTTGATTCTTAGCAACGAAAGATTGTGTGAATTTGCAGTGCCATCAACTTATGACACGTAATTCCGTTTAGTTTCGCTAAAATTTAGTTCCTCGATATCCACTCGATCCGTCACGTACAAACGTTCGAAGGGAACAAAAACAATTTCCTGTCCGATATTGACATTTTTGAGAATTGCTGTCACATTTATAAACTATCTCGTATACAAACGTGCTGATCGATATGCGAGAAATATCTTCTCTTAAATATACCGTATTGTCAATGATATATATCTACCTTTAAATGCGATATTCTTGTAAAAGGTTTATAAAAGAATCATATGCATGAAAAGAAGTTATTGTGATTTTTACTTTTTACCAATTTTTCTAAATTATATAATCCGATAAAGATACATTTAAGGGTACGATTTGCTTATACTAATTTATGATGTTATTAAACATTCGTTATCTAAAGATAGGATTCTCGCCATAATAAACCAACGAGAAGATGCTCGTTGTTGCAGGATAATAAAATCTTAAGGCGCAAATGTGAGTTCCTTAATTCCTCTCGCAAGCTTTATCTCGTTGATTAGTGGGCCAAACAACGTGCGGAATGGGGAAAAAATAAAGGAACACGATAACCGAACAAAAAACTTTCCGAGTACGTGATTTGAACGGTAAAATCTGCATGGAGGTGCAAGATGCACCCACCAAAGATCTTCGGGGGCACGAGTAACTTGGCTGCCCGCGGCTATTAAAGTATATCCTTATCTAAAAACTCCCTTTAAAAGTGTAACGCTAAAAGAAACCCACCGCAGACTATAGGAATCGGCTCGACTCATTTTGGGATCCTTCAGGAAGATCATATCTTATGCCTGTTTATCGACCTTATTGACTCCTTAAACGCACTTCCAATACAATTTTCCGGTAGTCTAGAGTCTCGTCGATCTACGAAAAAGATTCCGTGACTCTCATTTTCAACGCACAGCCGCAGCCCTTCTCTCACTCTCTCTCTCTCTGTCTCTCTCTCTCTCTTTCTCTCGCTTTCGCTCTCACTTTCGCTTCCGCTCTCTCTCGTTGTGGCACGTTTGCGGTGCATCTCTGGGATAATCGATCGATACCGCCCATTTCTCCTGCGAGAGCAGTGAATTTGTTAGCGCATTTATTGAAATTTGTTTATGAAGCCATTCCACGCTAATGTAATTACGCTCACATTTTAACGCGACGGCGCGAACCACTACAGTAATTTTATTGTTGCATTTTCATAGTTTAATTTTCCGAGCATCGTACAGTGCACGCGTTGCGGATATTTTGGTGCTAAACATCCGGACGTACTTAATATCGAGAGCGTATAATTCTATCTTATATTTCGAGAATTTATTTGAAAACGATGTATAATATCGCCGTATTTGCAATAAAATATATCGCGACAAATTAATCATTATTTGCGCAATAAATTGTTACTGTCGTGTCACACTAGATCACTATTATTTTGTTTATCCTTTGAAATATTTTTCGATATACTTAAAAAAGTATAGGTGTGACCAGGAAACTTGCGAGACTTAACATTTCTAAGGTAAAACACATAAATCAGAAGGGCTCATTAAAAAAACAACCAGTGCACTTTGTGATTTCCGCGTTCGCGAATTCTACTACCGGAGATTACAATACCCAGAGGGAATTTAAAGAACATCGTACCTGGCCTTATTTTATTTCAATCTGTGATTTGTTCGAATTCCAATACGCACTTTAAAATCCTTGAGAAATTAGTATTCTTTTTCCTTTAGAGATTCGAGGTATATTCTTGAATTCTTGTTCTACTTGAAAAATTTAAGAATTTCTAATTTAAGAATTTTAAGAGTTTCAAAGAATGTTTTATAATGAAATTTAAAAAAGGAAATGGAAGCATAAAATATCACCAGAGTGCTTGTATTTTTGCTTTCTTTTTCTTAAATCAACACGACAATCTTAGATTAGTATTAAGTAAGTTTACGAACTGCGATCGATAAGAGCAGCATGTCGACGATCGCAACTTTTTACTGAGCTCTTTAAATAATGAAAATCCACCCATTCTTGACGAACGCCAAGGAGACAGAGTGGAATTGCGTGCTACCTCGTTCCTCAGTCGTGTGTTCGCTTTCGTTTGTTCGACCTGTCTTCAAAAGACAACCGTCCTCGTCCGTGTATTGAACTTCCTCCTGCGATTAAATATTTAATACGCGGATCGATACCGTTCCGTACATCCACGCTCTTTCCGCGACACGAGCTATCTGGCTGCTCTATACGAGACTCTTCCACTAACCAGTCCGAGAAATTACGAGCCGACTCTTCGCCCTTCTCATACGCAAACACGCTCATGTATGTCGGACGTCATTCGCAATCTGCTTCGTTGCCTCTTTAAGGATGGCAAGGCAACCACAAACCTTTTTCCGCTTACAACTAATACAACGGAAACAAAAATATAGGATTTCCTGTAAAACAACATCTCGGAAAAATAGTTTTCGCTTCTCTTTCCTGACAATACGCAAGCAAAAGATTCAAATAGGAAAAATGCAATTTACACTAAAATTTTATTTATTTAGATATTTCTATATTCTTATAAATCTCACATCACACTGTTTTAATTAATTTATCTTATTATTTGATATATATTTTTATATTGTAAAATTGTAGTATAAATGTAGTAATTGTATAGGCTTGAAATAGATATTATAGAATTACTATCAATTTACTCCAATCATTTAATAACAATTATTTTATAATAAGTTTCTTATAATAGAAGCGCGAGAATGATTTCTTGGAAATATTGATTCTTATATTTGAATCTCTTACTTATATTATTTGAACAATCTCTCGCTTGAGCTGTTTTAAATACAATATACAAAAGACTTCATGCCTAATTATCAACAATTAATTTTCACATAAAAATTAAAACATTCATCTAATAACTAATTTATTGTTTACTAAAAAAAAATACTAAATTTTAATGAATATTTATTTCAATTGTTCTAAATGAATATTTACTAAATGTAAACATATATATTTATTTGATAAAAAGACTTCTAATTTGAATAATATTAAGTGAAAATCGATCAATGAAAATTAAACATGGATATGTGAAAAAGACCATATTCGATCGAGAAGATTCTTCATGCTTAATCTTATTTCTTTTGCGAATTTATACAATTTCCAATTTAAGCTAAGCCTGTGCGCCGGTCTCGTTTATTGGTCTTGAAACACAGCCCAAAACTGAAGAAAATAGTAATATCACAAATAATTTAATAATTTTGATGCGTACAGGCATCTAAGAAGGATCTTAATACAAAATCTGTAAATAGTTTAATTTAACTATTTACTTTTTATTGAATAAATATTTATTTACTGTAAATAAATGTTTACTGTACTATTCAAAGAAATATGCATTAAGACTTAGTTTTAATTTTCAATGTACACAATAATTAAATAATATATATATGCAGATATTTGTATTCGATTCAGTTATTTCCTGGTTTTTCTAAATCGATACATCAAATCGCTTAAATGTCAGAGCAATGTTCATTGACATGGAATTCTCATACCCCCTGACGACGATTATCTTTTCTCATAGTTCACCTACGTGTCTCAAACGTCTCCTATTTTGCGTCCCTTTACCTTTCCTAAGTTGCGCACGATATGTCACGCCATTTTCTCAAACGCAACGTACATTGCAATTCAGCGTCGACGGTAATGTCACGTTACCACGAAGGAAGTAAAAATTTTCATAGCTCCATGTCGCACAGCGTAGGTTGATACGTGCAGGATGAACTATAAGAAAAACTGGAAATTACCTAGAAGAACGATCGTTTAAGCGTAATGGCAATAATAAAAGAGAAAATCACTGCGATGGCAAAGTTAAGGGTACAAGATACGAGCCCTTTCTTCTAAAAACAGCCTTAAACCGAAGTTTGAAAATCTTGTTAAAATGTAATATGATATTAATTGTATTACAAGTTGTATTAATTTGTAACCGTACCTCTTGCATCCTTATTTCAATTCATCGTCTTTTAAATTAAATTGGTCGAATATCCTAAAAAAATAAACGCGACTCGTATAAAGTTTAATTAAAAAGTGAACTTAGTCAGAAAAAAATACCAAGTTAAATTAAGAATAATTTTGTATTAATAGCAACTTTATATATGCATTTCTTCGCGTTATAGATCACCAAGTTATATATCTCCAAGTTAAAGAGAAAGATATGGCAAGTACGTCGGATTTGTAGACTGATCTCTATATCTTGACGTCTACTTTAGCTCTTCTACAGTCGAAGATAGTAAATTATACGCGTTCTATAGATTTCTACGACTACGATATACTTTTCTCTTATACGCGCGATAGTCGTAACTATAAACGAGAATGAAATTCGTTCAATAAAGCGACTGTACCGCTACGCTAGGTCCGTACATATGTATGAGTACATACAAATGTACGGTTAGAATAAAAAGATTTTTCAGAGACGAGACTGAGTAGTACTCCCAAGTGTTAAAGTACCCTGGGCTTTTAAACTGGTTGCCCTAGTTCCCCGTTTCCCGCTCCTTCTGAATGTTTGATGTTGAAAAATTCGCGTACTCTCGGAACGCTGATCTTCTTTTAATTCTTCTTTCCGGTATCTTTCCGCTTATCTCCTACGGACATATCTCTACCCGCGCGCGAGTACGAACGTAAGAAAAATCGCTGTACTTAGTGACATCTTAAGCGATTACTCGGCAAATATAGTGCCGAGCGAATTACCCACCCGCGTTGTTATGAATTAAACTTGAACTCTGACAGTTATTTAATCGTATGCAAAACGTATATTTATATTTAAACTGAACTTATTTCGTAAGAGGTAAGCAATTTAGTTTATAACTTTAACCTGAGAGCAATTATCTAATTTTTTAAGTAAACAATCATAAGTAAAAGATTTTTATATCTTAATTAATTAAAATTAATATTATTAATAGTACATTATTGACTATTTTCTGATTTATTAATATTAAGAACATTATTATAGCTATGTATTTCATCACAATTTTCTGAAGAAAGTAAGTAGAAACCGAACATATATTAAATGGATTAAGCGTGTTAAATAGGTTATCATAACAGTATTTTTATTTATTACAGTATTTATATGTTACAGAAATTTTATTATGATGGTATTTTTAAAAAATAAAGTTTTAATTATAACGCTCTTTTTATTGCAAATTTTCAATAGAATTGCACATTTAAAGGTTTTCGTAATGAGTAATTATTAAAAAAAAAGTGCGTTGATCAATACTTATACAAAATAATATTTTACAATTCACATTTTTTTGCTTCTGCGTGGAATATAAAAATACCCCAGGTGACTATTCGGTTTAAATGTATCGAAAAAAAGATATTTGATATCTATCGATTTCACGTTTTTATAATTAATTGATGTACATATATATATATATATATATATATATACATTGTTAAAAATAAAATGTTATTTTTAATTTAAAGACGTATAGTGGACTTTTTAGGGCATGTAAAAGTGTTAAAATTAACATTTTTGTCTCAAATATATGAGGAATAGACTTTCAAAATATGTACAATTTATATGCTGAAAAAAAATATTTCAGATATTTCAAGTGCATTATGTTTTTTAACTAGAAACAAACAAAATGCATTTATTTAAAATTTTTAGCAATTAGTAAGCAATTTTGTTAAATATTTCACATTTTACTAATCGACATATTGTTATTTTCTGTAAAGTGCAGAGTATCTTTCTTTCTCGTTTTCTAAAAATTACAAATTTTGGACAAAATGCATTTTGAAATCTACTCCTCATATATATATATATAATTATTTTAGAAAAAATATATAATTA